>VXBZ01000396.1:457491-533707 GCA_013399135.1 Heliornis fulica | reverse complement strand
TGAGGAGTGGCTGAGGGAGCTGGGGCTTTTTAGTCTTAAGAAGAGGAGGCTGAGGGGAGACCTTATTGCTCTCTACAAGTACCTGAGAGTGCAGAGGGGTGGGGTGTGGTCTCTTCTCTTGTGTAGCAAGCAATAGCACAAAAGGAAATGGTTACAAATTACACCACAGGAGTTTTAATTTAGACATCAGGAAAAAATTCTTTACTAAACGTGTTGTCAGGCATTGGAACAGGCTGCCCGGGGAAGTGGTGGAGTCACCATCCCTGGAGGTATTTAAAATAACAGACAATGTGCAGAAAGACATGATCTAGAGGGGGACTAGGCAGAGTTAGGCTGCAGTTGCACCTGATGATCTTAAACGTCTCTACCAACGCCAGTGATTCTATAACTCTGTAGAACTTACTTACAAGTAACAGAATCCTGCAAGTAAGTGGTCTTGCAACCCAAACCACCACACTGTATTCGGCTGCCAAAGGCATCCTCACAGCCTGTATGCAGAAATGTTCTTCAATGAGACTAGGGATCTGTTACAGACTTGCATAGTCCACCACCCTTTCCGACCAGTACCAGAGGCAGAAGATTTCTACTACAGTAAATTCTGCAGACATAACTGGTCTCTTTCCTTCTCCAGCTAGACCCACTGGACCTACTGGCATGCACCACATTGTCACGGGTCTACTTACACGCCTCCTTGCCCGTGGTGCTGGCTCGGGTGTGTTAGGAGAAGTGGATTCATTCGGTGTTTCTGAGGTTGAGCTAAGAGATGAATTACTGCTTGAAAGTTCTTTGTTCTGCCTTTTAGTTCCAAATGGCAGGAGAAAGGCCACAAAATCTGAAACATCTTTTTGCTCTTCTCTTTGAGAGTCTTGCTTGAGTTTGTAGGCCCGGTCATTAGCAATCACTTGAGACAAGGGCATTCCAAAAGCCTGGGGAATAAATTCTGCAACAACAACCAAAAAAAGAAAAGAATATTTACTGGACATCTGATACTTATTTAGTACAAAGAGAATTAAGTATTAAGCTGTTAAAAAGAAAAACAATCTGAAGTCCTTTTAAATATATAATAATGCCAGTGAGGTACTGGACTGCATAATTATAACAACAACATTCAAACAATAAAATAATAGTGGAGATGTGCCAGGTTAAACTGTCATCCATGGTATCTGAGTCCTGTTTCCAGTTGGATCATGCAAGATACACCATACAGCATCTTGGAAACTCAACCAGGAACAGATCTAATTAAGATCTTAAATTCCACTGAAACCACCTGGAAGTCAGACACCTTTGGCTACATCTAGATGGTGTTGAGGGCCATCACAGGCTCTGATAACCTAATCCTGGCACTGGGGAGCCTGGCTGAACCAGTGCCACAGATCTTTCATATTTCACACCCCTTCACCAAGTTTCTTTCTCACAAATGCTGCAGGACACCTGAGTCAAGGGATTTAGGAACCTGCATGGTTCTCATTACAGGTCAGGAAGCTATGAACCTACATGTACAGGGAGCTTGTAAGTGCATCCACTATCCAGACTAAACCTTCAAGGATATGGTTTTGATTGCATGCAGGAACCTTAGTGCTTTAACATACTGGTAAGGTTAAATCAGTTTAATAGTGGTGTATCAATATAAAGGTCCTTTTTAACAGCACAATAATATACATGGACATATGGAAATGCAAGAGAATGCGGGTTTCTCTCAATTAACAGAAAGAGTATAATCCCATCCCACATCAATGTAACTGTCATGTACAAAACCAGCATATATATACTTTGGGTCTCAAAGGAAAAGGCTCGACCTTTTTACAAAAGAGAAAAATGTTCTACAGTGAAGTGTCACATCCAGACCTATCTGAGACTAGTAGAACTAAAACCATTGGGCTAGGCTGTGAAACAGATCTATTTTATGCTCAAATGGAATGAAAAAAACCTAGTTATGGTCTGATGAAAATGGGTGCAACTTATAGTAGGTTACATCTTCAGACCTGCCTGTATCAGAAATAAATGAGGCACCAGAGATTAAATGCAACATATTTCTAGGTATGAGAAAAGGAACAACAACAAAATGCGAACAAAAAAAGTCCTTATATATTCATCCTTTCTTTTGCTACAATCATCTAAATTATTAAAGGCCAAAGTTTCACCTGGGGCTTAAAGTCTGTCTGTATCTTTAATGACACTTTCAAATTTTATCTAGGCTTGCCGTATCACTAAGATTAAAGTAAAGCATTGAAGAGCATATTTTATGAATCTTGAATGAGAACACTAGTAGCCAATCATACTAAAGAGACAAGGGTCCATTGTCCCAGTTTGCTGAGAAACATTTCTGCTCTTTAGAAAGATGAAATGTTCAGACATGAACTTACTTTGGTGGTCAGACAAAATGAAATCAGAAAGCAGTGCCTCACATATCAAGCAAGTCTGGAGATGACTTGTGAGTATAACGGCATCTAAAAACATCCTGCATTTAATTTAGGAAAAGAAAGAGCATCATCACATAGGTACCAAGCAATGTGGGGATTGCCAATTCCAGGAGTCCAGAGTTAGACCCTCTCCTGTACCCAGTAATAAAAGAATTTTTATTTTAATTGGTTTTATTGTTCTGAATTATCTTCCCAATGAACATTTAAGGCCACAAACTTGAAACACGTCATGTGCAACCTCTCCCCTTCTGCCTGTCCAACTGGATACTCTGCTATACTTTCAGCACCCCTATTTATCCATCTTCCACAACATGTCCTTAGAAAAGACACTAAGCCAAGTGAAATCCTGAACATTAAATATTTCTCTGGTTTTGGCTCACAGCCCCTTGTGCTTCCAACTGGGATGGGACAGAAGTGTGTAGCCCAGTGATATGTAACAGCATGCTCATGCCACTCATCCTATGGCACTAGCAGCGACTGGGACAAGATCAGTAGGAGATGAGATCTCAGCACTGCTTCATGAAAGGAATTCATTAAAATAACCCTGACTTCATTACGTACAGGCTGGGATTTTGAGGTAGGTGTTGCTCCTCTTTGAAAACTTTCAGGTGTGGGACACTGGGTTTTCAACTGCTCTTGATCAACATGCCTGCGGAGCAGCGAAAGGACGCTGAGCTCCAGGCTGCTTTGCTGTAGGCCTCCTTCTCAGAGGACATGAACCACTTCCCCGATTTCTCAATGTCTGGCAGTGATGGGGAACTGGATGAAAACCAACTGGCTGACTTTCACACTAAATACAGATGGAAGTGATGCTGGCTGGCAGTGGTAATTACGTTAAAGAATTGGCAAAACCAGTAAGTTTTTGCTCATTTGTTGAAATTCAGAGAATCAGTTGCACCCTCGACAGTCTGGCTACAGTCTCAAGCTCCCACCAAAATGTGCGTCTGTGTGTGTGCTGTGTGTGTCGGAGTGGTGAGCATGTTTTCTGCCCACTCATAAGAATTATTGAATCCCAACAATTTCCTTGTTGGACAGGTAAACTCTTGTCCATTAGTGAATGTCAGCCTTTTCAGCATTTCAGATTCAATAAAGAAGAGCTGTCATTGGGCAAAGTATTTGACGACCCATTGATGGGGGAGGAAGGGGATTGGCTCAGTTGTGTAGGTTTGAGGCTGTGGTCTCACAATCAAGGTAAAAGTACCAACTACCTACTTAATGCTGTAGGGTAGGGATCTCTACCTTTGGAGGTGTTTCATTTCTGTGAAGACATGTTCCTTGGAGCAGGGCCTCAAACATTGCTCTATTTTGCATATACTAAATGAGTGCTGAAACTACTTAGTTACTCTGTAAAACCAAAAAAACTTTGATCACTTATTTAATCATCAGGGTGGGCAGGTTAAAAAAGAAATTTTGCAGAAAGCACCATGTAAAAATGTGAAACAACATGGCAGACTCGGCAACCAGTATGGAAATGCAGACTAATATCCTTAGCCTGGACAGCACCATATAAGGTCTTCACTTTTGATCCATTCTGGTTTATAGTGTTTACTGGCACAGAGAACAATTTGCTCTTTTGGAGAAGTGCACAATTTCTTTCACCAGAAATCCATATTACAATTGAGGAAAGTTTCATAAGAAAATTGTTTCATAAGAAAATTCTGATTTTCTTAGGAACCGGAATGTTCCTAAGAAAATGGAAAATAAGCATTTTCTAATGAAAAGCAGCATGTCACTGAAAAACTCCCAGTCCAATCAAGTAAGATTTTCAGTGACCAGAAATCCTTTTCCTTGCTAATCAAGTGATGATGTCCAGGAGATTGACCATACAGTTAGCTTACTTGGCCTCATGCCACCTGATCCATGAATAGATTTGAAGACTTCTCTGAAGTTTCATCTAGTAAAATTTGTGGTTTCCATCCCATAATATATAGCAGTCTATTAAGAACCAGTGAGTTCTATATTCTAGACCCTAACGAGGCTAATAAATTGAGCAGCATTCAAAACAGCAACCTTTGATAGTCTCCTTAGCACTTCGTGGGTTTGCTTTTTTCTTAAGGACTGGTTTCAAGCTCCTAAAACCTTGTGATCAACATCTACTGAAGTTCTTGTACTACCTCTATTTAAATGATGGGGAAAGAGTGTGAGTCAGCTCCAAGAATAATACTCTTTCAAAGGGATATTTAAATGGTGAGGAGTCTTTAAGTCAATCTCCCCAGCTAGTCAGACTGGGTAACTGTTTTGCTAACAAATTAATAACTGAATCTCCAGAGGGAGCGATGGAGGAAAGAAAATACAGAAAATGGAAACCTTGATCCCTAATGGGAACAGTGAAGCTTCTTCTACCTGAAGGTTTGTTAAAACCCTGCACTGGTTCCAGAAGACTGCAATAAGACAGTGGTGTTCTCACAACATCAGCTCTGTGGCTGAAACTGCTTTCTCCAACTCACTGGCCTTCAAAGTGTGAGATAAGACCTTCCCAATTACTTGGGATTTTTTCTGTGGGTAGGTCTTCAGGGAGTTTGTTTTGGGTTGTGGGTTTTTTTGGGGTTTTTTGTTTTTTTTTTAATTAAGAGATTCTTCGGTTCTTTAGTTGAATTTAGTACAAAGTATGACATAAATTTACCTAAAAAAAAACCCTTTTAAATGCCTACAGGCCATGAGAAACATGTTTGAAGTTTTTAAAAAGGCACAGTGAGGTACTGGAAAGGCCTGAAAAAAAAACTCCAGATTTCTGATAAATTATAATAAAAAGAAATTTCATCTACTCAGCTCTTTCCTCTGGCTGTGCCAAGGCATACTTACATCATGCTAGGTTGAATTACTGAAAAACAAACGCAAATATTAAGAAATATCTCTAAATATACTAAGCATGGCCAGAGAATAAACATGGAAGACATTTTTGAGAATTATGAAGTAGAGAAAAATCAAACATCTACTGCAGGTTCTGCGTACACCACAGAGTTACCAGCAAGACCTTTCCTCAGCAACTCCAGCATAGAGAGCAGCTCTGCTAAGGCCCCATGACAAACCTGTCAAGGATTTACTTTCCACGCAGGAACACCAGCAAAAGGGATGATTCTCAGTTACTGAGCCAGTCATGCAACAAGTGATTATTATTTCTGAGAAGGTCTCTGGGATCACCTGTAGGGTTTACTGGAACCAAGACGAATTGGAGCTGGTTTACTGATAAAATCTTCCAGGACAAATCCTTTCCAGGGGACATCTCTCTCTGTAAGCATGCTTACACAGACCCCCGTACCACTAGCAGGAGGTGGACAAAAGGCTCCACTTCTGCTGCTTGTCGGAATTAGCAGTGAATTTCTACGGGAACAATCCCCAGCTTCCAGCATGCAGAGCATCCTGAGAATTGCTTATTCCAAGCAGCGCTTACATTTTACTGCTCCTCCAGCCCAAGTACTGTTTGTCAGCTGCTAAAGCAAATGTTTGGAGACATATGTAGACTGCATGATTGAGAGTCATGATGGCCATTAATAATAAGGAGGCAGGGTAGTGAAAAGCAAAGACACCGAATGATGGAAGCTGAAAAATCTTGCTTAAATATCCGTGTGGAATGCTGCTCTCCTGTTTCGTCTGTTTACATCTGCCAAGTTTTGCTATATCCTGCTCTGGTGAGTCACTCAGAGATGTAAAAACAACTGGGAAAATGCTTGGTTTAAAATTTTGCCCTTTTAGTGAGATGATGAAAGATATATCTGTCAAAAAGGACAAAATTAATATATGAATCTCATTTAAAGTGCATTCAATTCTTCTTTAGAATCTCTGTCAAGAGTAGAGCTGACCATGGAAATTCTCACAATAGAAAGACAGGTTGATCGACTGTCAACTGGTCCATCTAAATAAAATGCGGTGTTAGGAGTGTACAAACTCCACAGATTGGACTGAGTCCAAAAATACAAGCAATTAAATCTGCGAACAGCCCTAGAAAAAGTAAGCACAATATCCTTTTTGTCATGCTTTTTAAGAACAGACACGTGGTGGGGTGGGATAGGAAGAAAACTCTTGGGCTGCTAAGAGAGAAGTTGTACCTCCCCTAAAGAGAACAACTCCAGAAGCCTACACACTAGGGTGGTTCATGCACATCAATGTGCACTGAGAAGGACTCTCAGGCAGGACTAAGGACACAGGTCCTCTCTGATAGTTCTCAGGAACTGGACACATCTAAAGACACAACGCTGACTGCAGGCACTACGAGATGTGAAAGGCAGCAAGGCCTCCATCATGTGTCCCTGGTGATCAGCCTTTTTTTCCATCTCTGTGGCATCCTGTGTCAGGCACATACCTGTGATCTTCAGCTGCAACCCCCATATAGGATCAGACAGTGCTGCATGATCATCAGGATTAATCTTCAGGAGGCTATCCATGCAAAGGAAGATATTTTTCAGGTGGCATGAGTTCCAGGTGAGACCTAACAACACCATACCCTCAGCTGTTACTTGTCCTGGTGATGTGGTGTCTCCCAGACTGGGATATAGGAAACTCAAAATTACATACTATTCAAAGTGAAACTTATAAATGTGACACTGAAGGGATGGAAATGCTGCTTTCACTAAGGCAGATGCAACTCGTCTGTATAAAGTGCTCTGGAAATCAGCTTCCCTACTTCCCCTCACCCATGGTCCAGTCTCACCATTTCCTTCTCACAATGGTGCAGTTCAGCTATAATTACAAAAAAAAAAAAAACCCGAAAAGAAAAACCCAAACCCAGAACAAAACTAAAATAAAACTCTCACTAAACCTCAAAAAGAAACAGAAAGAAGGGTTTCCTTACGGACATGAGGACTAGGAACCTGCTTGGGTGGAGGAGTGCTCCCAGTCTCTTGTGTGAACGCACCCATCCATAGGGCAGTGTTTGTTTCGGACCAGTTGTCCAGTAATGGAAGATATCTTTATAAAGTAAGGAACAGAAACACTTGCTTAAAAACCACCGTGGAACAGACCAGGGCAGAGCTCCCAGCTCGCTGTGACAAGAGTGCCGACTGAGGATAGCTCTGAGTGACACGGAGACTGCTGTGCAAGGAAGGTGGTGAGGCTTGGCTGCAATATGAGCATGGTGGGGTCATCCTAGCAGAGACCAGCAGCACCAGGGCACAAGGCATTGCACTTCTGTTTCTAGAGGCAGCTCATGAAAGCTGACTGACACAGTTCCTCCTAAGCCCTGAGGCTGGCACAGATACATGTCCCAGCAGAAGCAGTGGGGCAGGAGATACGGAGCCTGCTGCTTCTCAGAGGAAACAGCTGCCTTTCACCAACTGTGTCAGGCCAATGGTCTGAAAGACACAAACCAGCACCATCATGGTTGCTCATTTAGTCTGCCATCACAGATCAGCAGTATGCCCTCATGGCCAAGGTGGCCAGCAGTACTCTGGGGTGCAATAAGAAGAGCAGGTCTAGGGAGGTTATCCTCCCCCTCTACTCTGCCATGGTGAGGCCTCATCTGGAGTGCTGTGTCCAGTGCTGGGCTCCCCAGTTCAAGACAAGACAGAGAACTTGTCTTGGGGAGTCAAGCAGAGTGCTACAAGAATGATTAGGATGCTAGAGCATCTCTCTTGTGAGGAAAGGCTGAGAGAGGTGGGTATGTTTAGTCTAGAAAACATACCCAGCTGTCTTCTAGAGAAGACAGAGGGATCTCATCAATGCTTATAAATATTTAAAGGGTAGATGTCTACAGGACAGGGCTAGACTTGTCTCATTGGTTCCCAATGACAAGACAAGGGGCAGTGGACACAACTGGAACACAGGAAGTTCCATCTCCTCCCGAGGAAAAACTTCACTGTGAGGGTGACAGAGCACTGGAACAGGTTGCCCAGAGAGGCCGTGGAGTCTCCTCTGGAGACATTCAATAACTGAGTAGGTCAGCAAAGAGCACAACCAGAAACAGCCACGTAAAGAAATCCTGAGAAATGGAGTGCCATATGCTGTGGTTTGGGCTATTTTTGCCTAAAGTTCACCACTGGCAACAAATTAGAGGCAACACAGCTTTCTTTTCACTCTGTTGACACCAGCTGGTTGGGAACCTGGCTGCTGGTTTCCTAACCCTCCATGCCCTTATTGACCAACCCAACAGCCCTGTCAATATAGATGTTGTGAATGAAGGAGAGAAATATAGATTCTGCTGTTCAAGTAGTGCTGGGCTATTTTCTCCTTGTGAGTTTCTCCTATGATACTTTATACATGGAGAGTGAATTTAAGACATTTCTATAAATGAAAATAGGGCAACAGGAGATGGATAGAAAGAAGATAAAAGCAGAGGGGTACATATTTGAAAAACCTGAAGTTAAAAGAGAGTGGTGTGGGGTGGGGTGAAGGAATTGAAATTAAGAGAATCAGCATAGTGATTTTTAAAAAACACTTGTGTATAGTTAACCAGAACACATGGGCAATGCTGAAAAACAGGAAGTAGATAAATATATACAAGGATAAGTAAGTACAAACTGCTGACCTTCACTGTGGGCAACTACCAAGCCCTAAACAGACAAGTGTTCTCAGAAAATCCATCTGAATGAAAACAGTATATCCCCCAAATTACTAACAAAATGGGGCAGAAATGCTATCATGCATGGTAGAAGCATGCACACACAAAAAAGTAATCTCTGAACAGAAATAACATAGCAGAAAATAATATTATCTGTAAGTGCTCAACTGTGTGTAATCATCAGAGGTTAGCTGAAATAAAACAAGGCTATAAGGAAATTAAAGAAGAGTACAAACCAGTTTAAGAAAAAAATATTGTTTGAAAGATCTTTGGCAACAGAGAATTCAGAGAAATAAAGAGCAACTCTGGGATAATCACTTTATGTATACATCACGAAAGGAAACTATCACTTCTCAAGGCACAGCACCAAAGAGGCATTGGAGGAGTCATGAAAATGCAATTGCACAGATTCACTAGGTTTGTGTGACACAACAAAATTAGGTCTTTAGCGAATTATCAAATCAATGTATTGCTGCTAAACACTGCTACTGCAATGAAAAAATCTGAGAATGAAACAATAAAATGTATTTAAACTTTCAAAATAGGTTCTAAATAGAAGCTTTCAAAGGAGACTACGGGAAATTGTGCTATCCATATGGTGGGGGGTGTGAGGGAGGTGTGAAGATAAAAGCTCTCAGTGGATCAAAAATTTGCATAGACAGAGCATTGAAAGAAAGAAAAAAAAAAAAAAAGGAAGCATTAAATTGTTAGCCATTTCCGCTGCAGAAGAGCATCCCACAGACTGCTATGAAGATCAATATCTGGCAAATGCACTGAAAATTGGGGAAGGTTTTGTGCAGAACTTTGCTGCTTTGCACTTTTAACTATGGGGAAAACCCAAGACAACTAAGCAACATATCAACTGATTAATTACACTGCAGCCAAATGCAATGCATTGACAGGAGTAGCACAAGATATTCCCCTCAGGTGGCTATAAAATCACTAAACACCTTCCTCAAAGACTTACTCTGTGTATAGGCTCAATCCTACAGAAAGTAATTCTCATAACAAATGAAAGATTTGTTACTCATAACCCAACATGGGAGGCAGCTGCATTTATCCAAATAAATGTGTCAGAGGACTTTCAGTTTTAGGTTTCATGCAGAATATTACACAGCCATTTTTAAAGTGAAAAGTGAAAAAAAAAAAACCCACAAAAAAATGACCACATATACAAAGTCACCAAAAAAATATAAAAGGAAAGCATTTTCTTCCTGACAAATATTTGAAGTAACTTTGCAGTGGGAATGTTAATTTCTTTCAATGGAATTCCAAGGTTCTATCAAACTAGATCATAAGCAGAAAGGTCAGAGTAATCAAATCACTTGTTACAGATTTGAGTGTTTGTGAAACTGGGGTGTTAATACTGGGATGTATTACTACCAGTCTTTCAGAACTTCCTTTCCAGTAACCTGCAGTTTCAGAGACACTTTGCAGGTCTCAATGTCTGGGCTTAGCTCAAATGGCTGCAAATCACAGGTCAAGTTCAGTGGATTAGGACCCAGCCCATAAAGCCGATTAGTGTCCAAATAAAAGAGTCCAACCATATCTGTAAATCCATGTCACATGGAGTCTATTAAAACCCAACTGATCAGTAGCACTGAAGTATTTATATATTTTAAACAACGGTTATTTTCCAAAGGCTAAAAAAAGGAAAGCAAACCGACTGACTTCTTTGGGCAGGACTGGTTTCACATGCTTTGCAAATTGAACAAGGAGAGAGCAAATGCAGGTAAACAACTGGATCACATTATCCAGACCACACTCTGCACCGGATGGTGAAAATGGGGAGAAAGAACAATAAATAAAAGATGCAGTCTTTTTTTTCTCCCAGGATATAGGCTTTCAGTTGAAGAGATCTGGGCTATACAAGAGACAAATAGACATGGAGAAGACATATTTTTTAAAAATGGAAATAGATGCCTAGGCAGTACATCAGCTCTGTACCATTCTCCTACTCCAGAAATACGGAGAAGAAAACTAAAGAAAAAATCTCATATGCAAAACTAAGGTGCTATAAATAAATATATATTTGCTTTATTTTACCTTTGTCTCTGTTCTTCTCCTTTCCTAATGAGTCCAGTTTCTTTCTTAATGATTTCTTCCTCTTTTGTCCATCTGTAAGAACAAAAAAGAGCAAAAAAAAAAAGGAAGTGAAGAAAAAGAATGCTGAACATGTCACTGCACACTGGAGGCACAAGGAGTAAGCGCCATGGCACCTGGGAGTCAGGAAGGGTGTGGGGTGTGTTTCACAAAGGCCAGGGACTGTCGCAGTCCTACAGTCACAGGGAATGCTGCTTTGCTCATGCAAAGTCCAAGGTTGTACCGGGGGACCACAATGTATCCCACTGCATGCTGCTGTGTGCATCTACACGTGTGTGGTCACACAGCCCATGTGACAGAATGCAAAGCTAATTTCAAAGACATGACCACTGAGATTTGTTCCCAGAGGGTTTTGACAGCAAGGTACCATAAACCTAAAGGTACTGCTTAGCTCTCATCCACAGTCACAAGACTATGATTCACCTGTGGAGATGAAGGTTGTATTTGGAGAGGGAGGACTACTAACCTCCAAGATAAATTCTGCGTACTGGTCACACCAGCTGGGTGATAGCTGACCACCTTCACATGACCCACCTGATCTGAGCACACACTGGGAGCTGCAATTTGGTACAGCACATCCAGATTGGTTCAGATGGATCACAGTCTCAGAGAAATTATTGTTCTGACACCCTATATATCAATTTCAGTAGGGTATTAAGGACCAAAGCTTTTAAGCAACACCATAGGCAGGTTCATTCTTGAAACAAGTATATCAAGAGCTTGGCTATCATTATTTCCTTCAACATCATCTTTTATAACGAAAAGTCAACAAAAAAAAGCATTTTATTTATTAGGTCTCAACAAATACCAAGGATTAAGGCATGGGCCTGCTTTAACTTGCACGTTTTGAATTTCTTACGTTCCAAAGCAACATAAAGGGTCTAACATGGGGCCTAATACCAGCACTAATGTAGGCACCGCTCTAGCTAAAGGTTACTGAACACGTACCTCTGCCTTACTGCTTTTGTAATATGGCAAAAACTCAAAAAGGAACACACCGCATGTGTTTTTCGCTCTTGGGGTAAGAAGGTCACTGAGTAATTTGCTTCAGCGTGTTTTGCTAGTTATGTAAGCCTGTGCCCTAAGTGGCCTTTTACATTAGGGAACATACCACAGAGGAGTGAAGTGGATCTTCATCGATTAACTCTCATCTTTGCAATTAGGGGTCACAGAGAACACAAACTGTTTCCCCCATAGCTTTCCCTCAACCTCTATTGAAAGTCATGTCCAGAACATTACTCAACAGACAGTTGGATAATCTCTGACTTTTTCATAGTCAGTCTCTTTTTACTTTAAAATTAACATTCTCTTTACCTCATCTAAATGTGCACTTTGTACTCCAGTTGCACGCTTGCACACTGCATTTACTTAGAGCCTATTTTGCTCCCAGGTCTCTCTTAACTGTTATACTCAGTTCCTGTCTCCTAAGGCAGATTGTCATTTGCTGGTTATGTTAATTATCCTTTTTTCTAAACCTGCTCTGATGAAGATTCCTCTCTCTGTAATAAGGCTGGATAGAATGCTAAGGTATTCTGGATGAGAGTTCAGGAATATAACAGTGGTAATTCATTGCCTGATATGGTCTATGAATAGATTTTCCTTTTTTGTAGCTATATGACAAGTTCGTAACTCGAAGTCATACTTTGATATGCCCAGACTGTTCACACCTTCTGACATTTCCAGTTGGTAAGTCTGAGGTTGTTACAAAAATTTTTCTTTCGTCTCTTGACAGTATGAAGAGTTAGTAGCCTACATACATATACCTGACAATACTGTTTTTTTTTATAGGGTTCCCTACTACCACTGAGTTGTGATTTTATAGATACAAAACTGTTTTCAAAGCATTTTTCAGGAGAAAGTAAAATTACTGCTTTACAATAGCTTTTCTGATAAACACCTTCTGTTTCTTTGGAGTCTTAAGAGTCTTATTCTCCAAAGACCCATTTACTATTATTCTGACGTTATACAGAAGGTTACTGAGATGTAAAAATAAGAATAAAAGTTGAAATTGAACGTATAGTGTTTTGCTGTTATAATTTCACAACTGTAACCTCTGGAGTGTTTTAGCACTGCATAGTCAAATGCAACAGAAATAGAGGAAAAAAACCCATATGTTATTCAATAACAAACACAAGAACAAATGGCATTTATATCCACATGGAAAACAGGCTAACAACCTCTACAGTCAAACTACTGATACTTTCTCACGAGCCTTGTTCTTAACGGGTGATTCTTTCAACCCCAACAGTGAAAGAATTACTTATAAATGACAGACTGAGCAAACATCAATGCATTTATCTCCACAAACCTTGAATTTTGGATAGAAATGGTGCTTAGGCCCAGAGGAGGAAGTAGTTGTGGTAAAATACAGAGAACAGTCTGCTCTGTGTGCTCCAGAGCAAAGAAAGAGTTCTCTGAGTGACAGAGAAGAAACACTTACCTGGGTGCAGCTCCACTAAAGGCAATGGGGCTGCAACCATTCCCAGTTACAGTTTACCCCAGCAAAAGCGTTGTTTATGAAAATGAAAGAGAGGAATCTCAGTGAAAAGCTAAAGCGTAGGAGGGTCTGCCAAAAGGTCAGTTCCACTTCTCCTCCTCACCCTGCAAAAGGCGTGATTAATTACAATCTATACTCTGAAAAAAGAAATGTGCTTTGAAATGATTCTTGATTTAGGTTACATCAGGCATGAGCACTGCTAAAATATTCATAACTTGCTTAAGGATGTGTGCAAGTCCAGCAGTTTTATATCTTAAATCAACCCAATTCATCATAATAATGCTTACTACTTATTAATTGCCGTAAATTTTGAGAATATAATTAGCATCCAAGCCATTCTTCAGAAAGAGGCAAAGCATTATTAGCTGAGCTTAATAACTTTTGCACATATTAAAATTAATTAGCAAATATTTATACAAAATAGTATTATACCAGTCCAAAGTGCTATTACATATGACCTGCTATTCTCATTTGTGGATTGGAAATATTCAAACTGCAAAGTGTTGTATACTATTGGGCTTCCATCCAGCCTTTTGTGAATATATTTAGCACTTAATGTCCACTTTCTGTAGACTACACCCCTTCTCCAACAGATTAGATTCAAGAATATTAGCAAGACAAGAAGTGAAAGTCCTCAAAAGACAACTGTTGAAGTGAAGGAAGCTGCACTGTTTTGTTTTTTTCCTTTGCTAACCCATTCTGTTTTTTCTGAAGAACACTCACACAGGCAGCTGCTCATATCAGTTGTTTCAGAAACGAACCTGGGTTGTTTGGTACTTACTAATTCATTCATTCCTGGCATTTTTCACTGCAATGCATACATCACTCTCTGGGCATCTATATGCTAAGACTAGCATGATGAATATTTAAGAGACCAAGAGTCTAGAATCAGAGCCCTGAGTGCATATTAAATTGCTACTTGACCTGTTTTTCCAAAGCGTGAGCCCTTCCAGCACTTCAGTTAATGCCAAAAAGACTTCTCTATTTGAAAAATTAGGTCATCTGTTTAGGATTCTACCACTGAACAAAGCCTGCAGAATACAAGGGTATTTTGCACTGATGAACCGACTTTGGACAAGAAATGAGGAGTCTGACTTCTGAGATTACTATTTTTGAAGTTTTTGGTTAAGGTTGAAAGTCACCCAGAGTGTCATCAGTAGTGCCATGTAATTAGCACTTACACTCTCAACCCGGATATTTTATAGCCCACTTCAGAGCCCAAATTTCACTGTGAGACCATAGCTCTATAAATGAGAAAATAAGAAGTAATTTTGATGCTGAAGATATATAAATTTCATCTCTAAATATTAAAAAAATAAAGAGAACTTTACTCTTTAATGACAGACTGCTCTGTTGCTTTGCACAGGACCTACCAAGACTATGCATGACTCAATGAGAGCATGTGCAGACTGAATCTGGTTACTATTATTTATTTCCTGCTTTATTCATTTTAAAGTTATGGAAATCAACAAGTTTATTTAGTAGGTACATATGTTGCTCCGCATAAGTGAGAGCATCACAAATGCAACATAGGGAATTTGTTCAAGATAATATAATTAGTGGCACAGAAGGAGTGAAAACTCAGGATCTCTTGGACACCAGTTTCATAGTAAACAGCCACTATACTGTGTAGCCCTAATCCATTTTTCCCCATAATTCATACAATATGCAGTAAAAAGTACAACAGCACCTGAGCTTTCTAAGTCATTTCTATGACACTGTTACAGTCTTAGACTCCATATCATGAAAAGTATCCCATCAATAAGCTTGAAGTGAATGTGAAAACAACAGTATGATTCTGCAGCACTTCTTTTCCTTATCCATGGGCTTGTGTATTCTCTGTGAGAATGGATGTTCCTTTTGTGTTACTCAGACAAAAGGATGCTCTTTTTTTGTTAATCAAAACCATAACTTAATGCAGAGACTTCAAACTAATTTAACTCAGTGGATTTTTACCAAAGATACCTTCCATTGCTTAACAGGGTTACTCAGTAAAGAGACGTGATTCCTCCAGCTATTGGCAACTTTGCTTATGAGAATTGTGTTTCTCCTCCATCTAGGGAAGAAAATTTCCGGCAGACATGTTTTAGAATTAAGGGTTATTTTCACACAGTATAAAGAGAGGAGTTATGTGAGAGATGAATATCATACCCATAGCTCATTATCAAAACAGAAACTGATTCAAAAGTTGATACTCTGATATTTCTAAAATACTTCACCATACTTAAATTCATCACCATTTTCCCTTACTATGCATTAGTAATTAGATCTAATTGCTTTTAAAGAAGAAAACAAATCCACACCTCTTTTTTTTAAAAGCATAATCCACATCCTATCTTGAAAATTACTACCACAAAGCACCCAGTCTGACCTCTCATGACGATTCTCAGTTCACTTCACTCATCGAGAGTGACTCGTTTTCCATGTGCCAGCCTCCCACACACAGCCTGCGAACCAAACATTGGGCTACAGCCGCTCTCGCGTGTGCAATACTGCAAGTAAGAGAGGCTTAGAAAGTCAGAAACCAGGGATAAATTCTGTTGACAGGGCACAATTAAGACAAGACCGTGCTCCACTTATTGACAGTTGCAGTATGTTTGTGGTTGCAGTCACTTCTTTGGGTCACTATACAAATTTGATTCTGAATGCACTCTGCCGAGGAAGGTGGTGCTGCTTAGCTAATTCTATGACTATAAAAGTCCATCTTGAAATATTCATTTAGATTAACTTGTTGAAATGTCCTGACTCCACAGGGTAACTCCCAAAGCACTGCCAGATGCAGGACAGATGGAAGTTCAATAGATTCAATAAGAGAACCAGGAGCTACAGATTTGGGCACATAAGCTGATATGAACAGGGAAAGGTTGCTCTGGTGAGACTGCACCTGGAATTATGAGTCCAGCTCTGTAGCCCTCAACACAAGAAGGACTTGGACCTCATGAAGCACGTTCTGAGGAGGGCCAGAAAACTGATCCAAGGGCTGGAGCACCTCTCCTATGAGGATAGGCTGAGAAAGTTGGGCTTGTTCCATCTGGAGAAGAGAAGGCACTGAGGGGGACCTCATAATGGCCTTCCAGTACCTGAAAGGTGCCTACAGGAAAGCTGGGGAAAAACTGTCCCTGCTCACTGCAGGGGGTTGGACTAGATGACATTAAGGGTCTCTTCCAACCTAACACATTCTATGATTCTGTGATCTCTGGTTTTCACACTGCTTGTTCTCATGGCCTCCGTTACTCACTTTACTTGACTTTGACTAGAAGTCAACATTCCCTTGTGCTTGTCAGCCTGCAGCTGATTGAAGAAAAGCTATATTCATTCAAGCACATTCCACGGCTGCAGCTGTGACTTTCCAGGTGGCAGCCAGCTTACACATGCTCACCTCAGCCCACGCAGCCAGGTCCGAGCTGCCCACCACAGGCACCACAAACATGCCCAGAGGCAACTTCTCTCTGACATGATGCTTTCTCTGGCGCAGCAAACAAGCCTCATCAGCATCTTCCTCTCCAGGAAGTTCCCACTGAATGCCTTTACAGCAGAAGAAACATGGCGGAAAGGGCAAAGCTGAAATCAGAAGCCTGTTCTTCAGCAGAGGGGCTGCAGCTCCCCATGGGATGCTACCAGGCGGGACCAGACAGCCCTCTGCAGAACCGTCACCTGACCCAAAACCTTCCCAGGGAAATGGTGAGGAACTGGGTGAGGCGTGGGGAAAGTTGACCGCGCAGGAAACTGTGCTCTCAGCAATACAGTGTTTATTCAACACTTGAGTAAAACCAAAACTATCAGACAAAAGTGTGCTTTTTATCCTCTTCCTCCTCAACCCATCGGACCCTTTGGTAATGTGTGGTTAGCGCATCTTCTTCAGATACAGGGTCCAACCCCTCAGGGATAAGGCATTTAACTTACTGTTAAAATGAAATGCAGAGGAATTACGAGGTCCAAATGTTCAGGTTTAAGTGATGTAGTTCCTGGAAGTTGAAATACTGTCTTATAAACTATCTCTTTTCTTTGGAACAGTAAGAATTTGGTTGCACTGGTACATGAACAGAGTTATTTCCCTAGGAAGTATTCATAAGCTGCCACAGAACATACGTAGAAGACAAAACTGCTGGAAACCTCACCTGCTCCAAAAGAAAGCTGCATCCCAGCCAGGACCTGAGTTTTATTAATTAAGTTTATTGTAAACTTTTTTGATTATGATTTTGAGACAAATTTAATTGAAAAAAATTAAAAACCCACACAAAACCAAACCAAAACCACCACTCCATAATTTTATTACAGATTTTCAATACTCCATATGTATTGTGAGGGCAAAAGTTATGATTTACTCCATCTGAGCATACAAGCATATAATGTCCTGGCTTTTAGGGAAACATCTAAAAAGTGCAGCTCCAAAACAGAGTTAAATTTCTTAGACTGAAAAATGCACCGTTTCTATTCAACTTCATTCTCAAGGTCTACTTATATGAGAAAGAGTTGTGGCCCTAATAAATCCTATCACATTTGGACTCTTGAGTAGAAGGAACTGTGAACTGTGTTTGAAAAATTAAAAGAAAAATCTTTTCAGCTATCTGGGCATTACTGGAGTGGAAAAATAGTTTTACTATTAGTAAATAGCATAATACTCTATATAGCATAGTACTCTAATGAAATTAAATTTAAAGAAAAAAGAGGGGGTGGGGGGGGGAGGGATGTGGGCCAAAGAGTAACTTGCTACACTTTTTTTTCTCCAGGAAAAAGGACTTCTCATGGAGTCTTGTATCAATATTGGAAGTAAAAAGTATGTCCAGGTATACTGAAGTTATAAGAACCACTCCTTCTATGCTTCAGGACAATATTTGCTACACTGAGACCAGAAACAGGAATCACAAAATAACAGTGTGGAAGGGCATGCGTAATACAAAATATAGATGCTGTATTACTGTAGCAGTATCTGCAGTGTGTCAGGAATTTCCCCAACCTCAAAAGGTAGGTAAGTTCCTAACTGTAATGGGTCGTGGCACATCAGGGATTTGGTGGCTGTCCATCTCTCTACATGGAAGGCACTCGCAGACCACCACTGACAGGAAGAATTTTAAAAGCTTTGAGAAAGACTGAACAACACTCCCTGATTGGTGTGCTTTCATGATTGATGGCAAAATAGGTCAAAATCTGTCTACTACATCAAAACAATTACAGTAAAAAAAAATCAGCTGTATTGAAAAACAATCCAAACATAAAACCCCAAACAAACAACAAAGAGGAGCCTTGATTCTGTAGTTTGAGATAGGAAAATGCAAATAATAGTTCTAAAACTGTCTTCAGTCACTGGGGTCAAGGGCAAATCGACTGTCTCCTGTCATTAGGGGACATTGTTGGGGGGGGGTAGAGTTGAGAGTAGTTTGATGCTGCTCCTAGCCACAGTGACTCTAGATTTGATAAAGAGGGGAATTACCTTTAATCCCCACAGTACAGGGTGGGCTAGAGGCTGACTATACCTTAAATTGCTACCATTTAGTTAACACGGGTTGGGCTCTTCAGATGACAGGGAAATTCCCTCAACTCTATAGAATTCAGGGGGCCAGCTGGTGGTCACAGAATTGGTTTGGGACATGCAGGTCCCCACTGTCTTCTGACCATTGCTTTATTGTTATGAACCGTTCACACAAATCTTTCCTTGGACTCTCACCTGAAGACGGAGCTGTTCAAGAAAATAAGCCAGCCTTCATAACCTACTCCCTCCAGAACTAATAAACTTGTCCACAATACTTCTGCTCAGAGCCCTGATGAAGAGATTAAATGAGAGGAGCCTTTAGTGCAAGAAAGTGAAATCAAGGTGCAAAAGTTCTCTCACTGGACAGGTTGGTGGCCCAAATAATTTAGATACCTTCGGAAAAAAAAGCCACAGATCTCTTTTGTGATAACGTTTAATTGTAATAATTATACATCCTTTGTATCATCGATCATTTAGATTACTTACTTTTTATTAATAAAAGGGAACAGGTGTTTAAAATGTAAACCACACAGAGAAAAGGCAGGAGGACTTTTGCAGAAAACACCGGGCATGACTTCCTGCACAGAAATAGAGTCACAAAGACATTTATCTAATCTATTCTTAAAAACCTTCAGCAGGAGATTAGGTCTCCATTAAATCTTGAGGTAGCCTTTTCAGTGTAAAAGCCTAATACAAAGATACATATATATATAGTACCACAGCTCCGATAAAATAAATCTATCTGCAGTCATCTTATCTTTCCTAACCAGTACTTTGAGACATAACTTAGGACTTCTGGTGCCAAGCACAGTAACTCTACTGAAACCATGTCTTTGAAGAGACTTCAGAAACTAACTCTTCTTCCCAAGGCAAGAAGAAACCATTGTATTGCATGATCCCCATCAGAAATACTTTCCTGACTCACTTTTGGAAGGACCAATAGACACAAGATAACAGAAATAAACCTGATTTTCGACTGCAATTTTGAAAAGATGTACAGCAGAAGAATAATACACATGGCAGAGCTCTGCCAAAGGCAAGGACATAGAAACTGTAAGCCGCAACTTCATCTTCTTGATGAAGAATCAAAAGCTTCTCACATGGGATATGTTTGTTGGTATTTATTCTTTAGCTTTGAATTGTAACAAAGTACAAAATCTTAAATCACCACGGAATCACAGCACACATCTGTGGATTATCTGCAAAGCCAAGTTGAGTCTTCAGAAACAAAGGGGTGCTACTACATCACAGAATCACTTGGGTTGGAAGAGACCTTTAAGATCATTGAGTCCAACCACAGCCTAACCCTGACTATTCCAGCTCTAGATCATGTCCTTAAGCACAGTGCTAAAGAGAGATTTTGCAGAACACAATCAAAAATACTTCTGTTACACTAGTTTTCTCACAAAGATTTAGGAAATGGACAGAATCAATCACACCTAATTTTGCAAATCAGAGTGTTTTAGGGCCTGTGTACATCCATATCACCCCCAAACACTGGTTCACTCAAACCATTTATCTGAACTTCTCAATACAGCCGATGGTCACGAGTAACATTTTAAAGCAGAAGCCAAGATTTCCACACAGCACATGAACAAAGACAAAATACTGAACTTATTTATACGTACTTTAGTCAACAGCTACTTCAAGTCTACTACAAAGGAAATTGTCTTAGGTAGGAATTTTTCATGTGTACATGCAGCTTCTCATGGACCTGGATTTCTAAGTGTAGCACCCTAAACACTTGGCAACAGCCAAGATCTAAATAAGCAACTGTCCTAATAATAAAGATCTCTGGTCATGACTCCATCTCCAGTAACTACATCTCATGACGTGTATATGGAAATGTGGATCTCATTATTTCCCTATTTATCTTTGGCAATTCAGTGAGACCTCTTCCCTTCATTGTGGTATCCACTAAAAGACTCCTTCTGCCCAACAAACTCTACAGCAAAGCATCTCTCCAGTGTCCATCCTTGTCTCATTCCTTTCCTCCACCTTCACAGCACACACCCACACAACAAGTAGATTCTCAGAAGTTACACAAATGTTTCTTTTAAAGGTGTTGTGCAGTACACTAAATTTTCCATATTCAGATGTATGGTGCCATTGATTTCCTCAAGAAGCCTAGTATTTTCTATGTCTATTCTGTATTCATGCAACACTGAAGAAAAGGCATGCTGCTTCTCAAAACTATTTACCAAAATACACACTAATTATTAAAAAGACAAACTTTCTTTTGTAGTAATGTTTGCATGTAGTAAAAGTAGTAAAAATGTCTGCATGTAAACTACTAGCTTGTCTCTAAGGGACACAACAGATAGGCCAAATATAGTTTTCCTCATGCAAACAGACAAGTAAAAGCTGCTATGTGACACAAGTAAGTCTTGAAAAATCACCTGCCAAGTGTTACAGTGTCTTCTATAAAAAAAACCTGCTGAATTTAAAAAAGGAACAGATCACTTTCTTAAGTTATGAAGTTAATAAATTACTTCCCCTGTTCTACTATTAGAAAAAATATGTTCTTGCAAACTTTGTGTATTTCAATTTTGTTCTTTTTTCAGTGGTGAGAAAATGAAATTTGAAAAAAGAAACAAAATTCACAAGAAGAAATTTATGCAAAGTCCCTTATGGGGTGGAAAAAAATTTGGAAATTTTTTTTTGCTTGTTTTTTTTTTGGCTTGCCTATTTCCCTGCCTGGAAAAGCTCCTGCCACCTCCAGCTTGACAAACTCCTGTGTAGCAGAGTGAGTGCAGGCTGCTTGCCCTTACAACATCTACCCTGCAAGCAGCTGGGACTTATCCTAGCTTAAAACATTAAGTCCATTTTATTTTCATTTTTCCAGACTGAAAGATATTGTTTTTCATTTTCCCAGGAGGAAAAAAAATTCTCAGAAAAATTCATGTTCCCACAGAAAATTTGGGGGTGGGGTGGAGCGGGAAGGGGCGAGGGAGGGAGGAAGTTCCATCTAAAAATCAGATAGAGGGTTTCCATCTCTCTCCAAGCTCGATACAGTGTATCCAGGATTTATTCATGTAGGAGCAGAATTTAGCTCACAGTCTTGCTTGTCTTTAATATAAACTTTGTGAGCACTACTATATTGAAAGAAAATCCATGGACTCTCAGGATCATGTCAGAGCCAGTATTTACATGAGAAGAACTGGCAGAGGTTGGCATTATGCAGGCTGGTAATAAGCCTTTTCACTTAATTTTCATTCAAAAGCATCCATCCTATAATCCCACAGCTCCACAAAGTAGAGCCTATAGTTTATTTAGATGCTTTCCACTGTTACAACAGCCTACAAAGTTTATAGCATGGTCAGTGATTAAAAACAATGAGCAGCTTGGAGCCCTCACAAAAATGCAAGCACAGATAAAAATCATAGTCACTCTCTGTGTTAAGGAAAATGGGTAATGAAATGCAATGACAAATAATGTAAACAAAAGCAGACCCAAAAAACGACTCCCCACCAAAATGAACAAGAAGTGGAGAGCATGTTACACTAAATTCCCATTTTTATTCAGATCTAACCTGGAACATATATAGGGCAAAGCGCACCCGCGAAGAATAAAAATTCGGAAAGCCCAACTATGTACGTTCCCTTCCATTTCAGAGGTGGGGCTGTCGGTGCACCCAGCCTTTAACCACACACCGACCAGCCCCACTCCCCCAAACTCACCTTACTAAAGGGAGCAAGTTGCGCAGGCCACTAGTGCCCACTTCATGTGAGCAGATGCTCAGCAGCACACACCGGGGAGAGGGGGGAACAGCCGGCTACAAAACCTGTATACAAAAACATACAGCAGCACACATGCCAGCGGCGTATGCAGTATCTTCCCCTAAATGACGGGGACTGCGTTTAGGTCTCTAAACCCAACACTAGACTATATTTGTTATAACTAAGAGATGTGTAAGTAAAAATAAGGATTACCTTCTCTCTCCCCTAGCGTCCCAGTAATTCTAAATAAATAAATTCCTTCAGAGAGCGCAACACTTGCTGGAACTACTGTGTATGACCTAGTTGCTGCTAATGATAACTAATTGTGTGGATATACGTTCTCATCATAGGTGGCATCAACACAGTAAAGAGTCATTTCAGTAAAGGCAGTTAATCTCCATTATATCTGGTACACCTGCTAAAACATCTGGGCAGCACATTTATTGTCAGGTCTGGTAAGTGAAAACAAGTTCTGTGGCTCACCTTCAGATTTTTACTCCAAAATAGTTGAGAAACATTAAATAAACTGAGAGGTACAAAGTAAATGTATGCAACACTTTCCCCAAACTATAAATGTACTTTGGTGTGTTAAAACCAAAACACTACGTTGACATGATGTTAGGTGGTGACCCAAGCCAACAAAAACAAGATAATTCATCAGAGACGGGTGTCCTGGATTCAGCCCAACCTACTCCACGTACTGTGATCTGCTGCATCTGATTTGTTAACAGTCCTGGGCTCCCACTTAAGCTCAGCATTCAGGCCCCAATACATCAATCTCATACTCTGAAGTGAGAAGATTGGAATAAAGACATTTCACCAAGCCTGAATACTTGTGCTAATACTCTTCCTACAAAAAAATGAAGTTTGATAGCATCCCACTGAAACATGGCTTAACAATGGAACTCATGAAAATAAATTGTAAGAAAGTAATGACTCATGAAAAATAAAAAAAAAATCTATTTCTAAGGTTTCTGCCTAGAAGAACATATAAACTGAGCAAGCCCAAGCCTCTGAAATCAAATATAGTGCACATATAAATAAAAGTTCCTATGTCACCTTTCTTGCAGCTGAAATTCTGACCTTAAATAATTTAGGATATTAGAACCAAAACTATTTCATAAGGAAAACAAAAACATTCTGTTAAGGTCTGTGCAGAACCTAGATAATATATTCCCCTTCCTAACCCAAATTCAACTCCATTCACGTTAAATTATTATTTCCAAACTTTAATGGGAGAATTCAGCATAAATCTTCATTCCTTTCCTTTTTTTAGAGAATAAGGGAGAGCACCTTTTTCTAAGTAGCCTTCCACTACCTCAGTGTCTCATACTACATGTGACTAGTACTACAACTTTCTTCATCACAAGAACCATTTCTGATTCCTGATCCTTCCAAATCCTTTCAGTAACTCCATCTTCAAAAGTCCCTTTAAATGTCTCATTTAAATAGATGAACATGAGCATATCAAAGGATGAACATGAGCATATCAAAAGGCCACATCAATTCTGTAAGATTAATAGATAGATCTACTAAACTAAGATTAAGCTATAAAACAATCCACTCTTTGAGCCCATACTCTTATTACAAGATTCAGTGGACATTCCCAATTGCAAACAAGTGGGATAGCCCTCTCCTAAAAGCAGAGAATCTTTTGATTTATTGAACTTTTCTGACACTGAAGGACAATGATCATATCAACTATGTTTCACCATGATGGTCACCATTTCCTCTGTATAGAAAAGCTACTCAGTGGTTGATCCATCCCTATACTGACAGCACACATCTCAGATCTCTTGTTCCCTTGTCCTCACACACCCAGAACCTCTTATCTTCTGGTCTGCATCAAAACAGAGCCTTGTTTCACTGCTGGAGCTCTAACACATAAGTCCACAGGTCATACTGCAGTAGCTACCTTTCAGCAGAAGGATAAACACACCTCCCTCTCTGCTTCTTATTATGAAAGGCACTTCCTTACAGGAGGTAATTTCAAACACTCTGCTGCAGTACTCAGCTGCACCCATAAAACAACAATCTCCAGGCTGACTATATATAAAAAAGCTTCAAAACTCTTGTTTAATAAATAACTGAGTGCTGCCCCAGGCTTGTCAAAACAATTCAATAGAAAGCAAACAGGCTGGCAGACATGGCTCTGCAAGCCTGTTCCCACCCTTCAGTGCCATAAGTCGGTCTGGAGTTTGAGCTGTGCTGGGTGAGCAGTGGCAATGCATGCACCCTTACAGCACCTCGCTAATTCAGCCTGTCAGCCCTCACTGCAGTCCAGCAATTAACAAGGTGGCAATTAAAACAGGGAGCAGTTTTGCCTCTGTGTGTGCTCATGGTTACTACGTTTGAGCAATTGCACAATGCCCGTGTGAAAAAAAACGATACCTAATGATGTAGCTACCTGCCTACCGGGTCTTTTTTGTCCTACGGTACTTGTAACTGTGAGGCAGGCAGCCCGTGCTCCCAAAATGGGAGGCAGCATATGAATCAATATGTAATCATCTACCCACAAAGAGCAAAATAACTAACTGTGACTGGTAACATGTATTACACTTTTAGAATACAAATACGAAGCCCCTGAATAGGGTACAACAATTCTGTGTAAGAAGAATATCTTATGTACTTCTTCCCCCCATCTACTAAGATCCCTTTCTTCCTTGCTGAATCAATGTCTTCACTCTCTATTCCCAAGGGGTGCTTACCAACACCCTGTCCCACCCTAATGGTCAGTTTTGGGTAGGAATATGTGGGAGTTTACTTTTCTGAAAGCTATCTTTGGTAACAAGCACTACTTTATAAATGTAAAGGCAGCATTAAACAGACATGAGTAGCAGTAGAGCTGTTTTCTGGTGCCTGTCCAGAAATGCTCCCAGATTTTTCTGCAACTTCTCAAGGAAATGCAATGGAAGAATATCATATATGCTTTTGAGTAGTCAACAGTACTCACTAAATTGCTTTCCCAGACCCAAATGCAAGCACCAGTGTTTCTCCTTTATCAAGAAGCCATCTGTACTTGGCTATGGAAGAGGCATGAGGAAGGAGGATGGAAACTCCCTGGGGGAGATTCCTAACCCACAAGACTTAAAACTCTGAAGTCCTCTGCCAGCCACAGCCCCTCCCCAGAGTTTTGAAGATTGCAGTTGGTGTCATAACAGCTGATGAGCCTTCTGTTTTGCTGCACAGACACATACATGACATGCTGCTTTTGCATCCCAGGACAATGTGGGCAGCTGGACTGTTACTGCAGTAATAACGTGATTTACCTAATTATATCAAGGTGCTTACTGTGCAGCAACATTGCCTGTGTAGCTACAGCACAGGACAGTGTTATTAGTGAGAAACAGAACTGAGCAACTTTTGGAAGTGCAGGAATTCTGTTTATGTGAAAACTCAGTTTTTCCATCATTCTTTATTTGACACTAAGCAGAAAATTGTGTGGTCACAAGGGACAAATAGACAAGTAAGAAACTCCATAAGACACAAAACATGGTTGAGATATGGTGATTGGAATGTAGCCATTTCTCTTCAAAGAGGTAGATCAGAAGTCAAAATCTTGCCCTCGAGAAGATCGGAAGAAAAGATGCTATTTCCATCTGAGTTACTGGAGATGTTGGCCAAATTTTTGCCTGTCATTGTATAGGTAAACAAATGTATGAGAAAACATATATTACTTCCATCCTGTTGTACTACCAAAATCAGAAGTGCCGCAGGGGTGCAGTAGCTATCATGAACATCAACATCAGGAGAAGACAGACTAAGTCAGGACTTCACCCAATGTACAGGAATTACAGAGATAGCCGGACTCTGCAGACTGTGGTTGTGACACCATTCTAATGACAGCAGAGAGGCCTTTCACAGGGCTGAGGGGGGCCTGGATCTAGAGCACATGATAGCCTGAGGACACACAGCCTGCAGATGTCTCAGAATTAAAGGAGTGAAACATCTTCCTTATGAGAACAGGCTGAGGGAGCTGGGTCTCTTCAGCTTGGAGAAGAGGAGACTGAGGAGTGATATTAATAGTGATTATAAATATGTAAAGGGTGAGTGTCAGGAGGATGGATCCAGGCTCTTCTCAGTGATGGCCAGTGATAAAACAAGGGGAAATGGTTCCAAACTGGAACATAGAAAGTTCCATCTTAATATAAGGAAGAACTTTTTCACTGTGAGGGTGACGGATTACTGGTACAGGCTGCCCAGAGAGGTTGTGGAGTCTCCTTCTTTGGAGACATTCAAGACCAATCTGGACACATTCCTATGTGATCTACTCTAGATGATCCTGCTCGGGCAGGGGGGTTGGACTGAGTGATCTTTTGAGGTCTCTTCCAGCTCCTGATATTCTGTGATTCTGTGAATACAGGCCATGCAGATCCAACAGTTTACAGACATTATTTATGTTCTAAATTTCTCATCATATTTTTTCCTTTTTTTAGCATTTGTATTAATACAAGCCTCATTGTTGCCTAATTATCCCATAATTCTATATATGTTTTATAATTATCCTTATTATTATTAACTATCACTTACTTCACAACAAGCAACCACAAAGAACAGCTCAGCCATTCATGTTTGCATGCCCTACTGGTAAACACCCACCCACCTAAGCAACTTTCAGAACTAGCACTGAGCATTTTTTTTCCTCATTTATCCTCTCCCTCCACAGCTCCTCCAATGCCATTTCAAAGCAAAGAAGACAGCTGGACATCCTATTGGGAGCTGTGAGAACATGAGCAGTTGCAGAATGGCAAAGGCTAGATGGGACCTCTGAAGATAACTCGTCCAAATCCCTTTATAAACCAGAATCTAGAGCAGGTTGCACAGGATCATATCCAGGCAGGTTTTGAATGTCTCCAGAGAAGGAGACCCCACAGCCCCTCTGGGCAGCCTGTTCCAGTACTCTGTCACCCTCACAGTGAAGATGTTTGTCCTCATCTTGGGATGGAACTTACTGTTTTCCAGTTTGTGTCCAGTGCCCCTTGCCCTTTTGCTGGGCACCACTGAAAAGAGTCTGGTCCCATCCTGTAGACATCCACCCTTATAAATATCTAAAGTCCTGATGAGAACCCCTCTCAGTCTTCTCCAGATTGAACAGCCCCAGCTGTCTCAGCCTTTCCTCAGACAAGAAATGCTCAAGTCCCCTATTTTTTCCTATGGCTCTCCACTGGACTCTCACCAGTAGTTAGTTCCCTGTCTTGTCTTGAACCAGGGAGCCCAGCACTAAACACAACACTCCAGATGTGGCCTCACCAGTGCAGAGCAGAGGGGACGGACAACCTTCCTCAACCTGCTGCCCACACTCTTCTTAATGCATCCCAGGGTACCACTGGCCTTCTTGGCCATAAAGACAAGCTGGTGACTCATGCTCAACCTGTTGTCCACCAGGACTCACAGGTGCATCTCCAGAAAGCTTCTTCTCAGCAGGTCAACCTCTTACCTGTACTAATGCTTGGGGTTATTCCTCCCTAGGTGCACAACACTACAACTGGGGTTGAACTTTATTTGTTTCCTCTCCACCCAAATCTCCAGTCTGCCCAGATCTTGCTGAATGGCAGTGCAGCCTCATGGTATGTGGGTCACTCCTCTCAGTTTTGCATCATCAGCAAGTTTGCTGATGATGGTGTTCCTCTGTCCCCTCATCCAGGTCAGTGATGATCATGTCGAATAAGCCCGACCAAGCACTGACCTCTAGGGCAGATTACTGCCTACAGGCCTCCAATTAGGAGGCACCAGTTACCACAACCCTCTGGGATATGCCATTCAGCCAGTTCTCAACCCACCTCACTGTCTACCCACACTTCCTAAGAGTGCTTATGAGGATGTTATGGGAGACAGTGTCAAGTCATAGTCTCTTCTTGCATAAAGAGTTGAAAAGTGCAAGCGCAACCCTCAACTCCCAAACCCTATTCAAGTTCCTACACTGTAGCT
This sequence comes from Heliornis fulica, assembly GCA_013399135.1. Lineage (NCBI taxonomy): Eukaryota > Metazoa > Chordata > Aves > Gruiformes > Heliornithidae > Heliornis > Heliornis fulica. Next base: position 505,077 of record VXBZ01000396.1, on the reverse strand, counting down.
TAAAACCCAGTCAGATGCTTGAAGAGTTGACTTAGGGCTAGAGCCTCAATTCCTCAACTGCTCTAACTGAGAAAGTCCTGCAGTGCCTCCCAGTTCTGCCAAACACCAGCTCGGTCAAGTGGGACAGGACTGTGGAAGAGAGGAGAGTTATAACCATGAGGTATTGAGGAAACTGCTCCAAACAAGCCCCATTCAATATCACTTCTGCTCAAAGCTACCTGAAGCCTATGAACAGAGGCAGGAGGAGGGGGGGGGAAATTAACCTCTTCTCTTCCTTTGATCCCTCTAACTTTGAAAAAGCCACCCAACTTGAGTTACTTTTGTGTGTGTGTATATATATGAAGACATGGTGTATGTAGAAGGCTCATTTTTTCTCACTACTTGCACACAAAGACATACACAACTGGGAAGTCAACCAAGATGTGTGCACAGCTGAAGTGAATTTCATCACAGCATTGTTGTTTTCTCACATTATAAAGAGAATATTTACTTCCTTGAAAATGAGAAAAACACAGTATACCCTAAAGAACAGCTGTAAAGAAGTTTCACCAAAATCATCACCGTTGTGCCATTCAGAACATCGGGCAACAAATTAAAAATCTTTCACAGAGTAATTGCATTGGCAGAGAAACTGCGTGATGCTCTGCTCAGAAACTACCGCCTCTTGCAACCGAGCGCATTAACCCAGGGACTGCATAAACCATTCATGCTATAGAGTCTGCTGGTGGCAGATGAGAGAATGACAGGGGGGCTGAGAAAGATGTTGATTAGAGAATCTGAAAGACAGATGCAAGGCAGAGAAACAAGAGAACAAGAAACAAACCTGAAGCACCTCTGTCACAGTAACTCCTGACCAAATTGAATGCATTTAGTTGCCCACTGCAGTGCAGTTGTAGCGTATTTTAAATGACATGCTGGTTATATAAATTCCTGTGGGAGTTGGTCCCCTCTCTGTGACCACAGGATATTCTACTGGGAGGTGTCAGTAAAGTGCTCTGTTAAGGGCGATGGCAGCAGTACAGCGGAGGCAGGCATTGCATATGAAGCACTACATTCTAGACACTCCACTACAAGTGTGCGAATAGCCACGCGTGCTCCGTAAGAGCTAACTCACTGCCCTTGCTGTGACAAAGCAGGCTTCTGAGCATGGGGTGGTGGGGGGGATGCAGACATTATGAAGAGTCACTAGCGGCAGCATGACTGATCATGAAGATACAGCACATGCTTCTGCACTCTGACCTCACTTCCAGGCAGCCATGCTTGGCACAAACACTTGTTACCCAAGAACAATGAATTTTTACTTTCCACAGTACCTGTGCCAGTAAATGTAAATACTCAGGTGCCTGCAGGAAGCAAGTGCCCAGCAGGCATAAACATGTTCTAATGTCAGTCATTTGCAAAGCCTGAAGGACATTGAAAGAGACGTAAAGAATCACAAATTTTAAAACCACTTTCTGTATTTTCTAATGCACAGATGATCACACCAACCTTGACTCTGCTCCTAAGTATTTTCATGCAGCAGCATCTTTTGAAGTAGAAGCTGCAGAGCACATCTTTCTATACCTGGATCTATCCAGCCCTAGAGAACTCCCCAAGCTCTGCACATAACTTTAAATTTTTATTTTCTTCTTTTCAAGTTTAAAAGCCTTCAGTCTGTTCTCAACTTGAGGCACAAATGGTTGCAATGGAGTTTTATGCTACTTGTATTGCTGCATGTCCAGAGTGCCTAATCCCATTTTACACTGTTAAACCTTGAAAATTCTCCACTCATATAGAATATAGTAGATTCTTATTCTCCTACCAAAGTACCAGCACAAACGTAGCATGATGAGGTGACAGAATGATTACTATTTACACATATTGCACTATGCCAAAATTGGTGCCAGATTTAGAAACAGGATGGAAAGTAAAATACGAGATGCACCTTAAGTCTAGATACTACCTTCACTTCCTTCAACAGATGGTACTGCAACATTTTAAAGATCAATTTCTATTCATTCCCCCTGCATACCTTAGAACACAGGAAAATTCTGGATCTACCTATTCAGAGCAAATATGCAGATGTGACATAATATGTCCCTAATCAATGATCTCTGAATACTGAATATCTAATTTATTTCTCATTTAACCTGAAGCCAAAGATACATGAAATGATGAGGCCAGCCATAGATATTAAGCTGGAACCTATGTTTCTGAGCTCGAGAAGTGACTTTTTATGCTTGACTACAGATTGTTATTCTTAGTTTTTAAGCATGAAACAATACTTTACAGACTCAATATATCTAAAGTTATTTACATATTATATATTTACATATATATATATAAACGTGCTGCGGAAATAAACACTGCTCTTGTATGTGATCTGAACCTGAAGGATTCAACCATTCCCAGTTTGCAAGTGCTGGCAACACCATGCCAAGTTCCCTGTGACTCCAAAGCATCTTGCAGAGGAAGGGTAGGTTGACTGGGAAGAGACCCTGGCCTTCCCAGATGGCTGGACTCTTCCTGGCAGGAAACAGCAAGGAGAAGGCAAAAATAGTATATATTCTCCAAAGCTCAAAGTTTCTCAATATGAGTATGTATACTCTGTTGTTTTGGATGGTATAACGTGCACATACTATATTCTTCTCCCACTGGAACAGCCAGTAGCAGTTCAGACTGACAGAAAATTCTGCAGTGCCCTTTGTGATCCAGTTTCTCATACAAGTGTCCTCTAAAAATGTTTTCATACTGATGGAGCATTTTTGACTAGGGAAGGTGCAGTGGAACTTCAAGAATTTGATTGTATCCATCTTGCTACAAACTGATGACCTGCTGTAACTGGTAAAATGGACTTTGCTGGTTTTGGCAGGAGTTTTCTGTAAATCCTAAAAAACTGATGAATACCCAAGCTTATGTCTTTCACATAGTTCTTCTCCACACTATTATTTTTAATTACTAGATAACTTTTTCCTGCTTAACTTTGATTCATTCAAAAAAACTAGTCCTGTGCCATCACTGTATATGCGCTGCCACAGAATACCTCTGCTCACAGCCAAAAGTGAGAATTCAGTAGTTCCTTGTTATTCCTTTAATAAGTGTATGACAACTGGAACGAAACAACAGGAAAGCCAGATTTGCAGGTTTCTGTCATAGCACAACAACCTTTGCTAGGCTTGCTCTCCAGCCTACAGGAAACAATGGAAACTTCTGCATTAGTTTTAGTGAGATTTAGATCTCTTTCAAGGTATGCTAAGTACAGGTCTATTACACGCACATGTCCTGAATCAGGACTCTGACTGCTGAGCTTCTCAACTAATCTCCTGTTCTTTAGGAGCTCAATGGCTTAGCCTGAAAATTAACTTGTTTTCTAGGAAATATTCACCACTGCCTTTAGTAAAACTTCGTTAGGATTCATCTTATTTGATGTAAATATCTTTACTGTCTGTCTGACTAGTGATGCTTGGCTTACCACAGAGACAATACAATCCAGAGAGAAAAAGCCACTTCCATGGTACGACCCACGTGACCTACACAGATGTATACTTTTGGATGTCGGGAAGCGTAAGAAAAGCCTTTTTCTCTCAACTGAGTATCAAGAGATCCTAGCCGGAAGCGGTCTGATTCAGAATGTCTATTCTGTTGATGTCTGTCCATGATCAGATGATCCCACTCCAGGTGACCGGAGTGGGCCACGGCAGACAAACATTACTAGTCATTTTTACACAGCTACTATGTTTAAGAATAATGAAATAGAAGGCAATGTCTGTGGAATAAACAATGTAGTGTTTTCTCCCTGTTACTGCTGTGATGTGAAGTCAGTGGGTGGCTCAGCAATCTAAACAGAGACGCTTTATCAAGCCCTTACCTTTGGGGATAGTAATCTGACAGCCCAGGTCACAGTCCTGCTGCAACTGATAAAAAGCCACTTCCTGCAGCCGAGCACGCTCCAGCTCCGAGAGGCTTTGAACGGGAACTGACTTCAGCCGAACGCTGCGCCCTGACATGCTGTTCCAAGTGAAATCACCCTACAGGAAATCAAATGGAAAAATATGAAGCATCATACGGTATGCACAGTTTAATAAACAGAACCATATCCTTTTTTGCTAGGAAAAGCAACACAGGTCCTCTTTTCTAAAAGGCCATTTTCTTGGACATCTATAACCTTTCAAATATCTTTGTTTTCTTAAGAGCAGCATTCCTTAAAAGGAGTACAGACATGCAAAACAAAAAGCCAATTCTCTCTGAAACCATTTAATCAAGCATTGTTGCAAAAACATTAGGATTCCAGTAACCAAAAGCACAAAGGGGCGGGGGGGAGTGGGGCAGGACTCTTGTCTGCTTTTCCCAGTTTTCTTTCTTTGTACAGCACTGTCATCACTTTGTTCCTTTCCCTGAAAAGTCGGTCACACATGCAGACCTCCACAGGTCCGTGGACAACACGCACCTTATCTCCTTCAGCCCGCTAACCCCACTCCACCGGGGCCATTCAGAGGGTACACAGGCAGAGCCCCTTCTCTTTTCTGACACATCCACACCCCTCCTTATGACAACACACTGTTTAGACTATTGTTAACTAAAGGAAAAGCTGTTTCACATTTCTGAAAAGCCCTAACAACAACATTATGTGTTAAAATTTGTACAGGAAAACAACATGAGATATGCTACATCTCTGTAAGGTACTAATTATTCTTGGAAAGCAAATCAAAAGCTTTAGCTCCCACCTGTGATAACACACACAAAAAGCTATTCTCTGAGCTAGTATTTAGCTAGAGTGAGGGAAGCAATCATCAGTCAAAGAGAAGTGCAAGCTGACAATTAACTTCAAGCCAGAGTTTCAGAATTCATCAAAGCATCATCAAAGTGCATTTTAGCAATACACAGAACAGCAGAAGAATTTGGTTTTCATTCTAATTTTGTTAAAAATTAAACATCAAACTCGTCAGTAGGTATACCTGATGCAGCCATATGTAATGGAAAAAAACTCTGATGTACATCAGCTGAGCCATAAAGACAAATCCACCAACCTGCCATTCATCACAGCATGGCAGACTTAATAATTTACAAATTTCACTCTCAGTTTAAGTTTCCATTTTCAGTTTCAATACCTGCACCCTCACTGCACATTCATTATGTTTTTCACTGTTCACTTATAACTCATCAGTTCTGCACTCACATCTACAGTCCATGGATGTCCAATGGCTTTAAAAGAGATTGTCTGAAGCTCCTTCTAATGAAAACCAGTGAAATTTGACTTGACTTAGCAGCTATGCACCCTAATGTATGTAAACGTCTTTGTGAAGGTTTCCATATATTTTGCCTATATGTCTACATTGCACATCTGTATACTGTGTATATATTTGCATATACAGACACATACTCGTACCTATATATGCATTCCTATGACTGCATGTGTGTATTCACATACACGAGACAAAAATTGTTCATGAATATTCAGCACCACCTAGCAGTGCAGGTCAAAGGAATTACATGTTAAATACCATTCCTTCTGATACACAAAGTATGTCTGAGTACATCAAGGAAGCTTTCTTTCATGGCAAGTCATTAGGCAACCATAATAAAGCTGTTATCTCAATGTGAACAACTGCACTCAATGCATGCACTATGCCAAATACCTTTATGGTATTTATATATATGTTAGCTATATATGCAGACTTCTGTGCTAGCTCAGTATTTGACTACCGAAACTTGTTCCTTCAATTTTTGCCTCTTTATGTATTCCTGCTCTTCTAGAACAAGCTAGGTTTAGTAATCTCAGACTAAAGGTTTGCACAGTGATATGATCCAAGACGATTAGCTTAATTCAGGCAAAACCAAATCTGCAAGAGTCACATAAACCTTATTTGCAAAACAGCAAGTAAACATTTACATTTTTTGAAAAGCTGTTGTCATTTATAGATAAAAGTGATCAAGAACAGCATCCCCAACCAGATGATGTATACTAAGAAACTAATTCCTTTCCAACCCTGATAGTGCAAAAGAAACTTTACAAGTATAGAAGTATGCAATTCATTCCTCATGAACATATAATGTACAAAGTGTTCTACAGTCAAAATGGTACAGACAGAAATATAGGTCTCTATGGTAGAGTTTGGAGGCATTTTAACTTCTCTATTTTTGGATTTTTCATAAACGAAAATATCACTGATATGTCTACCATAAAAAAACCAAAAATCAGAGATAATTAATTTTGAAACAGGAATAGGAAGCAAAAAAGGATAACCTTCAGACAATGTTGAGGTAATATAACATTGAAGACTGTAAACTTTCTAGGACATGTCCCCTTTCCCTAGATCACAAAAATGAAGAGGTACGTGGGGCTTTTAGGAATTATCACAAGTAAAACAAATATTCCTTAACTGAATTTTACTTAGACACATTATTTATCAGTCTTTTTAAGATAAAAATTATCAAGGGCAAGTCTAACTCTAGAGGTAACTCTACATGCTCTGCTTTACCTCTGAGTTAGCTCTGTAACCACAAGCGGGCAGTGAGCTGGACCACTGCAATACTGCAGGCTCAGCTGTTACCAGAGAATCACAGATTGGTTTTGTTTGGAAGGGATCTCGAAGCCCACCTAGTTCCAACCCCCTGCCATGGGCAGGGACACCCCTCACTAGACCAAGTTACCCAAAGCCCCATCCAACCTGGTCTTGGACACTGCCAAGGAGAGGGCAGCTACAGCTTCTCTGGGCAGCCTGTAAGCCTAGCCAAACCAAGCGAACTTAGTGAGACAGGGCTTGAGAGCTGTGATGCAGCCCCATGTTAATATTCTGCTTTAGGAACCCTGGTAAAGGCTCTTTGTACAGCACCATGCAGCTTTCCATGAGCAGAGCAGCCGGCACTGGCTCAGGAATCCTACCCGGGCTAATTTTATCTTAATATGGGAACACCCCACCTAATTTTTTTCATAGGAGGTTGAGGGTTTAAAACCAAGCAAAAGAAGAAAGCCCCACTTTCCCCAACAAGATTGTATGGGCTGTTGCTTCCAACCATGTTTTCTAGTCTGGCAGTCTGCAAGCTCCCAGCATGTCCCTGGTGCTCGCTGGGTTGACCCTGCCTGGCTAAAAACGGCGCGATGCAAGCTCTGTACCTTCCAACATCATGACAGGGCGCTGAGCAGTGATAAACAATATGGAATCACTCTGTCCAGTTTTTGTGCACCAAAGAAGACATTCCTCTTATACACTTGAAGGGATTGATAAAATCTCTGCTAGGTCACACTAACATCAGTTTTTACTATGCTAATAGAACACATGTCTAATTAACTAAAATATTTTTGAAAGATCATGTGTTACGGCCAGTGGAATCTCCTAATCTGCTAAAGAAGTGAGAGGCTAAAGAAAAGAAAAAGAGGCTTCCTTGAAAAAAAAGTCTTTTTTACTTGGCAAATAAATGTCACTGTCTTCCTTGAGCCAAAGCACAGTATTTGATAATTTAATATATTCAAAGACTCCAATGCTTTGCATGACACAAGGTAAATTAAAAGCTTCATCTTCCTTTTACGGCACTGTACAACTTTACATACAGCCTGTAAATTACTGAAAAAGTCAAACAGGCTTGGGAGATGTCCAGAAAAGTCAAGCTCTCTTGGAGAATGGGTGCTGGAGCAATTCCATCAGTCATAACTGCCTAAAGCTATTCTCTGCTCTGTGGGGCAACCAAAGGAGGGAAAGGGCAGGGCAGACACTGTATCTCTCTCCACACGAGAAATGAGGATGAGGAATATTTCATCAGCCTACTTCAACTTCAATATCAACCTGACAACACTCCTGGCAGAAGCTTAAGAGGAGCAGATCTTTAAGCAGAATGGGTTTTGAAGTTCATACCCTGCATATGTGTTCATACACACAGAGATTTTTCTCTGTTATTGAGATTGTAGGATTGTAGGTCAGAATATGACCTGAAAATGGCTCTTTCATCACCAAGCAGAAAATGTACACACACAAAAAACAACACACAAAACAGAAAAGGGTGGAAACAGAAATATTCCTTTGTGATAAAAGGATCAGCCTGATGGGATATGAACTGGTAACTGCCTTTATAAGAGTGCTTTTACAAACTGTAAACCAGACGGTTAAAAAATCTTCTCTGGTTTCTTCTACCAACCAGTCACTTATTTTCTCTCACTACTCTCTATCTTCAGCTGGACAACTTTGAGTCTGTCATCTTGTTGGGTAAGTAACTACAGTACCAGCACAGTTAACTCAGCAGACAGCTTAACTGCATCTTGTGCCTTCGAAGAACCTGTCCACTTTTCCTGTACTGCTTGTCCACAGTCATATGGATATTTTAAATAAGATGCAGACTGTGGTTTTACTGATATTCCTTCTAGCATTTATTTTAATGGGTTGGTTGCTCAATGGCTCTAAAATAAGCATTAAGTGATACATCCTGACTTAAGTAACACTATGTGTTCAATTACTTCAATTACTCTTAGTGTGTGCAGGCTATTCTTGTGTACCTGACCTCTTCCTCCTGAGCCTCCAACACACAAGTCTCTCAGAAGTATTTTAGCAAAGCCTCATTCTTCTGTCCTCCATTCAATACAGAAATCAGTTGACAACTACAGCAAGGTATCCTGAATGCAGATGCCAATCTATGGGTAATGACCAACCTCTGTCAATCTCTGTGGAGACCCAAGCCTTAGTGAGCAATGTGGACCAAGAACAGGGTTGGAAATAAGAACACTCACAGACACGGGGCAGCTTCAGATAAAACAAATTTTAATGTGAGATGGAGAAAGCGATTTTTGTGTTCCTGCATTATTGTTATTGTTAACTACTTCAGTCTGTACTCATTTAGGTAAATGCCATTATCAGATTAGCTGTCTACTTTTCATTACTCTTTTGCTCAAATACATTTGAAACCACTAAAATAAAAAACAATTATGTCTACTTGTTTTTCTTCTACCCTAGCAGCGCTTAGCTTTGTCTTGTATTTACCTTCATCATTTATTCCTACTGTCTCTAAAATTATTTTCAGACCTGTCAGGCATAAACTTTCACACTGTCACTGTTGGGACAAGTAATCCCTCTCTTCCTCACTTCCTTGGTGTTGTTAGTATGAACCAAAAAGCAGTTCCGAAGTGGAAGCCAGTTGCTCTGGTGCAGCTAGATACTCCATCACACAAAATCAGTGTACACAATAATGCTCTTGACAGGAGGAGAAATAAGAAGGAGGAAATAAACTACATTAAATACCCATTTTAGCTCACTGTGCTGTTACGGACTGACTGCCCACTACGAAATACAAAGAAGCACAAGACTTGCTGCATGATACCAGAGTGTTCAAAGGAATATATCTGAACATGGATGAACAAAGCATGGGGCCCTGACAATTAATCTTCATTAAGAAAGACTGACTTCATTAAGGCCATTATCTAGGGTGACATCCTGTTCCCCTTGACGTCAGCAGCAAAATTATTAATATCAGAAGAGAATAAGATGATGTGCTAGAGTTTGCAGCTTTGCACTAAAGTTGCTGCAGTGTATCTGTGACCATAAAATAATGTAAATATAGAAAAAGCTATTAGCTTTGTCAAAAAGATCACACTTTACAAAACAATGGTTTAGATATCAAAACTATTTAAAGGCAATTAATATAACCATAGTGTTGCCAAAGACAGACACTTCCTCACTCCCAGCTAGCATCCTGTCTTATTCCCAAGGCTGGAAATCCATGTACTTGGGGTTGGTACTGCAGGACAACCCCTGTGGGATGCTGGAAAGCTGGTACTCCCCACAGGGGAAGAAGAATTCACACCTACAGCAAAAATACTTCATCTAGTAAGACTAACGCCCAGGTAAAGATACACATTTCAGAATATTACAATGGTGATTTCCATTTTTCAGGGAAAAAATAAAATAAAATAATAAAAAAAAAAGTCCTAACTTCAGTCTAAGGATAAACAGGGAGCAGAAGAATGAGTATGCTTTCACAGCAGTATTAAAATTGCTAAAATAAAGAGGAAAATATTTCCTGTCCTTCTACAATCAACCTTTCCAAGTTTTCCAAATGCCTAGGGATATAGTTACATGTTTAGAATATTTAAAAAGCATCCTCTTAAAAAAACTGGTATGCAATGGAGATTTATTTCATTCCTTTTCTGACATTAATAAATATGAATGATGTACAAAGGTATTGCTTAGCAAAATATTCATCCTAAATGTACCCATTCTGTACTGAACTTTTTACATATCCCAAAAATCCAACCTCCAGAAGATATAAAGCTCCATCAAAAATACAAGTTCAAGTTATCTGAATTTCCTAATTCAGCAGTTATCAATATTTTGGAGGAATTTCTCCAGAATCACCACAATTAGAAGCAGAAGGGGCCATGTATTTTTTGGAGGTGCCTAAATGGAGACAGAACACCTCAAAAAGCCTATATGCAACTGTCAAAATACAGTTTACATTTTGTCATTTTTCCTGTAAACAGATTTTTGTGCATTTTTGTTAGCAAAGCTGAAATGGAGTAATTAAACCATCAGAGACCACAGGAATGGGCTACGCTACTAAAGCCAGAGGTTTAATCAATCTCAACAAAAGGGATATGGGATAGCCTGGGTGGATTAAGAGGAGAATTCTTACCCTAAAAGGGATAAAAGTTCATATACTATATATTTTGAGAGATTGGTGCAATGTTTTTCTCAAGTGTTAAAAGAGCTTCCTGATTCAAGCGGGAATAACGTGAACACTGCAAACTAATGGCAGCTGACCCAAAATTGAATACAATAACTGCAGGAGTATTATTTTTAGTGGCAAAGCTGCCTTAAATAGACCCCACTCCAGCTTCTGCAACCAACACTAACATGATCCTAAGAGCCCTCAGTGTTCAACTGCTCGTGAAGGCGAACAAGAAACCACAGCCCGTGACAGACTGAAGAATAGCATGTCCTCTCATGTCCTCTCTGAGTTTTCCAAGTCAAGAGGAAAGGGGTGGGCTCCATCCCAAGGACAATCTTTGGTCCATACTGCAGCCTGCATTACCCTTCCACAACATCTATTCAAGTTATACTATTACCAAAGGCAAAGGCTTCCAAATAGATTTTTAATATGAAATTGTGCTCTCTCTCTCTCCTATGCCTGAGATTAACGTTAAGCATATGAAAACATAAGGCCACTGCTATATGCAAAATGCATTTAAACAATTTGGATTAAGCAAATATAGTCATACATCCTATTTGTAGCTTTACTGGTCCTGAAGTAGTACACAATGCCCCGACAAAACAGTAAGGTTCTCTGCTCACACAGCTCAGCAATGAACCATTTCTGCATCCAATTAAGTATTAATGTGACTGCAGCCAATGCTTTGAATGGTCAGGAGTGGCATCTATTTCTATTATGTTCAGCATAACAAAAAAAAACCTGCCACATGTTAAAGAGAAGTATCTACTATTTGAAGGAGAGAACACACAAGAGAGCAAAGACTGTCACTGCCAAGCATGCAAAAAACCTGTCTGCCCAAGTAATGTATAAAAGGCTAAAAATGTACGTCCAATTACCTCATGGATTTCAAGCTTTTAAGATACATATGTATTACATTATCTGGCTTGAGCACGCAGACAGAATCTCATTGAGAAGTAAAATAAAATTATTAATTTTATGACTCCAAGAACTGGGATTTGACTAATAGCAAAGCCTTTAACTCAATACAAACCCCTATTCTTAATGGTCCAAGTAGTTCAAACCAGTACTTTCTATAAGCTTTCTATACTTTTCAGAAAGGGGCGTAAGGAAAACCAGATCTATTGTGCATGTGTACAATAGCCCATCTGACTACCTGCACCCCCCGTTTGCTTGGAACACGGTTCTAGGGTTTTCTACTTCTTTTAGGGGAAGAGTAGGGGTGGGTGTGATTTAGTTGATAGGAACAAAATGCAAGATATCTCCAAATATTTACATTTGGAAGCTGAGTGGCTCTCAGCCACTGGCCAAGACACAGGATGCAGGAAAAGGTCTCTACTACCTGGCTTAGAGCAAGAGCTATTAAAGGTTTCACCCTTAATATCCCAGGCAAATTCCCTAAATCAGGAAGCTGCTGACTACTCTAACCTCCACCCCTAATACTATGTTGAACCTTGGTAGGTATTGCCCATGCATCCCTAGGAGGACCTTCAAACTCATTATATGAATGGCTGCTCTCACAGCTGACTTGAATAACTCACTCCCCTCACTCCCCTCACTCCCTACTCTCACTGTGCATGTTCCTACATACACATTCTCTCCTTCATAACCTGGGCTGAAATAAAGGTGTTGTAGGAGCCATTTTCTTATTTCAGGATGTTTTCTTTGAGTCATGAGTTTGTACGGGCAGCCAGCAGTGCTGCAGTTGTTAGTGACCCAAGGTATGCATGCTCCCAGGAGGCAGGGACAGGCACATTTCTACAGGAACAAAATAAGGCATTAGCTTTTAGGGATTAGGAGTTTTCACTTCATTTGCTGCATAAGTACTCCACACTCTCACTTTTAGTTTTATCACCCTCACACCATGTTTATGCAAGCAGCAGAAAGGCAGTCTGCACCTCTGAGAGCTGCAGTGCTTTACCAATCTGCTCTCGTTTACTAGGACTGTTTCTTGCTTTGTTTTCTTTTGTTTTGATTTAAAAAAAAAATAAATTATCTGGGATATCAAGTTCTACCCACAGCAGCAGCTGCTTTGATGACTCTGGCCCCTACCCGTTCTGTGATTCAGTGACTCTGTCGCTCTCCTAAAAACCATGAAGAGACAATTCAAAATGGAAAAATAAAAAATAGAGAAAACACAAAGTCTGATGATTAGGGGAAACATAGTGAGTGTAAAAAGGTGGCTTTGTCATTGCTCCTCATCTATGTAACTACTTTTCCTCTTTTTTTTATGTATTGAAACAGCACATGCTCCCTTCCTGCAATGCACAGCAAAGGACAGTACTTCAGCTTGCTGAGATGCACTACTTCAGCATTTCTTATTAAAAATATCCTGTTTGCACACATGAATCTGCTGACTTGCCATTAAGTTAAATGCCAAACAACAGTTTAAATATTTTTTAAGAAACCACCTCAGCTACATTGGAGTTATACAAACTACTCTGAATATATATGTATTTATAGCTATAGGTAAAATTGAATGGTGCACATACCTGGAAACACCACTGAAGAGCACCTAGACGCTCATCACTGTCTTATTAACATGGAGGTTCATTAAAAATGTGTCATTCTGAAGTAAGAAACGTAAAATGGATCCATGCAAATAAAACCCCAGTGCTGACACATCATATTTTCAGGAGAAAGGTACATTTCGTAAACTGCCCCTCTGACTTGAGGCACTCCAAGTTCAAACTGCATGCCTGCCAGACAGTCCGCGACTTCTTTCTTTGTTTTTAAGCAGCACATTTACTTTGGACAGAGAAAGGGAAAAACAGCCCATAAAGTTCCCACTGTTATGAAAAACAGAAACAATTGCTAGAGTTACAAGCTCCTCATGGGCTGAGCCAGAAGATGAACAGCTCTTGGTCTCTTACTTTCTTCGACGCAGCTAACCCAAATTTAAAAATGCAACAATAACACAGTCATGGCCATAAAACCTGGTGCTTACAGAAACTGTTACTTGCCAAACTGAACCTATGCAGCTGCAGCTGTCATGTCATCAGCTTTCAAGGCACCATTACCCTCAGCACATTTTGCCCACAACTGCCTCAGTTATGGAGCCCTCATGCACAGAGCCTACCTACAGAAAAGAATAAAAATGTCACCACAGACTTCAAAGCCAGCCACTTGATGATATTGCTCACATACAAATCAGCCTAATTACGCAGTTCATTTAAAAATGTGACGCCACTTCTCATTCCTTAGTTTCATTCCTCTCGGTCCGACTACGAAAACAGGCAAGGTCATCAAACTGGTCTGAAAACAAACAGTATTTGAGGGCTCTCACTTTGTTGATGGATCTCCAGACCATGGTAAGTGGTCAGTAGTACCAGTTTTCTCCCCCACTGAGTCAAAGCTCTTCTGTTTTCTTCAAAAGTAGCTAAAGTATGAAAAAAAATCAAACCCCGTGTCACCACGAACAAACACCACAGACAGCACATGCTCTCCATCAGCTTACCTCTAGCGTGCTACATACGAGGTAATCAGTGGGTAAGGTTCCCTTGCTTCTTCACTGTCCTTTAATATTTGATCAAACCAGATTCAAAGTAAGAACTTTAATCCAACCAAGGTGCTTTGCAAAATAAGAATAAGGTAAGAACAATGTCATAGTCCTGAACCTCTGTACCAAGGCTCTGAGAGAGAGAGCCCAGCTGGAGCAGCTGCGACTCCCAGGACACTGCTGCCAGACATCATGAATCTTAGGGGAAAAATTTGATCTCTTAATTTCTCTGCTTCGAAGCAAGCCAACAGCCCAGCCCAGAGGAAAGCCCACTCACACGGACAAGTCATGACAGGGTTCCCTGCTTCTTACTTCTGAGATGTCTTGAGACATTGCAAGGAGTGGTGAGGAAGGGGCAGGTTTCGCCTCAAAAATCCGTTCCCCCCGTGGCTGTACATGCTCAAAACTGACTGGGACTGCCCAAATTCTCCCTATTAGGAGCAGCTGAAAGAGTGCTGGATGCAGCTGCCATGGCTCCTGGGAGCACAGAGAGGAGCACTCGGCAGTTTCTGTCTGACCTCCTCGCACTGTTAGTTTGCAGCTTTTTAAAACACCTTTGAATACTTTCTCCTCAAGCAGACCAGCTATATATTTATAACACGGTTTTGACAACAGTAACACAGAGACCAAGCATTTTACACGGTTTGCTAGGGAGAAAAAAATCCTTGATAAAGGTGCTGCTTCATAAATAATGTCTGTCATGTTCACAGTCCCCATACACAATGCTGTCATCTGTAGTGCGTGGGCAGGGAGCGGAGGAAATTTGTGAAAAACAAACAGTGAATCACCAATGATTTTGATGGCAGCTCTGCCCTATGTGGCATTTCACCAAGTCATCATTCACAGCGACAACTTTGTTTCTCGTCTGGCACGACTTCACACTTCATCAGATTGCTCACAGAACAGGAGAAACCACAGGCTAAGAGTTCATGGCAACAGCAAGGGAGATTATGTAATTATATTTCACACACACATCCATCCAGATGCCTTGTGTACCTCTACATCCAGGTCCCATCTGCCAGAGTATGAGAGCCTGAGCTCACGGTTCAGAAACACACGCAGCCCTTCCCGGCTCGACATCTTGGCCAAGAGTCCCTGTCCGACTGCAGTAAGACAGACATTGACTGTCCCTCATTTCAGAGCCTTATCCAAAGCCTGGGGAAATCAGTGCACCAGTCTCAGCATTTTTAAAGTCCCTTTTAGGTCAGGCATCAATTCCTCACATCATGCAGCTCCTCATCTCCATTTCCAGTCTCATTCCAGACACAACTACCCAGGGCTAAGCAGTGCTAAGGACAGTTGGCATGTTGCACACAAAGCATGCCATGCAAGATTTCCAAGGTAAAAATCTATCTTGGCTGCAAAAAAAGATGAATAGCCTTCACATAAAAGTACTGCCAGTGACTCTGCTTACATCTTGACACAAACCCAGGGCACTGAAATTTTGATTTTGCTCTCCCTGTCAAAATACCATAGTCAGAGATCAGTGTCCTGCTAGTCATCCCGTAATTATGTCCCATATTTGTAGCTCCTGCAATCTTTCTTCAAAAATAAGCTTCTTCAGCCAATCTATCCCTTGTGCCATTATTCTCTGAGTTTCCTCTAATGAGCAAAACCCTGTTATTTATATAACTGGAAACGGAGACGTGCTCCTTCACAAACCTGCTCACTTTCATAGAGGAACTGTCATTTCCAGGCTCTGCACAGCAGCCATCCTGCAAGCAGAGAACGTAAAGATCACCAACCTTCTTTGTGGCCCGCAGAAAGACAAAATAGAGCACCTGTGAAGAACCCAACTAGCCTGCTACCCTTGTATTTATGAGCTCCAGACAAGGATCCATTACCTTGGATAAAAAAAAAATGGAATTACATTTGAACTATGTACCCCAGCTCCTATTTACTGGAACTATAGGTTGACAGCCAAGGATTACCTTCTCAGAAAACAAGGACTCCAGCAAGACTTGTTGACTTTTGCTGTGAACCANAAAAAAAGGAAAAAAAAAATCAGGGTCCTTTGGGGAATGCTGTCGATACCTAGATAATATTATCTTTATATAAAATCTGTTAGCTACCAGTACATACATTTAGGAATTATTTTTTCTTGATTTCAAACTTCTTTTTTCAGTAATGGACAGCTCTGCATTTAAAAATGTGCTATTCAGGATGGAATTTTACAATTCAAAATGTTCAGAGTTTATGAAGAGATTATAGATAATATACTCTATCAGCGAACAAACAAAACAAACTACTACTGTTGTCTACTTCAGATAATTCCTTCCCAGAACACTCATCTTTAAACTAAGCTTGGCCTAAAATCTCATTGAGAAACTGATTAAAGGATTCTGATATTGTAACAATGGCATATACAGATATGGAATGTGGTATTTTCAATTTGGTTCTTAATTATGCAAAATTCCAAGAATTTGACTCTCACTCTGAAGGGGCACAAGATTAGGAGAACTAAGTTAGCAGGCAGATGAGAATTCCTCTGACTTCTATTTGTTACACCGATGACCTGTGCTCACCATAAAAGCCTCACGGGACTGTCAGAAATAGCTTCAGAAACAGATCTGACTTAAAAATCTGATTTTTTTCAGTGGAAAAATATCAGGCTTTTGTCTGAAAAAATAGTCATGAAAGATGTTTTCTGTGGAAAAAAAAAATAGATGGCTTGGTCAAAAGTTCAAAAAAATTTGCAGCAAAGAAAGATGTCCAAGCCAGTCTGGGGTGTGCCTCGTGGAAGCTGCGATTCAAATGCCTTGTGTGTTTGGCTACCTTTACACTTGTGAGCTGGGATTCCTCTGACAGACCCTTCCTTCACCTCTAGGGATGGCACCGCACCACGAAAGTCTCTTATGGCTCCTTAAAAAGAACTTGGGGTATAAAAAAAAACCCACAAAAAACCAAACAACAAAAAGCCAACAAAAATGCTCTGCAGAGTAGCCTTCAGGAGAGATGCAGATCTATTTTGAATAAAAACATATTTCATTTTTGGATTTCCATGACAAGTAATTGAAAAATGCTGACTACTTTAGTCTTTCCTGGACTCCTTTTGAATTATACTGGGGAGCCCCAGAGATAAAGAGGTTATGCACATAAAATTCTGGTGACAGGTTGACTCAAAAATAAATAAATATATACAACCACCACAATTAGATTTACGCTTGATGTGTTCATAAGACCCGTGAAAATAGAGACTCGATAGCAAGTTGCATATGCAAAAAAGGCACTCTAATTATATCTGAGCTGTCTGGTCCAGCAACCACAAAACACCCTGTCTACCCCAGAGACTGTCTGCTGGTGCCTCAGAAACCCTAAGAAGCAGAAAGCTAATAAAACCTAATTAAATATATTTAACTCAGCTTTTTTATCTCATGATTTTAAATGTTACCTATTAGCAGAAACTGATGACTCCCAAAGAGATGACATACATAATCTGTCAAGTTATATTAGGCTCTAATAAAAGCCCATACAGAGAGAGAGATTAAGGGAGAACGTGCAGCATCACCCCTATTTCTAGAAAAGGAAAACCACAGAAAGAGTTGCAAAGACTTCAGTAAACTAATGGAGAGTTGAAAAAGAAGTGCTCACAGTCCCATAGGAACCAAAGCTGGGTTTTCTTAGACATGCTCATCTCTGAATAACAGGAGAAGAGGATGCACTCATTTTTAATCTGAGACTTTTGAAAGCAGTCAAATGTATTCCGAGTCACAGGAGCATCTTGAAAACCCCACTTTGCAGCTTTGCTTTTAGAAAACCTGTACAAGGGATTTTCCCTTTACTGAAGTCTGAAATCCAAGCACAATGAGCAGCGTTCAGCAATAGGTACAGCCCATATGTTACCAGTGCTCGAATCACAGGGCAAACTCCCATCTTTGGGCATGTTTAGATTTCCCAGGCAAGAAGCAGCTCGTACACAGAACTGTGGATTCAAATGATGTTTTGGAAAATGAACTAGATCTTAAAAGAGTATTTGGTGAGAAGAGAGTGCAGCAAGGACCTCGTCCGGTTCTCACAGGGAGCAGCACGGCCCGGGAGAAGCTGGAAGCAGCTCCCCGCACACACAACCCTGGACACATCTGCAAGGCTGCAAGCCCCATTCCTGAAGCTTAAAGCAGAAAGAGTGCAGGGCCTGCTCCCAAACTATTTGAAAGGACATGTCTCCCAATGAAGGACATAAACATAAACAAACTCAGAGGCAGATGAGAACCTATTTTTAGATGAATGAACAGCATGAAAGCTTTCCAATATTCTCTTCTTACCCTTCTTGTCTATTTCTTCTCTTCCCCTCACATGCTTTTGTTGCCAAATGCTTTCTGTTCCTATTTAAAATTTTTAATGGATATCTAGCAGACATCCCTAATCCAATTATTTTAATCTGTCTGTGTTAAGTGGGCACAACAGCTGCTTACCTCCTCCTACCATCGTTATTAATACGCCTCCTTCTATCAATGTTATTAATACTGTAATTAAAACACGCATCGGTCCTCTGAAATATCCACACAGACCTCTTCAAAGCAGACTTTTCATTATCAATTGAGGAAACTGCTTAGTGAAAAAAGAAGGAAGCAAGAGTAGGGGTTAAGAGCCTGTATGACGGTCTGGCTAAAAAAAGGCCTGCAGACACAGGAAGTTTGACCGCTTTCACTGCAGCAGCCTTGTAAAATCAACACCTGCTTGCCAGGTTAGGTTCACTGTTGGGCCTCACACTGTTGCCATGCAAGGAACTCCTCGTCCCACAGACAGGTAGCAACAGAATGTATTACTTTTGTGCTTCTATCAAACTCGGCTAACGCAGAAATACCACAGCATTCCAGCTTACTGTCAAAGTTTTCTGGTAACACAGAGGTCTAGAGAGAAACTTCATTTTGAGGTTTACAGGATCTAAGGAGATCTTATCGGCATTATGCCCTTTAATAACCTAAATGAGATTATTTGATACAGCTCATTAATAACCACAAAGTTACTAAAGGGAAACTCAAGCCATAAGCCTGTATTTTGAAATAAGAGGGATTATTCGCTTAAGTACCACTGCAACGTTCTTCTAACTGTCTGTGGATGAATTTTGGTTGATTACCTTAGATGTTCTCTTTGTTCTCTGGATCCCTAGGGATCTCCTACAGAGTCTACCATGTACCAGTCTCTTTTGGAAGTTATACACTATAATATAAATACACATATGTTCTCACATAAGGGTCCAGCTCTTCAGAAGAGTCACCCTGGCAAAGCAGCAGGACTTTATAACCTTAGCTGCAGTACAACGGTTTCCATTAACCAAAGTTTTGCCTGTTCAGAACCAGAGGAGGAGAAAAAAAACAAAACAAAAAAAAAAAAACCAAACCTGATATAAATAAAGCTCTTTAAAAGCCTTTACTCAGGTCTCAAGAATTCAACAGCTGCATCCCATTCAAAAAAATGGAACAGAATAAATATCCTCAGCTACAAGAATGACTTTCCAGGGGCCAAGTTGAAAACTGGGTACATTTCTAAGAAAAGATATTTGTTATAAAGGCATTTGTAACGCTGTCACATTTCACAATATTTTTACAGGTTAACTTTGTGGTATTGGTATTTGCTTTAAAGTTTATTTCCAGGACGTACATGAAAGTATAGGTGCATCTCAGTGAGTGTACTCACATAATTACTTAAGGAAAGGCAGGTATCTAGGGTAGCATCATCCTGACTGCCCTTGCCCCGGTCTGAGCTTCTGTATTTGAGTCCCTAGTTATGCAAGCAATGCAAATGAAAATCTGCTTTAATCATGTTTTCTCCTAAGACAGCATTGGGTCATACAGAAGAGTACAGTATCTTACAGGACTGAGACAATTAATGAAATACATAACCCTGGATGAATAAATTATATACACTCTGTATACACTGTTTTGGTAAAGATGGATAAAAATACCCAATAACTCTTGCAGATGGCAACTGAGGGAATAATAAAGAGTAAAGCATCTGTTAAATGTACAACTTTATGTTTATTATTCCCTAGAAGGCTGCTTCCCTTATACTTCTCCATTCAAATCCTTCACTGAATAAACATTAAACATGCTTTTCCTCTCACACAGCACAGAATTAACAAAGGAATATGTTACCAGTGTTATTACTTTTATTATTGTTAGCCGTACATCATTCATTACAGAGTGAATTAGCTTATTGCCGAGGAACCCTTTAGACTCTACAGTTCTACCCCTTCCATTTGACAGACTAATTAAAGCCAACACTGGCAAAAGTGCAGAGTAATTATGGATGTTTGAAATTTTGAGAGATCAGCTGTGGGGTATCCCAGACCTACGGAGGGAGTGCTTTTAAAATACAGAAATCTCTATCTAGATCTCCTAAGTACCTCTTCCAACCAGTGTGATCAACAGGAACTTTTGTGGAAGCAATTTAATTTGAGTTACAGAGATAAGAACGAAACTCCATATTTGCCTTTTTTGCCCCCCACTTCCTCCCAGGCTGGGAAGGAGTGTACAGTGACCATCTCCAAGGTGTACATCTACACTGCAGCTAAACTGCAGATGTGTAGTAAGATGAGCTGAATTCCAATCTTAAACACCATTATCCCTGGCTGCTGAGCACCTCTACATTTCCTCCAAGCTCTGATCTTTGCCAGCAGGGCAGCAGGAACATTATGAACATGCTCATGAATGGCCATCTCCATGTCTGCTTGATAAAACACGAGGCTTTGTGGCAAACTTGCCAACAAGTTTCCCAGAAGCCAAGCATTCTTTCAGCCACAGCCTCTTCGCTCAGTCCCCTAAAAGCTCTAAAAAAGCTCGGCTCTGACCGAGCTCAGTCAGACCACTACCACCTTCACTGAACCGGTCTATCCCCACTGAGTCCCCAGGTCCTGAATGCAGCAGAGGCCCTTGAAATGTCCAGAAAAAAGCTTCAGGTCATTCTTCATTTTATTAATTTCATGCCTAGCAGTGAAAATGTCAGCTGTGGAGGAACCTGCCTCTGCTTAGTTTGTTTCCCGCTGTAACTCCCTGTAGTTGAATTGCCATTTATAGCGATGGGGCTGGGTGGATCGTCCCTGGGAAGGAGGAGATCACAGGCTGCATTCTTCAGCTGCTGCAAGGGTCTTCTCCCCTAGGAACTGGCCACACGCTGCACTACTATGAAACAAACAACAGTCGGTCGCAAATTTTAATTACACTACTACTAGTTTTCAACTAATTTTGTGCCTATCTCCACAAGAACATTTTCTAGCACTACAAAAGTCTACCCTGAAACCCATTCCAATGAGTTCTGTTACTAAGGACGTGAACTCCCACAAAAATTAATTGCAGTTCCGCAGAAACTTCACTGAAAGTAGGATCATGCTTTTTCCCCCTCCCACTGCAGCACAGAGTATAAAATGCCACATGAACCAATATACTCATAATAAACATTGATGTGTTGAGTTCTGAAGTGCTGTGGTGTTATGCAACAGTACTAGAAACCAATGCAAATTAATAACATCTTAACCTTCCATGCCTTTTACTATCTTCTCTCAAAAAACTCATCCGTGACCCAAACCAGAAAAATAACCAAAGCTCTTTCAAGTCCATTAGAGACTGTATAGGCCAGTCTGTCCTATACACGAGGCAATCAGGCTACAGGGAAGCACACAAGAGATCTCTCTTGCAATGAGCATCCATTGGCTGCAATTACATAGTTAATGCTGTCCTCCACCCCCAGCTTTTCCAAAAGCTTAAAACTGCCTTCCATCTGAAAGCAAACCAAAAGACAATAGTATAAATGCCGTCCACAGTTCACACTTCCAAGATTACTGTTTAAAAGCCAATAATCTCCTAAGCTGCTCTTTCCAAAATAAGCTATTTTTTTTCTACTGGTTGATAATTACAGAAGAATTTTCTCAAGTTTATTGATGGTGGGAAAGAGAAGTACAGTTAAAGCATTATTTTCTTGTAGAGAACTGAAATAACACTTTTTCCAGATTTCCACAGAGATGTTCAGTGGAAAAATGCCCAGTATCCTGCAACACTTCTCTCTGGAAATAAAATTCACTCTTTCCTTTCCATATAGTCTTCTATGGATTTGAAAACAAACAAACAAAAAAAAATCAACCCACACTCAATAAAAGAATACACAGTCTTTAAAAGAACATTGAAACTTTCACTTCTGATATCTGAGATGTGTATCTGTGAGGACCACCTTTATTTTACAGTACTCTGAGCCAACAAAGGTTTGCTATCAACTTAGAAAGTCTTAGTTTGTTGGATTTCTCTTAAATAATTGTTTCCCAATATTGCTCCTGACGAGAACCAACATGTCCTACTTGTATTAGTTGTTTCATACAAATAGTTTCATAACAAGGAGAGGAATAAAATCCTGTACCCAAGCCTTAAGCACTAAGGTAAAAGACTAAGATGCCAACTACTAGAGTGTGACCGCATGTCTCAATTTCTCATTTATCTTCAATTCTTCTGGTAGTTGCAGAAGTAATTCTAAGAGTCATCCATCATGTCTCCTGTTAAAGATGTCTTTACAAAATGTGCCTACTTGTTTTTTCACTGTACCATGGGTGAGAGGATAAGAAGCATTTCAGACTCTGCAAGATAAACAGTTTTTAAAACTTTAGATGACCCAGATTGAAACTTTCTCAGAAGCCTAAGGGAGAGAGAGGGCAGAAGGGAGCACGGAGAAGGGGAAAGGAGAGGGAAGAAGTACCAACCCAGCTCATTTATCTCACTGCAGAAGGCAGCAGTGACACATTCCAGACTGGCTGATAATTTCAGCCATAATGCCTCACATAATCCATTTTAAGTTTTTCTTGCATTTTGCAGTAGGAACTAATACGAGATAAATGTCTCAGCAATGAGTTAACCACCCGTGCCACCACATTGCCACTGTCCCTGCAGAGGAAGGCTGTCCCTTCATGGGCCAAAGACTTCCTCTCCAGAGGGAAAGCTGACAGAGGTGGGCACACAGCCACAGCTTTTGGCTTAAACCAGCACCCTGCTCCACAAAGGTGCCCATCTGCATCCCTGTGGCTCCGGACTGAGCTGAGGGGAAGTAGTGAAGGCACACAGTCAACTTCAGCTGTCACCAGTTTTAGGGTTCTAACAGTGTTTTCCTATTTTTCTTCAACGTTTTTCTCTCTTCCTGTTGCTTTATGGTTACTACTCCCCCTTATGCCCTTCAGCAGGGCAAAAAGAAATCAACTGCTGTANCGAGCTCAATACCTCTTCTGTATCACAGGACATATGGCATTTCAAATGCAGTATCATTTCTAAGATGATCACACCTCATAAACTCTGGTTCCCTTTTAACCTGTGAGTCGCCTAAGCCCTGGGGAACTACTTGAGGCTACTGCGGAAAACAGTGGTCCAAGCAGTATCGCACTGCACAGGCTGCGTCCTGAGGGACCACTCTGTCCCACTCCCAAACACTTGTGTCATCAAATACCACAGCCACACAGCAAAAGACTGTTCTGGTGTATAATGTAGCCCTGGGCTGGCCGTACAGACCTGTTCCAGAAAATACCATCCATTTGCCTTTGCAACCCGCAAAATATCTTTTCTATTTCTTTGGCCTTACACAAGATGCCTAAAAAGCTTTTGATAATCTACTGATCTGTATACCTACAGACGCTTAGGTTTACAGTGTCATATCATCAGCACAACTATGCTTGAAATAAAGACAGGAAAATATTTTATAATGAAATCCTTGAAAGGTCAGCTTGTAGTACACAGCTGTTGAAGACAACACATTATTAATCAGGATGTTACCACATGTTTTTATTTGAGCATCTTGTTTCATAATTTAGGACCCAGATTTTGAATGTAAAAAGATTACACCAACTGTTTGTTTCCTACTGACCTTACCAGCAGATTTGCTCATTCCAGTTTGAATTAATAAGACTATTAAATCACTCAGCATTTGTCATGTAAATGCAGTCAGAATCTGCTCCTTTGCTCTCAGTGACTCTACAAACCTTCTCACAGATTTATTTTTTTATAGAAGGTATCTTCTGTAGAGATATGTATCTTCTGCATAGAAGATTAATTCCAGAGAGCGGACGTTTACCTGGCCAACAGCACTGTGTTACTACCTAAAGCCAAGGACGGAGAATTTATTGGCTCTGCTGACAGCCATCATAGATTTTCAAACCCTGTAAGCCAAGAAACATTCATCTAAGCCATCTTGTGGGTTTTGTGCTGTGTTGGATCTAGACCTGTTTTCTAAATCTTGGACTCTGCCTCTCCACTAACACAACCCAAGGAAAGCCACTACAGCACACACTTACAGCTGGGGCTCTGCAGAAGCTGTGAGGATCTTTTGCCAATGGGGATATCAACATAAAATTTGGAAGCAGATGTGTGTATGTTAGCATTCATATTCATATCTGTAATGCAATAATGGTTTGAGAGGAAAAACACCGTAACATTTAGAACAGTGGATTATGAAAATAGTATTAACAGAATGAGAATACTCAGCTGTTACAGGCTGAGAAGCAAGGAAGAAGACTATTGCAAGGATGAGGACCTTGTTACTTCCCCCTATACCCCCACACTGAGTTACTACTCTATGTCCCCAGGTGGGTTTGGAAGCCTGCAAAATTCTCACTGTACCCTGTTAATGCATTAGCAAACAAAACTAAACCAAACAAATCTACACCTACTGAAACTCATAACACACTGTAGCAAGTAGAACTGCCAGATTTATTTTGCTATATAGTTAACAAGTTTCCACAGAGAGGTGACAACCTGGTCTCAGCACAGAGAGCCATGTAGAATACAGTTACGTGCATGGTACTGCTCTCTGAAGATTTTAGGAAGCTGTGTAAGTGTTGGTGGAGCCAGCCTCCATGGTCCCCAAAAGACATGTCAATCCTGACTGAAAAGCAAACACAGTTTCACAAACATCAACAACGGCTGCATATATTTTGCAAATACTGTACTTGTATTTTAGGATGAGGACATGAATTTTTGAAGTCAAGGAGTAAGTATTCCATCAAGCTTATGTAGTTGAATTTCCAATGCCTTTTGCCAGTCAAAGAGCGCATGTATGGTTAGTTACCTTACCTCAGCCACCTGCTAAGCTTCAGTGGCCCTGCAATGTTCCTGATGTTGTGGCTTAGCACTGCCAGTAAAGACAGTTGACCAAGACCATAGGTATTCTCGCTCGGGGCTCAGGCTGATTTCACTTCAGGATGGAGAATACCACAAGCCCAGAAGCTGACCGGGGCAAACCACACGTGCCAAGGCTCATGCCCTGGCACCAACCCAGCTGGCAGGGAATGTACTTACTCCACATTATGGAACTACCTCCTTCTCCAAAGTGGCCACATCCAAATTAATAATAACAAATAATCCCCAACCTGTGCTAACTCTGTACTCAGGAACTCCAAAGTTGGTCTAGACCTCAGCTAAGTCACAGACATCAGTGATAACCTGACAGCACAGATGATGGAGCCCCAGCGCTAGAGGATGCACTCCAGCACAGTTCAATCTCTCTGCCTGAAGACATGGCCAAAGAGAGCAGAGCAGGCAGCAGAAGGGCAGACTCACAAGCAGGAACAGCATTTATGCATCTCAAAGAAAGTGACTCACACACCACAGTGAGCCCTATGTAAGAGAAGATATGAAGCCCTACTCTCAAGACCTAAGCAAGTGGAGAGAGAATGAGAGAGAGAAGCACCTCCTTTATTTTCCTTCTGATTACACAGTTGTGCTAGACCTGTGCTTCATACTGCCTAACCTTGGGAATGCAAATGAAAAAAAATTCTTGCTCGTGTCTGACCAGGCCAGTGCTTCACACTTGTACAGAAAAGGTAATATTACATTTTGTGTTTTATTTTTTCCTGCCCAAGCTATGTGAAGTATTTCTGTAGGAGTGAACTTGTGTGCATACCATGTAGTGGCAAAGCTTTAAGTAACGACAAAAAATAGCCAACATCAACATCCATGCTACACCATTAATTAACAATTACCTGTGTTAGACGGGTCTTTCCAACATACTCTCAGTCCTACTGACTGGGTCATGCACTCTTAAAACCGGCATCAAGCTTCACCTGAGCTTCATCTAGATTAAGGCTGAACGACAGAAGACTCAGTGTATCCCGAGTCAGGCTAGTCTACTTCTACAGAGCTGATTTATACATTCATTATCATTTGATGCTGTTTTCTTATAAAGCAGATGGCAGGGTTGCTTCTCTAAAGTTCCCTAGGAAGTTATACGCACCAGTTAACAAAGACAGATGAAGCTGCTAGTAGTATTTAGACCGTGGTAAGCACTTCTTTCACCTGCTCGCCAGCCCACACCACAGGCAGCGGGACTTTATGTCCAAGCAGTTACGCACAAGATGATGTGTCCTGTATGATGACAGCCAAATCAGTAAATCTCTCAATACACCAAGGATATCTTTCCTTTGGCCACCCTGTTGTATACGACTTGAAATAAATCTGACAGCTGGCAGTCCTTACCTCTGCAAAAGAACAGTAGCAGCACTCTCCTCGTGGCACATTTTAAACCAGATTTTGCAGTTCAGTATATTATTACTTTTTTCTATTTTCAAGTCCTGTGCAATTCTTTTTACACCAGAAGAAAAAAAAAAGGCCATGAAGGACTTGTTCTGACACCATGTGGTCCCGGATGACTACAGTTTCCCAGTTCCTAAGGGTAGATCCCACTGTCTCTGAGTCCTTGTCTCCTAGGACAAGAGAATAGTTCAACATTTTTCTCAAACCAGATCTCCGGGTTGATGTTCTTAACAAAGTTTTTGTAGCCCTGAACAGGACTTGAAAAACATTCAGGAGCCCGAGCAACAGGAACACACTGGCCTGAACATCCCAGGGGTATTGAGAGTTCTCAAAAGCTGCTGGAACAAGCCTGAAGGGAAAAGGGGAAAAGGAGGTTTCCTTCCCCCTCTTCTCTGCACACACACACCATTGATTGGGTGCAGTGTTTAAACAATGCTGAGAGGTGTAATCTGAGATATGGACAGAAATGCCTCACAAACACCATCTCAGGCTCATGACTAATGATGCATCCTAAGTTGGTATCACACAATACAACAAGCTCTATCACTATGAAAACCTTGGATTTTGTCCTAAAGCTCTACATCAGGCCAACAGAATCACCGTGTCTGGCTGGCAAAATGTATACATAGATACTTCAGAAGCCAAGAGCTTTACACATCAAAACTGAAATTTTAGTCATACAATTTTGTTTTCTGAAATGAATTCTGAATTACCAAACCACATAGAGAACTTAAGCTTATTTTCATGACCTGACTCAATACTATTAACACAGGATATGGCCTAAATCGGCTTACTGTAACAAAAGCAAAATACCTTACTTTTCTTTAACTCCCAACTGTGATGATATGAATGATGGAAGACCTCAGGGCCATGAAGTCATTAAGTGTTGGGAAGCTAAAGGCTTTTTGGAACGTAATCCAAAGGCAGGAATTTACCCATCTACTCCTCCTCTTCACTAGGACGAGCAAGGCTGCTCCCTTTATGGAAATCTGGGTGCTCGCTCACTGGGTAAAGGACAGGTGATAGTCCTGTGCTTGCTTAAAAACTGCATGCAAATAGATACTAATCCCTCCTCCTCTAATACTCAGTTTTGAGCCTGAGGACTCTTTTTGACCAAAACCCTATTATTTCTTAATGCAACAAGAACAGGATGAATTCCTATAATGGAAATGTCAATCCCTCACAGCTCTGCTTATGGCAGCACTTTGGAAGCATGACCTCTTTAACTATGATGTACACTTCTGCAGACAGGCTGCTTTAGATAATACTTTTAGCAGGACAAATGCACCACACTGTTACAATAATAAATGATATGTGAATTATCTATTTGGCACAAAATATTACACTCCGTGAATCAAAATTGCATTAAAATAGATAAAACAGCCAGGAAAAGCAGAAAAGAAAAGTATAACTCTAACAAGGGAGTGGTCTTCAAGGCAGCTCTTAAGTAAATATTTTTATCAATTTTTTTTCTTGAACGTCTCCTGTGAGGTTTCTCCAATAAACCCCCTCAAAATCAACCCTCAAGAACCATGAGAGCAAAAACCCAACACAGCAAGAAGAGACCATGCACAGCTCAAATATTTTTGCAGATTCCCCAGTTGCTAAAACCTATTGTTGTTTTTTTAAGGCTATGACTGCTCCCACATTCCTTTCTCAGACTCTACTAAAGCTGCACTGTTGGCAAGTACTGCTACATTACTTCTAAATGACATTTAGTCCTTTTGCTCATGGTACTCATGAACTGGGCTTCAAAATTAAAGGCAACTGCCCTCAGAGATTGCAGAAACAATGGAGACCAAAACCAAAAAAAGCTCAAACATTTGCATTATGTCTCAAGATAAATTCCAAAATCGAAGGGAATTTTATCACCAATTTGCTGTTCCCATGAAATACTTAATACTAAATGATCTGACTTTCCAAACCGACTTCAGAAGATTTGTCCTCAATATCTACAGACTGTTTTTCATTCAGATCCAGATGCTGTGATATGAGCATTGTTTTGGTTTTTTTTTCCCTGATACAATAGCCAAAGCAGTGTTTGTTTCTCTCATTACAGATACTAGAAATTAAGAATGATGGAGGGGACAGGATCCCTGCCACTTCCCTCCTAGGTGCAATGTTTGCTATACCAGTGAGCATTAGCGAAAAGTTGCCCTCAGAGTTAACATATGGTGTTTGACAGCTCTGCGCTGCACGGATTTCTGGAGATTATCCTGCTTTCATGAACAGCTAAGGAAAAAGATTAGTATTTTAGATGAAAACTTGCCCTCCTGAGAGCTGGAACAATATTTGGTGTGCCATGGCATGATGTGATGGACTTGGCAGCCACTCTGGGCCAAAGGGTAGGATTTCTTTTCCAAACTCCTCCAATCTTATTAATCTTTCCATAGGAATGAAGTAGAGATAGCAACACTGTTATGACTGCTAATGCTTCATGTAAAAATAAACTTCTAATGACTTCAGACAGAAGGCAAATCTGCCAGTCAGCAAAATGCTTAGTTTAAGAAGTTTTGCTATCTACTGAGTGCAGCTATTCTCTTGAATCTCAGATATAGGATGAGTTTTGCACAGCCAAACTTGAGCTATTTAGCAACTCATTCATTCCACCCACCCCGGCATCCTAGAAGAGAATGCTTTGACCTAAAGAGGTGCTTGCTCTTTCTGTCGACTGCAGTGAGGTACAAGACAATTGCCTTATATGTTTAACTGGTAGATGAGAAAGCTCATGCTTGAAAAATCCTACCCATAATGTCTCACTAGTAACTCAGCGGGACAAATCTGTCTCAGCTATATTCGTTACAGGAGCTCCATGACTGTCAGCAAGACCCAGGCCAAGCCCCATGTTACTACAGAGTAATTTTACTTTGTAACAAGTGAGGTAAACAAAATACCTCTTAGAGTTTCCTTTCCCAGCAACCCCCCACTCAACACATCCCGGTTTTAACAACTTTGGCCAGTACATCAAATACTTCAATCCTTCCAACACACTTTACACACCTGGTAGCAGGTAGAAAGTGATTCATTATCGGGCTTCATGGGTTTTAACCAGCTCCCAGTGATGTAAAACCAGAGCGCTGCAAGATGAGACCCTCTGGGTCTTTAGACAGAGAAGGTCCATTTCAAAGTAAGTTCAGATGAAGCTACATCAACTACATGGAATACCTTGAAGCACCAGTCTTGGTTTCTAAGTCCAGAAAGTTGTTTTGAACATGGAAGTTCATGCAGTAAATTCAATTCTGGTTTTGCTGTATTGTATGACAAAGGAATTTTCCTAAAAATGGGAGATGTTAATGTATTTGTATTGAGGCAAGTCTAGATAAAAGCCCATGATATCCTTTAAGTGAGGGGAAAACACAGAAAACAAACAAAAAAATCTTGTCCAATTGTAGAGAGCACTTTTTGCCTGCACCAAATCAGAAAGTTCAGAAGTGTTGAATATCTGGAAAAGGTTATCTGCGTAACAGAAAACTTGATCTTTACACAAGGAAAAGAGAATCACAGGTTTTGGAAACTATGATATCTGCTTTTTTCCTGCTTTAAGTGTTTTTCTAGTACAAAAATATTTCCCATTCCTCTAAGACCAGATGGCTTTAAGTTTTAACCTTGTAGACTGCAGTGGCAAAGTTGGAACAGAGAATGAAACACAGAGGTTTTCACTCTCATGAAGTGGTAATGGTTTTAAAACTGTCAGCTCAGCTCAGGTCTTCATCAAAACTTTCAAAATGAATTACAACAGGGTGATGGAGAAAAAAAAATACATTTAACAAAATGCCTTCTCCACTTGCCTTAGCTTCACTCAGAAAATATAGAATCTCTCAAACTGTCTGTCTTTGGGTCAGTTTCTCAAAGTAGGTAACTCTAGACCAGAAACTTCAGGGCTTCTGGACTCTTGACTCACCTGAAAGACATCCTAGCAGACCCTGTGGTTTTAAGGTATGCATCTTTGAGTTGCCACAAATTAATCAAACTTTTTATGCTCTGGCATACTCAATTTGACATTTTTTAATGGAATTATTTTTCCAAATTATACTGTCTTCTTGTACTGCCAAATGCTGCTCAGCACACAAAGGATACTGAAAACCTTTTCTAGAAAATAAAGCTATCATACGCATTACAACTGACTCAGAGTGTAATAGCAGATCAACACAATGCTTGGCTTTCCCATCTGTTCCTAGGCAAGGAAATATGCTAAACTAAACTGACACACCTATGGACTATAACATCCTCCTTTTCTTCCTTGGGGGAAGGAATACCTTCTTTAAAGGAACTAACACCTTTGATATGGTACCAGAGCTTGACGAGGACCCAGGTATCACATTTCAATTTTCTTCTGTCTGTATACACAAACCTCAATATCCCCACCACAGAAAGACTGGAGTAGATATTGACTGCCTAGAAATATGTATATTTCTATAGAGGCATATTACTCCTGCACTAGTGATTAGATTTGTTACAAGAACACTCAAATGCCAACTGCTGCATCAAGGCATCTGAAAACCAAAGAATGGAAGTACATTCAATAGGGACATAACTTAGTAAGGAGCAATAGAAACTCTTCCTTGCATGCTGCATAGCTGGATTTCAAACACAAAGACAGACAATACATGAGGCAAAACTCTGTGTGAGCAGGTATGGTGCTGTACTGTGATCTAGAGACACTTTTCTCTTCAGCACTGCACGTATTTCGCACATTTCTTCCATTATGCTTCTATTATATTACCCTCCCACTTGGGGAGAAGGGTATACAATAAAAGAATACTCTCCCCATTTGGGAGAAATATAACAGTGTTGTTTTATGGTTTGAAAAGATACAGAACATCAAATGACAGAAAGACAAACTTTGGTCCAAGAGCTTTTTTATTACATATGGTCTGGACAGCGTAACAGAGACCCTCCCTGAGAGCCTCTATGTGCCACCACAGTAACCATATTAAATAACAGTTGAAACACAATGAAGCAGGTGTCTTTCTCCACCTGTGTATCCACCCCACGACTGTGATTCAATGGGAGCTGGCTACATCAATCATTACCAGTTGCAATCTGGCAACACCTACCAGCTCGGAACTGAACACCTCTCCAAAACACACTTAATGGCATGCCAGAACCAGCTGATGCAAATCCCCAACCTGTACCTAGTTTCACCAGCAGCACAGCACTGATCAAGCCTGCTAATGTCAGTTCAAACCACATAACTGCAGACAGGTGAACAACCAGACCTGCCCCGGTTATCCTGTAAATCCCAGCCAAACAATGTGGCCCCAGCAGCTTGAGAACCCCGAGCTGACCAGGTACCCCAAGAACCCACTGCTCTGTCTACTCCCAGACATGCCTCTGGAGATACAGCAGTAAAACATGATAAAGCAAGAGGAGATAATAAGAAAACTTGCTTTTCCCCTTTTCCTTTTTTTTTAATTCTTCTCCTCTCTCATTACAGCCAATAAGTGTGCTAGTTAAACCAACCTATCTCTGTGCAATCAGATTGGAATTGGTTTATATCAGTTTAGCTTCTCTCAGACTGAAGTGAAAGAGAAAATTTTAAACAAATTTGCAATTGAACCAGGCAGTTCTCATATCAATACAGCCTGGAGTCTGTCCTATCACAGTTTCACAAAGTTACATGAAATTTCAGAGGAAGAAATGTGCATTAACAAACTGTGCAATGCTGTACAAAGGCAAGGCTACGCTCTGCAGGACCTTGCATCTCCCTGAAAATGTAAACATACTAACACCACACAGCCTTTCAAACAGATAGTTAACAACATGCCCTTTTATGTTCAAAAGAAACCAAGCATGCAACATAGTATGTCCTCACTATGGGATTCATGAGGCAGGGAGATTGTAACAGCTTCTTCTACCAGTGCAACAACCCTCCACAATTTTTAACTCACTGCCTCATTCCCTGTGTTATGCTTAAAGCTCACTAATGCTTTTAGTTGGGAAAAAGTTGCAAATCTCATTCTTTCTGTATCTTAGAATTCATTTCTTATCACTACTGGAAAAGAGACAAAACACAAACCCTATCACCACTGCATGAGAGCTCTTTGTAAGGCTGGTTTTAATTTCATTGTTTTCCTTCTCTTTCAGGATTAAAGAAGCCAGGAAATCAGAAAAAAAAAAAAAAAGGTTAAGTATTTTAGGCATTTTCACTTGCTCTCAGAAATCAATCCATCTCCTGTAGGCAGCGGTGCATGCTTCCATTAACCCTCCTCCTCAGCAAGCACTCTAACTGGAGAAAGTAGGATGTGTAACTAGCAGGGAATTTAAAAGAAAAACAAAAAACAAAAAACACAAAAAACCCCCACAAACAAACAAACAAAAAACACATTAAAAAAAAACCAAACCAAACCAAAACAACAACAACAAAAAACCAAACACAAAAACCCACACAAATCTCCACCAATGTTTTTTTGTAATCTTAGAATTGAAAAGATGAGCAAGTTCCTTTGTATTAAAAACAGCAGGGCAATGGAGCCAAATAAACACGCTATCCTGAAAAATGGGTCATAATGTGGTTTGACAAGCTGTGATATACCAAATCACAAAGCCTATCTTGCAACTTTAATCTGCACAATGAACTTAGAGACATACCATGAACTTGTACCATGAATGAATTTGACTTTAGACAGGGAGAACATGACCCCATCATAAAGTACTCTGCGCTTGTAGTAAAACCACAGAGAATTACATCTCTGCAGACTGTCTCTAGTTCTATTTTTGCAAATTATCTGACAACACAAGGCTGTATCTTGCTCCTTCCCTTTGTGAGATAAGGAAGAATACATTGGGGTTTGGTTTTTTTTGAGAGAACTGAGAACTTAATAAAAAAATATTTTATTAAAATCACTGGCTTCACTCAGTGACACAGAAGAGTCTAAACCATTTATATTCCTGCAAAAAGGCACACTTACAAAGGGAGTTATGAACTATAACATCCTTAAATTACATTTGACGGGCTTCTACTGTAAGTTACCTCTGTTAAAGACACAGTGCCAGATCACAGGCTTACTAGTATCCTCAACAGATGTACCTAGGGGATAGGTAGAAAAGAGGTATTTGCTTCTGATGCAGCGAGGACTGTCACTGAACTAGCATGCTGAGGGGAGGATTTATGACAAACTTTTCAGAATTCACTTTCCCAAAGAATCAATAAAACAGAGAAAGAGGCTTTGATTCTGTGATTAAAAAAAATAATAATAATCCCCTTCCCCAGACTGATTCTAGGAAGGGGTCAGCAACATGCTATCCATCAGCCTGCTTTGGGAGGACTAGTACTGCTGGAGCCCCTCAAAGAAAGGTAGAAGAGCTGGAGATGGAAAAGCAGGAATCCAGCCACCAGCAGCTAGCACTGGCCCCAGAATGCGTCCCAACAGCAAGCACAGGCTGAGCTAGGTATGCCCCAGTCACACAGCTCCCACACGTGCTACTGGACGAGGTTGTGCTCACCAGGCACCTGCACCTTTGCCACACTATGCAGATGTCCCCCAAAACATACAGAGACTTTACTCCAAATTCCTTCAAGGATCAATATACTTTCACTTTGTTTCACTCAACAAAAATATCATCTGGAAGTCAGAAGGGTTTCCCTGAGCATGATGTCTCCACGCTAAATCTACTGCAGAGGGGTCGCTTTCAGCAGCATCAACGTGAGCCGCTTGTACCACGTGGCTTTAGGTCTGTCTGGGCATCAGTGTCTGTCCCTCTTCTCTTCAGCATCACTAATAAAACCTGCCTCCAAGGCATATTTTTTTTTCTGTTCTCACATTCTTTATGTATGATGCTAGACCTGCTAAAGATTAGCTCTTATGAGCTTAATGGTCAAGGCAGTATCTCCTGCAGCCAACAAAGTCAGAATTGTTCTATCAAATCCACTTATCTTTTAATTAAAAATATTCTATATTTTTAGGACACAGGTCCAAAACTCCTGCATTTTCCTTTTTTTTTCCCCATTTTAAAAACTGAGGAAATTTAAGAATAATAATAATCAGCTGGAAACTCCAAACCAAACAATCATTTACTTTACTAATGAAAGCAAACCCCAACGCATTATGCTGTCCATGCACTGAGATTTTTCTTCTACATATTGGTGGTGTCCTTTTTGCATGGATGCTTGCACTAGAAAAGAGTAAATGCTACTGAACGTTTCAAAATGAGCGTATGGCAAATGTTATTTAAAAAGAAAGGATTTTATCCACTACATGAGACATTCTGCAGAGCCTCTTTATTAGGTAACTCCTTAGTGTCCACTCCAGCCCCAGCAATCTCCACACAGCTCATCTCATAGTCCCATAGTCTCATCAAGAAATGTGAGGAACCAGAAAGTTGGTTGGAGAAGATGAACAGCTTACAGCAATGAATTATCTATACACAAAACACAGGAGATACAGCTCAGCCTCCAAATTAACTTCATCTGACTACATGGCCCAGCACAATGCTGAGCTGCCAGCTCAAGACCTGCAAGAACAGCAGTGATTCCAGATTTATGATTCATCTGTGGAGCAGTCCTGGAGCAGCATGGTGCAGCCTCCTCTATGCCAGGACAGACTGGGGAAAGCAGACTTCATGGAGGCTGAATTCAGTTCAATGAAGCACAGGAAGCTAAGCAAAGCTGGGGGTGGGGCGGAGCAGAAAAAAAATAAAAGATAAGGGAAGAGACTTTAAAAGCGGATGGAATATTAAAAAAAAAAAGAAACAAAAGCAATAAGCAGACAAAACTTTGAATACTGATTAAAAAGTTACTAACCTTCAAACATGAGTGGAAGGAAACAAGAACACTGAACTCAAGTGCAAATTATATAGCTTAATTTGTTCTTGAAGGCAATTTGCAAACTAAGATCAATCTAACTGCCTCATTTGCTTCTGAGAACCAAAGGGAGACTTTCAGAGAAATGAGAATCAGGAACTGGCATCAGAAAAAGGAAGACATAAATCTAGTTCATTTGAATGAGACTAGAAAAAAAGGCTGAAGCAACAGCCCTGTGCTTGGCCAGTGGACCAGAAGGGCAACCAAAGTCAACATTTTGAGGGATCTCTACAACTTCTTACTTGTGACTCACTAGGAGAACATTTTCAGGGCCACAAATGGTAACTGTGAACAAGAGCCGGCTGAGAAGTATGCTGGCACATTAACCATTTGCAAACAAAAGAAACCTCTGAATCCAATTTTTTTTTAAAACCTGTTCCCTAAGACAAAGACTTTATAGGAACAAATCAGTTACTAGTTAGATGCCTCTATGTCACCACCTTGCAATGATTCATAGCTGCCATTTGTGAATTCAAAGAAGTCCTTTTTTGTAATTACCCTGACAAAAGACACTAAGTGGCAACGTAAGAGAATGCTGACAGCAAACAATCTTTTTCCTTGACAGAGTTGACTTGTATACAAGTGCAGCCCAGTATTCTATTTCCTCTTGTTGCAGAAGTCTTCCCCCATGTATTTAACATTTTTAAACTTTACAAGCTGCATTTCCCAGTTTGCTAGCTTCCACCTGACAGAGAATTATTCCTTCACCTCCTAACATACCACCAAGGAAAAACAAAAGATGAGCAAAACTTATCATCAAACAACATATCCACTAGCTTTTCATTCCTTTCTCGGACAGAAAATCACAAATCTAGACTTAAGTCCTGTTCCCTCACATCTACCTCTGCTATACACAGCCTTTTGGAGAGGGAGATAGCATACAGGCTTAACATATTTGCATTGAGAACACAATCTGAAGTAGTTAAGAAAGTCACCTGCATCTTTGAGAGCTCCTTCTTCTTCCTACAGCTACTGACTTACTGCTGGAGACAAAGGTAACCTCTATAAATACACAACATATTTGGCATCAGGCACTGCTGGAAATCAAGGCAGAGATAAGGAATGCCTGAAAAGACCTTATTTTCTTTAGCCACAGCCAACTGGATTTTACAGAAGACCATTAATTGGAAAAGAACCCTGCAGGGCTGAAAAGGACAGACTGGGAAAGGAAACAGAGGGGAGAGAATTACAGGGGGCATCATACTAGCAACCTGCAACCTGAGAGGAGACGGGGTACTTTCCTAAGATACAGAATCAAGACAGGCTGATAGTGACAAGTACTGAGACAAGAGAAAAAGGTAGATCAAACTATGGTGAAAGCAAACTTTGTAAACTTTGCTGTAGAGCAAAGAATAAAACAGAGAGGTCACAAAAAGATTAAAATTAATGTGAGACCATATGAAATTAACTGAAATTCATCTAGAAAGCAAGACAGTTGTGATTTCCCCTAAGGGATTAATATCTTTGTTTCTCTTGATACAAGTTCACATGCAAAGTCTATTTATTATTGTTGCCTAAAAATTCCAGCAAAGTACAAGTATTCTCAAGTCTAAAGCATCCATGGGAAATTTCTCTTCCTGACAGCTAAAAACAACCAAACCGGTACGTTTCAAATATCATAACATGACGAAAAAGAACAGCATGAAGTGACTCAGGTATTTTTTTTCCATCACTTTTATTCTATCATCAAAGCCATGTAAAATGACTGAAAAACATTCTCTGAAAAACAACCAAGTTAAGAATTGGGCCCCACAGGGATTCCCGGCATCCCAGAACTGTTTGTGGAATGCAGCCACCCAGGGAAGCTTCATCTCTTCCCCAAGTGAGAGAAAAGGGATCCCAGCAGATGCTAACAGAACAGAGATAACCATACCTGCAATAAGATCAACCAGAAAATGATCCCCCAAGCAAAGTATCATGTCATGAACTGGAGTGAATCTGCACATTGTTATATGTTAAAGAGTGGAAAATTTCCACAGAACTGAAAAACCTAGGGTTTAAAGTCCACTTAGATTCCTGTAAACTGATTAAGTCCTTGATTAATGAAGAGAGAGAAATTAGTATGAAGGCCTCTGAGGAACAAATCACTCCCCTGCAGATGAGAAATCGAATAGCCTGGAGTTCCAGCAAGCACTGAATGCCCAACTGGAATGTATTGCTATGACAGAGTCAACTAGCAGACCTTGACTGCAAGGTTAACCACCGACCTGGTTCCCCCTACAGCACACACTCCCCTCCAAACCTTCCTTCATGGTGCAGACAGCCCAGAAGTCACCGATGGTCCTCATAAATGCAATACCTCTGAATAGAGCTATCAACAATGTGAAGTCTATGAAGATACCTACTCACAGACTTACTTCACATGACTTAGTCCTTTAATTTCACATCTGTGCAATCAGTATTATATTAGACCCAAGCAAGTTTCTCACCATGATGACAACGCATGCCTGTTGTTATTATCAAATCACATTTTCCATCACATCTAACTGTGCATGAACTCAGACCAAGTAAAGCACAGCACCAGGGAAAATCAGTTTTCATAGTAAACACTAAATGGAGTGGTAAGAGGAGTTCAGAAACATGAAGAGCAAAGATGAGGAAGCTTTGACCTCACACTTCTAGGTGGAACCGTGCACTAGCAGTGTGCTAGGCAGGGTGTGCTAGCAACTCAGAAGGCCAACCATGTCCTGGGCAGCAGCAAGGACATTGTGGCCAACAGGTCAAGGGAGGTGATTCTGCTCCTCTACTCTGCTCTTGTGAGACCCTCATCTGGAGTACTGCATCCAGCTCTGTGGTCCCCAGTACAGGAAAGACACAGTGCTGTTGGCAGGAGTCCAGAGGAGGGCCATGAAGATGATCAGGGGGCTGAAGCACCTCTCCTGTGAAGGGATTGTTCAGCCTGGAGAAAAGAACGCTCCAGGGAGACCTAATTGCAGCCTACCAATGCTGAAGGGGTCCTACAGGCAAGTGGAAGAGGGACTGTTCATCAGGGAGTGTAGTGATAGGACATGGAGTAATGGCTTCAAGCTGAAAGAGGGCAGGTTTAGACTAGACGTTAGGAAGAAATTCTTTACTGTGAGCGTGGCACTGGCATGGCTTTCCCAGAGAGGTTGTGGAAGCCCCATCCCTGGAAGTGTCCAAGGCTAGGTGGGACAGGGCTTTGGGCAACCTGGTCTAGCGAAGGTGTTCCTGTCCATGGCAGGGGGGGTTGAAAGAAGATAACCTAATCTTTGAGGTCCTTTCCCACCCAAACCAGTCCACGATTGAATGAATTCCTGATGAATGCCCCGGGTTACAACCACGGTCCCCTTTATTGTGTTTTGCAGATACAGGTAAGGTACTTGTTCCTCTCCTGAGCAGCACAGGCTATTCTGTGTGTCTTCCTTTATCATCTTCCATGGATACTCAGGCTAGGAAAAACCAGTGGCACTCAAGCACTCATGGGAAGAAGTAAAAAAAAATAAAAAGAAAAAAAAAGAAAAGGAATCTTCCACAGAAGAAATGGGGAATGAGAAAGAAAATTAATTGACATTAGAAGACAGGTAAATTAATATCTTCATTCCTCCTCAGTGCAGGGCAAGATGTGTCTAATAAGACTCCCACATGGTTATCAACTTTTCCCTCTTCTGAAGTGTAATAGATGTGTTCTGTGCCTCGCTGAGCTCTCTTAGCAGACACACACCTCTCTTGTGAGAATATGTATAAATTACCTCAGTAATGTTTCTGGCTTGGTGTAACATACTAATCTATAATGATAACAGAAATATATGTATCCCCACCATCTTCAAAGCACTGCACAAATACTAATTACCTGATTGATGAACAGCGCGCCAGGGAGTGCTAACATAGGCTCAATATGCTCACAGGGTACACAGGCGGCTAATGTTTATGGTCAGCATTTAATTTATGCGCTTGATTACACCTTCCAAGAAAGGTTTCTCCCTTAAGGCAGGTCATCCGTCTGCCTGCAAGGGAAGGGTGAGAACCAGGAAGCAGCAGCTGACTCTGTGCCAGACCCCTCCTGACAGTGGAAAAAGCCGCTTCAGAAAAGCCTGGAATGGTCCCAAAACCTCCTCGCCTCCGAGTCAAGTGAAGAGAGACAAAAAACTTTACAACTTAGGCAGGATAGCGCTGGAGGTGGCTGACATTTCAAGAAATAGCACACCACACTGGAAAAGTAAACCTTGGGACACAAAGCAGGTCTGAGGCAATGCTGTGATGGCAGTGCTTAAAATTTATTTTGCACTAGAGGATCTTGTAAGCACCCAGATAAAGAATGGAGACTGGAAGGAGCACACCCAAGTGTTCCCCTTCCAAGCCATCCACCATCCTGCATGTTCAGGCTGTCAGAGCCAAGGGAATCCATTCCCCACTCCGATGTGCTGGATTTGTTACCACTTTGCAAACTTGACAAGCTGGTTGACAGATGCCGAGAGATAACAGACTCAGACACTGCAGCACTGTATCTCTAAGTGCTCCTGTCATTACAGCCCTGTGACCATATCTACAACATGAGGAGAGTGATTCTATAAGTGATCAAAGTCTTGAACCTTGCTGAGACCATACTAATAACCCTCTAGATTGACAACATGCATACCAAATATTTTTTTTTCATAATCCCATTATTTGCCAATTTTTCAGGTTAGCTTTCTCCAACATGCCACAACCATCTTCTATTTCCAACCACAACCTGCCTTCCTATAAGATGCAGTCTAAACAGACTGACCGCTTCATCAACATGCAGGTCTTCTGTAACAATATCACTACATGGGATTACAATCTAGTTGTAAAATCCTCCATCAGTGAAAAGTCCTGCAGACTTAACCACCAGTAAAAAGCTCCAGCTTCTGTTCTAAATTGATCTCCTATACTGCATACCCATTAGCAGAGTTTAGCCATCAATAAATGGCACAATTTAATTTGGTCAAAAGATAAGCAATTAGGTGGGATGGCCATCACCATGAAAAACACACTGCTATCCCTCCAAAGCAAAACAATGACAGCTACACAGATGCAGACATCTTGGTACAATGGCATCCCCTGGGCTCCTCACTACATTAAGGACATTGAGGTCCTGGAATGTGTTCAGACAGGGGAAACCAGGATGGTGAATGGTTTGGAGAACAAACCTTACGAGGAGTAGGGCTGAGGGAGCTGGGGTTGTTTAGTCTGCAGAAGAGGAAGCTGAGGGGAGACCTTAACGCTACCTAGAGTTTTCTGAAAGGAGGTTGTACAGAGGTGGGTGATGGTCTCTTCTGACAAGTGACGGGTGATAGGACAAGGGGAAATAGCCTGCAACTGCACCAGGGCAGGTTCAGACTGGATGTCAGGAAAAGGTTCTTCACTGAAAGAGCTGTTGGGATGTGGCACAGGCTGCCCAGGGAGGTGGTTGTTTCACCATCCCTGGATGTATTTCAAAGATAGGTAGATGGGGTGTTTAGGGATATGGTTCAGGAGGAGACAGGTGTGTTTGGACTTGATGATCTTAATGGTTTTATTCCCACCTAGTCATTCTGTGATTCTATGAAATTGTTTTAATGTCCATGAGGAGGTGCTTTGTGTTCCATGTGGTGAGAGGAGATGACAAGTCTTTGATTAGCCTATCTCCCAGCTTTCCTTCATCAAGCCCAGGAGCACAACTGCTTGCTAAAGTAACCTACACACTCAGCACCACAACTGGTCTGACTTGAATAGGTTTGGACCCACACCTCTGAGAAGAGGAATCTCAGTGCAAAGGTTTTTCCATGGCTTCTCTTGCTTCTACAGAGAAAGCAATGCCCCAGCACCATGGAAGCCCTCAAATGCTGAGAGTCACTACACTGTTATGGTCCAGCTTGATTTTGACCTCTGAAGAAATTACCACCCAAAATCAATCACATTAATAATTCACAACAGTGCAATGAAGTAACAATTGTTTTTGGGAAAAAAAATGCCTCATTTGGCAGTGCATGACTGTAAACACCAGTTTCTCCTAAAAAAGGTGCTATATATTCCTAAGTAGATTAATAGATATGTAACTATTGAGGCAACACACATAACAGAGTGAGTTACAGGAATCCTTTCACCCACAGTCCTGCAAAGAAGTAACAGATCCTACACAAGCAGGGTTGTTACAAGTCCTAAATACACCTCCTTGTAAAAGTTGCATGTAGCTATCAATAATTCTGGCAACCCAGGTCATATAAATACTTAGAAACAAAGGCCAGACCTCACTGAAAACTCTCCAAATGTCTTTGGGCTAAGAAATATTGCAGACCTTTGTGCTGCAAGGTTGGACTCGCACTCAACACTCACAGATATCATATATCAAAGAGAGCTTGTTCCTTTAAAGAACTGAGTGCCTTTCTTAGAAAGCTACCAGAACTTCTTTCCATCTTTCTTTGGCGGTCTCACATCACCAAAAGTTATCATATGCAGACACTAAGCAATTCATATAATACTCCGCAGCTCTCCATATACTGGACCAGGTCCTGGACAAGACCAACAGCAACTGGTCTATATAGGGCAGGAGTTGTCAAAAGTTTCACTCTTGGCCTACGACTACAGCTGACTCAACAAATTCAAAACTAACTCCTGTTACCAGAGCATCAATTATTCGNACCACCACCCCCCCATCCACCCCTCACCTCCACACACTCTCCTGCCTGCTCTCCTGCCTGCCGAGGGTTTAACATCTCTCTTTGATGTCAGGCTCAGCCTTGGACAAGGCTGCCTGCAAGCCAGCAAGGAGACGCCTCTCCCAGTCGGTGCTGTTACAGTCACAGCTATGGAGCTGGGTCCTACCACCGGTGATTACTATCACTGCTTTTGCTTCTTGTGANAGTGACGGGTGATAGGACAAGGGGAAATAGCCTGCAACTGCACCAGGGCAGGTTCAGACTGGATGTCAGGAAAAGGTTCTTCACTGAAAGAGCTGTTGGGATGTGGCACAGGCTGCCCAGGGAGGTGGTTGTTTCACCATCCCTGGATGTATTTCAAAGATAGGTAGATGGGGTGTTTAGGGATATGGTTCAGGAGGAGACAGGTGTGTTTGGACTTGATGATCTTAATGGTTTTATTCCCACCTAGTCATTCTGTGATTCTATGAAATTGTTTTAATGTCCATGAGGAGGTGCTTTGTGTTCCATGTGGTGAGAGGAGATGACAAGTCTTTGATTAGTCTATCTCCCAGCTTTCCTTCATCAAGCCCAGGAGCACAACTGCTTGCTAAAGTAACCTACACACTCAGCACCACAACTGGTCTGACTTGAATAGGTTTGGACCCACACCTCTGAGAAGAGGAATCTCAGTGCAAAGGTTTTTCCATGGCTTCTCTTGCTTCTACAGAGAAAGCAATGCCCCAGCACCATGGAAGCCCTCAAATGCTGAGAGTCACTACACTGTTATGGTCCAGCTTGATTTTGACCTCTGAAGAAATTACCACCCAAAATCAATCACATTAATAATTCACAACAGTGCAATGAAGTAACAATTGTTTTTGGGAAAAAAAATGCCTCATTTGGCAGTGCATGACTGTAAACACCAGTTTCTCCTAAAAAAGGTGCTATATATTCCTAAGTAGATTAATAGATATGTAACTATTGAGGCAACACACATAACAGAGTGAGTTACAGGAATCCTTTCACCCACAGTCCTGCAAAGAAGTAACAGATCCTACACAAGCAGGGTTGTTACAAGTCCTAAATACACCTCCTTGTAAAAGTTGCATGTAGCTATCAATAATTCTGGCAACCCAGGTCATATAAATACTTAGAAACAAAGGCCAGACCTCACTGAAAACTCTCCAAATGTCTTTGGGCTAAGAAATATTGCAGACCTTTGTGCTGCAAGGTTGGACTCGCACTCAACACTCACAGATATCATATATCAAAGAGAGCTTGTTCCTTTAAAGAACTGAGTGCCTTTCTTAGAAAGCTACCAGAACTTCTTTCCATCTTTCTTTGGCGGTCTCACATCACCAAAAGTTATCATATGCAGACACTAAGCAATTCATATAATACTCCGCAGCTCTCCATATACTGGACCAGGTCCTGGACAAGACCAACAGCAACTGGTCTATATAGGGCAGGAGTTGTCAAAAGTTTCACTCTTGGCCTACGACTACAGCTGACTCAACAAATTCAAAACTAACTCCTGTTACCAGAGCATCAATTATTCGATAACAGAAGTCAACATATCTCAGTCACCCCTTATCTGCAGCTAACGCTTTAACTACACTCTTACGTAAGGCTGCAGCTTACTCATTGACTCTCCAGGTTACACACACTACATAAGAACTTGTTCCAGAGCCTCTGGTGATACAGCGCTGCGCTCCGGCATCCCACGCTGCATTCCCACGTACCAGGCACTCACCAGCATCTCATTCAGGAGCCCCCACACAGGAGAGTGGCCATGGCATGACCCCAACGCTGTCAAGGGGCTGTTTCTTCACGGATTGTGACCAAGGGATGCTAAAGGGATCCTTGGGGAAGGCACATCCTCCTCACTGCAGCTTCATGGCACGACCTCTCTGCTAGCTACAAGAAGAGAAGCCCACTGCATGAAGCCTCCTCATTCCTTAGGTAAGGGAGCTGGTTAGGAAAAAGTACCATATTGACCATCATCCGCTTGGGAGAAGCTATCCCTCACAACCCTACCACCCCCATCCCATGCGTCCCTCTGAGCCTTCCCAGCATTTGCACTGACAGCTTGAGCATTGCTTGCTAGGCTCCCCTCGCTAGGCTCCCCTCCCACCACCCCCCCCCCATCCACCCCTCCCCTCCACACACTCTCCTGCCTGCTCTCCTGCCTGCCGAGGGTTTAACATCTCTCTTTGATGTCAGGCTCAGCCTTGGACAAGGCTGCCTGCAAGCCAGCAAGGAGACGCCTCTCCCAGTCGGTGCTGTTACAGTCACAGCTATGGAGCTGGGTCCTACCACCGGTGATTACTATCACTGCTTTTGCTTCTTGTGAGGTTTTGTTGTTGTTGTTGTTGCTGTTGTTGTTGTTGTTTTGGGTTCATTTAAATATAACAGCCTTTTTATCCTTCAGTTAAAGTCTTTGCATTTAGGGATGCACTAACACTAAACTACAGCACAGAAACTCAGTCACACCTACAGTT
The DNA here is from genome assembly GCA_013399135.1 of Heliornis fulica. Classification (NCBI taxonomy): domain Eukaryota; kingdom Metazoa; phylum Chordata; class Aves; order Gruiformes; family Heliornithidae; genus Heliornis; species Heliornis fulica. Next base: position 460,552 of record VXBZ01000396.1, on the reverse strand, counting down.
TTACACATCTCTCCAGAGGAATCACATAAACTTGCTAACTGAGTGAGATCAGTACAAAATAAATTGCATTTTCCTTCTACCTTATAAAACAGAGTGGTGCCTCAGGTGACCTTGTGCACCTACCTTACAGAAAGACAAGTGCTAACATGTACTTCAAAACATTGGAGGGAAAAAAACCCCACCCCATCCTATCGCAATTACAGCGGAGGCCCAGCCAGGCCAACTTCCCTTTCAAAGGCAGAATTTTGCTCACTAAACTTAATGTTAATAGACAACTTCCCACATGGAGCCTTCCCGTCATTCTGAGCACCTGCCCTCATTGAAGAGACACAGAGAACCATTATGGGGAAAACATGAACCATAACCTACTTTAATTTCCCAAGTCCCCGAACAGTTTTCTGCTTTCAGCAGTGCTGGAGGCAGGAGTGCTGGGTTTTGGCATTAACAAGACCATCAGTTGCATCGGCTGAGCTTCAGTACAACCCATTTGATCTGTAATTCTGTCAATCTGAAGGCAGAAAAATCTTTGGTTTAGTGCTACTTTGAAAATACTTTAGTAGCAATTTTTAGACATTTAGCAGGAATTCACTTGGAAGACAACTTCTTGTCTGACCTTCAGAGGATGAAAGAAAAAAAACCCAAAAGACACAATAGTGCTTTTCCCTTAAGTTTCCTATGACAAAAGCCATGTACCCATGTCCAAAAGGTTTTTAACAAGCACTAGCTTGGGTTACTAAAGTATCCTGAGTATCCTCACATATTTTTGTCTCAATCTTCAATTTTTAGTGAGGTCAGTGATGACCGATTAGTCTACCAAACTGCAAGTAACTTCCTTTTGCTTTCAAATTATAGCAACATTTTTTAGGTGAGAAACTGCAGTTTATCTAAAGAGAACTCTGAAGTGACTAAAGCAGACACTGTAATTCTACAGGTTTAGTTGTTAAGACCATTTTCAAATGTGTGCTGCACCCCTACAGCTATCGGCAGCATTAGCAAACTTTGAGTGCCCAAGGGCTGCATCAAAAAGCTGCACCATACTCTATTTTGGTAAAAAAAAAAAAAAAAAGCCCATACCCACAAGCTCTCCTGTGCCAGAGCTTAATGTATAAAGTTGGAGGCTTATCTGAAACACAGTTAAATACAGCTGAGGGGAAATACCATTACCTTCAAGGGTATGGGAGGTTCACATACTATGTAATCACTCCCTGGCCATGGCATTATCTCAACAAATTTTTTGCCTATTTCAAGACAAAATAAACATAGAAACATTAGTGTTTTCTGCTATGTATAGTACTTTATGTCATGGCTGTCTTATCTGTTCCCTAGGAAATGAAGTATCTTCCTTTCACCTACACACTAACCATCCAGAGGTGCTGAAAGATTTCTGTTTGGTGTGGCCCAAAAAGCAAAAACAACACACTTCACAGATTCACACAGGCTCAAGGAATGTCAGGAGTTGGAAGGGACCTCAAAAGATCATCTAGTCCAAATCCCCTGCCTGAGCAGGTTCACTTAGATTAAATCATGCAGGAATGTGTCCAGATTAGTCTTGAATGTCTCCAAAGAAGGAGACTCCACAATCTCTCTGAGAAGCTTGTGCCTGTGCTCCAGTACCCTCACAGTGAAAATGTTTTCCTTACATTCACATGGAAGGTTCCTATGTTCCAGGTTGGACTCATTGCCCCTTGTCCTATCATGGGCCATCACTGGGAAGAGTTTGTCTCCGTCCTCCTGACACTCACCCTTTACATATTTATAATCNATCCTGCTATCTACCAGGACACTTACACTACTCTCCAACAGTCCAGTCCCCAATCTATACTGGTACCTGGGGTTGTTCCTCCCCAGATGCAAGACCCTACACTTGCCCTTGTTATATTTCATTAAATTTCTCCCTGCTCAGCTCTCCAGCCTGTCTAAATGCTGTTGAATGGCAGCACAACCTTCTGGTGTGTCAGTCACCCCTCCCAGCTTTGTGTCAGCACCAAACTTGCTGACTGTGCACTCTATTCCCTCAACCAGGTTATCAGTGAATATATTGAATAGTACTGGTCCCAGTACATTGACCAAGTGTATGATGTTCTGTTGGCATCACTCTACCAACCCAGTGCTATTTGGTAGTCATGGGATGCCGGATGAAGGCAGTTGGATGCAGCTGAAGAGACAAGATCCAGTTGAGAAGAAATCCAGGCAGAGCCGATGAAAAATAATTTCCAGAAGCCTGTCAGACTGACCTCAGTGCCAGGGAAGATCACGGAGAGGGTCATCTTGGGCACCATCATGCAGCACATGTGTGATGGCCAGGGAATCAGGCCCAATCAACACGGGTCTACAAAAGGTAGATCCTATCAAACTAACCTGATCACCTTCTATGACAAAGTGACTTGCTTTGTGGATGGGCAAAGGCTGTGGATGTAGTCTTCTTGGACTTTAGTAAGGCCTTTGACACTGTTTCTCACAGCATTCTGCTTGAGAAAACTGGCTACCACTGTCCTGGACTGGTGCACATGCTGCCGGGTTAAGAACTGCCTAGATGGCCAAGCCCAAAGAGTGGTGGTTAAAGAAGACAAATCCAGCTGGAGCCCAGTCACAAGTGGTGTCCGCAGGGCTCAGTCCTGGGTCCAGTTCTGTTCAACATCTTTATCAAAGACCTGGATGAAGGGATTGAATGTTCCCTCAGCAAGTTCACGGATGACACCAAGGAGGGAGGAAGAGTCCATCTGCTTGAGTGTAGGAAGGATCCTCAGAAGGACCAGAACAGGCTGGACCAACGGGCTGGGACCAACGGGCTGAGACCAACGGCCCTGAGGATGTTCCCTCAGCAAGTTCACGGATGACACCAAGGTGGGAGGAAGAGTCCATCTGCTTGAGTGTAGGAAGGATCCTCAGAAGGACCAGAACAGGCTGGACCAACGGGCTGGGACCAACGGGCTGAGACCAACGGCCCTGAGGTTCAACACAGCCAAGCGCAGAGTCCTTCACTTGGGACCTAACAACCCCATGCAGTGCTACAGGCTTGGGGAAGAGTGGCTGGACAGCTGTCAGGTGGAGAAGGACCTGG
>VXBZ01000396.1:443401-457338 GCA_013399135.1 Heliornis fulica | reverse complement strand
TTGGGATGTGGCACAGGCTGCCCAGGGAGGTGGTTGTTTCACCATCCCTGGATGTATTTAAAAGACAGGTAGATTAGGTGCTTAGGGATATGGTTTAGGAGGGGACAGGTGTGTTTGGACTTGATGGTCTTAATGGTCTTTTTCCCACCTAGTCATTCTGTGAAATACTTTGGTTATCTCTCTCATCTCACACAAATTCACAAGATGGTTTACTGAATGGCAAGAAGCTGGTAACTAGTCCTGTGTTGAGTTTAAAAATGCATAAAATTGGTAGCAAATGTTTATTACTTTTTCATCCGTACAAAAAATGTTCATGCTTCATGCACTGCTTCCCAGCAACTCCAGAGCAGGGAACATATTCCAGTTAAATACCTCAGTGTCATTCACTTGAAAATCTGCTCTTAGTTCAGTCACAAGTTTTAGCAAGTGTATAACTATGACAAACTGCATAGAAGGTGATTTCTTTTTCTTTAAAAAAAAAACAAAACAAAGAAACAAACAAACAAAAAAACCCCCACAAAAAAAAAAACTGAACTGCAAAATGAAACCTGGGATTGCAGCCTATAAACCTGGGAGCTCTGGTTATGAGTTGTTAATGCTCAAAATACTAGCAAGGACAACTGTAACATAAATCTTACTTCTACAGAGCTAGGTAAACATATTTTGTTCATGAAAACAGGGGTTTAAAACTGATGCAAACTTATGGAAGCTTAAATATTTAAGATTACATAATTGTTCATATTCACACTTCATTTTATGAAGGTGCTCAAGGGTTTAATACCTACACTTTAGTTAAAATCAGTAACCTTGAACACAGAGTTAATTCATTCTGATCTTACACAGAGAACCCAGGCGGGGATGCGAAGTATTACTTAAGGGACCCTTCGCAGCCTATGACTTCCAGTGAAATTTCAGAAAAAAAGTGTCCTCCTCTGAAATTCACCTGTAAAATGTCCCCAAAACTTCACTAGTAAAACATTGAATTTAAATATGAAACCTTTCATTGGTAATGTAAACTCAGGTTATGACACCTTTTTGTATCTTTACGTGACTGTATGCTCTGGGATGTGATGCGTGGTTTCTGCTCCAGTATGGTTCCTCCCAGATGTCAGCAGCCAGATGGGTCCTAAACACATTTACGAGGGTTAATTTCTCTCCCTTGCCAGCAGTTACTGGAGCATATCTATGCTAGGACTGGTTCTGCAGCACTGCTGCAGGGACAGCCAGCAAAATTCCCCTCCTGACACAAGTTTTTACCATCTTTTGTTTGCTCTATAACACAGTATCATTCTACATTAAAAAAAATAGTAATAATTACACAATAACCAAAGAGTTCAAAAAACTTTGCAAAAAATAATCACAGTGTGGGGAAGGGAGAAGACGAGAAGTAAGGAAGACATGAGATAAAGAATGCTCAGCCCAGTGACATTCACATCTAACAAAACTTCTTCGGGCAGAACAAGGAATGCATTTTTTCCCCTTGCAAAGTATACTTTTCAGAGATGCTTGAATCCTTGCTTTCCAGTGTGTAAATACTTTCTTCTCTGCTGTCTCCATAAAGATCACGCAGTATTGCGAATGCGGTTGAGCTGGGCAAACCAAGAGCCATTTCTCAGCCGAACTCATAAATTACTTATTGTTATAATATACTGGAAAATTGGCAGGAAGCAGGGGAAGGTATGTCAGTTACACAAGACTTTATACTATCATTTATCCTTGCCTTCCATTAAAAAAACGTTAGTTGCTGTGGCAACTGTCAAACCACACTCTGGTTCCTCTTCCTCCAAGATACAGAGCTTCTCCAAAACACTAGCATACAACACAGTCCTCTCCCCATCCGAAAGACATGATTTCTGGCACTCTGATGGTGTTTAAAAAGAAAGAGGCTTTCCAAGCAGTTGACAAATCCATCTCACAGCTTTTGCTCCAAGGTACTCTTCCATATAGATAATTACCCAAAATCCTTAAAATACTCCCTTTCCCCCTACACACACACACACCTTTCTTCTACCTCTTCTTTTTTCCACCCTCTTCTTTATTTTTTTTTCTTTCTTTCTCTACGTCATGCCATGCAGCTTATCACTACAGCTTCTAGTATTAAGCAAAGTGCCTTCACTTCTTTCAGATGTCATTCCCTCTCTCATCCCTTCTCTCACAGCAAAGGAACGTGCAACATAGACAACATCACATAAAACCCACATCACTACTTCTCTAACTCAGGAAAGGCAAAGACAAAGACACAGTCTCTTACCCAGCACCTAAAGAGACAACCCCTCTCACAGAGCCACCGCTTCTCAATCATTCCAAGTGGACCCTGCCTCCATCATCAAGGAGAACAAATCTCTCAACTGGCTGAAATCCTCCTCCATTGGACACATATGACTAGGCTGCAAACAAAACAAAACAAGAAAGCAAAAAAAAAAGACAGACTGGAAACCACTGGCATAAAGAAAGCCCTTGAGAAAGCTCTCAGAAACAGGACAAATCACACAGTGCTGAAGAAAAATCTCATGAGAAAGTGAAAATATATTCCTCCCCTTTGTGCAGCATGCCAATATTAATGATAAGCAAAGACTCCTGGGAAACTCTTACATGTCCAAGGACACTAGCCAGGGCAGGCTGTTTATACAGCAAAAGAGAGATCCTTCCCATCTTCTTGCCTCCTTCAATCCCCAGCAAATCCATTCCACCTCTAACCGGAGCCTGATACTTAAAATCTTCACATGCCTAAATAGTGGTGGTTTTAGAACTATTAAAGCACACAAATCTCTTCTCATGCTTAGTGGGGTGATTATTTTTAATTGTTGTCTAGAAATCAGGACATCATAGTATTGTGCAGAATGTATTCAGGAATATATACAAATTCTACGCTTCCAAGACAAATTTCAGACTTCAGTATACTCACGTTCACCTATCATAGTAGTCGTATCTCAATTTTCCCGTGAAGTGTCTTGTAAACTGGGAGATTAATGGATGCACAGAAAATTATTTTTGGTTCTTCTAGAAGGGTCTGAGGTACCTAGCCACTTCACCTTGCATTCTTCAGAGTATTCCTCTTCACTTTTGTCCTTTTCTACCAATCCACCTGTTTCTCCAACAAGGCAAAAATGAACCAAAACCATAGAATGTACTGGTTCTGCCTACACCAGCAGAAAGCACTTAAGCAGCTATGGGAGGAGGGGTTAGTGTGTGTGTCCATACAAAACTAATTGCAAAGTAATATGTACAAGCATATCCTGAAACCAGCTTTCTATGAGCACTTACAGTGGAAACAGTTGCATACTGGCCCAGCCACGTGAGATAAACAAGGTCACTTGACTCCCAGGAGCTGTGACACACAACCACCAGTCTGAACTGCAAGCGCTGAACTGATCCGTTCCCCAAGTTCCTAGCAATCACTCCTTTGACTGCTTTCCAGCTGGCAAAGCAGAGTTAAGCTAGCCATGGTTTAACATCTATGCTTCGTTCTTCAGTTGATTCAAGTGATCTCATTGACCTACATGAAAAAAGACAGCAGACGCATTCGCACTATACATTATGGCTCGCTGTCTGTGAGAGCCATAAAGCATAGGTCACACAGCTGCAGGCAGATATTAAGCTGCACCTTCTGTGCCAAAATGATATATGGGCTGGTATTACCTGGATCCCTTCTGCCTTTGTATTCACTTTCCATCTTCATTTGCCTGTGACTCATCTTGCATGTGTTTGGGAAAAGTGTCAGAGTGCTGCTCACTACTTGCACAGATATCCAAGTTTCAGTTCTGGGAGAAGCTTACGTGCACCCAATGCTCACAGGAGGCATAACCTCAAATTGCAAGTTACCTGTGCTGTATAGATGGAGGCAGCTCATCATAAGTCACCTAAAACCAAGGACTGTGGAAGATGTGTTCTTACCACAGCCATATGCCATGGGAAAGATCTTTGCTCATCAGTAGTCAGCGCCTGCTGCTTATAAACAGGAGGGGAATTAGCTTTTTACAAGGGCAGATAATAGTAGGACAGGGGAGAATAGATTTAAGCCAGAGGAGGGAAGGTTTAGGTTGGACATCAGGAGTTCTTCATGGAAAGAGTGGTGAGGTGCTGGAACAGGCTGCCCAGAGAGGTGGTGGATGCCCCAACCCTGGAGGTGTTCAAGGCCAGGTTGGATAGGGCCTTGGGCAACCTTGTCCAGACGCAGGCCTAGAGGTTGGTGGCCCTGCCCAGACCAGTCTGTGATTATTAAAGCTCCACCTCAAGAGTGGGATAGAGTATATGATGTGAGCATTTGAGTGTTACTTAAGCTGCCCTGAGTGGCATTTCCTGCTGTCATTTATACCTCTAATTCATTCCGAGACAGCAATGAATGCACCTGGGACTCCAGCACATAAAAAGAAAAATAAATAAACAAAAAACCTGACATATAGAGAGAATTACAGCCATTTTACCTTTTTTAATTATCATCCCTATAGAAAAATGTCCAGATTATGCAAACCTCTTCCAATATAGCATTTTAAATATAATAGCCAGCTGCCAGAACCAGCCACTGAGAAAGAGTGTTCTTAATATTGCCTTAAATACTTCCTCTATCATCTAGAGCTTTATGTTTCATGTTATACTAGGAGTTTTATCACACATTTTTGCTGCTCCAATAGTATTTTGTTCCAAGTTTATCCCACTTTCAGTACCATGCCTATTTAGTCTGAATTCTTTCATTTCAGAGTAATGACAATGTTCAACTAGTTCTGCTTCATGAAATATTTCAGTATTTTACTAGAAGCTGTTGTAGGGAGACACATGGTCAAGCCAAAGTTTATCCACACATAAAACCCAGAAATTATAGAACTAACTTGGCTAAAGAAATAGATTTGAAAATACTTCTCCCTAACAGCTTTTATAACTTCATATTTTTAATTTGTGAGACATTATCTCAGTCTGCCTGTAAATAATAAAGTGAACCTGTTCTGTAGAACAAGCAAAGTTTTTCAGTAACATTTTCTGAGTTCTGCATTGGCTACAAACCGAAAGGACTTCTTAATCCCACACAGACCACTCCTGGAGCTGATTGCTAGAAACTCTGCTCCCTCGGATGAAAAAAAAAAAACCAAAACAAACCAGGGACTAAGGGAGAGAGTAAGAAGTTCACGCTCCTTTCCTGAGACAGGAAACTTGAGTGTGTATGGTCTGATAGCAAGAGGAAAAAAAAAAACCCAACCCTCAAATGTCTGTCCGAGCTTGGTAGCAGGGTTACTTCTGAATACGCACCAGGATACAGCAAGTTCCTCCTCCCAAAAAAAGCACGATGAGTCATACACAACAGCACAAGCGCTTGGGTTATTCTTTTTATTTTTTTTTTTTTAATTTTTGAATAAAAAGTTTTACAGCATCAGAGAGGAGAAAACAGCTCCAGGATAAAATAAGAAAACCTAAGAAAAGTTCAACTAGGAGGGATTTATTTTCCTATATGACCACCCGTGATGGTACCAAAAAAGCAAAGAAACAATTTCTAGAAAAAGAAGGATTCTTTCTCTTTCATTCTTTGGATTTTCATTCTCTCGATTTATATGAGGAGCTGCTGCTCCTTAAAGGTGATGAACTTCAATCATACAAACAGTTTCTACTCCATCTCCTTCAGAAGCAGTTCGTAAAACACAAAAACCAAAACCTCACAAACAACCCACCCCTTACCAGCTTGAAAAGATTTATAGTAAAGACTATCATTTTGATGCAAAGAAAGCATCTTCAGAGTTGTAAGTAGAATAGCATGCATACAAAGTCTGACAGACATCCTCTTTCAAGGATGTCTGTCAGACTTCATTAGCTACCATTAGAATACAGAAGCATTTATCAGGAACTTCCAGAAAGTTCAGCAAAGTGCAGTATAACCATGTTTTAATAATAAAGTCAATATTATGACGGAGGAAACCACTATGAGACTGCAAAACCTTGAATATGTACTGAATAACTGAAGTACAGTAATGATAAAATAAGTGAATCCTTTCTCTTTAGAGGAAGCAGTCCAGCTCTGACCTATGGTTAGGATGTAACTATAGTATCATTTCCAAAAATACCAGTCATAATCAACAACGAATTTCCCCAGCCAAAATTAATTTGTTACTGTGAGAAGACAGAAGTCTGACTACAGCTTCCATTAAACCCTGACATCTACATATGCCCGTAGCTGTAACTGTGCAGGTAAGAGATCCGGCCTGCCCAAACATCTGGCTGGATTACTTGCCCTTTCTTTCCCTGCTGGTCTGGAGGCTTCACAGTCCCTTCTCAGACACATGAATGGAAGGACACCTCTTAAATGGCAAAGTGTCAGCTCCCACCCCATTGAGTCCATAGTGCACATCTGCTTGGATAAGGACATGGGAGCACCTCTGACCACTGGATTACACAGTGAGGACAGCCTCAGCATCCATCCCTACAGCTAGGCATGTTCCCATCCCACAACCAAGATGTTGGCATCCCCTGCTGAATCACTAAATATTTAGCTATGGAGAAAAGCAGACACTTTATTACTGTGATGAAAACACTGCTCGTCATGCAACAGAAAACTCTGTAACAAGCCTTGGGAAATGCAAAAGATCAGACAGAGCTGAGTTACAAAGCCTGAATCTGGTGATAGATAGCTTGGCAGTTAGGAGAGGAAAAGGCAGTGAGAGGACAGTAGGCTTGGAAGAAGGAGGAATGGCCTTAGAGACATTTCTGAACTAGGTTTGACTCACAGTGCACCTCTATAAAAGGAAAATAAAGCTTTAATTTATTAAAAAAAAAAAAAAACGGAAAAGGAAAATCCCTCGCAATGTTTTACAGAATTTATCTATCAGAATGTTACTCAGTCATTAATAGTCTTACCTGGTTATCTGGATGCAAAATTTCACCACAAAAATATATACGTGATCCATGTGGGCAATTAGAAATGAATGACTGACAAGCAACTGTGAGATGTTCAAGTGTGATTAGCATTTGCTAAACATGAAAGGCGAAATGAAGATGAAACAGCAGCAGCACTGTAGTATCACACCATTAGTATCAAGATGTGATGTTACTTGTGATGTCAAGATGAGGACCCTACTTGTGTCTGCACTCAAAAGTAATAACATACTCTAAGCTGAACTAGAAGAGGGTAAATGTAGATTAGATATTAGGAAGAAATTCTTCCCTGTGAGGTTGGTGAGACCCTGGCACAGGCTGCCAAGAGAAGCTGTGGCTGCCCCCTCCCTGGCAGTGTCCAAGGTCAGGTTGGATGGGGCTTAGGGAAACCTGGGCTAGTGGAGGGTGTCCCTGCCCATGGCAGGGGGATTGGGACTAGAAGAGCTTTGAGGTCCCTTCCAACCCAAACCAGTCTCCGATTCTATGAAACTGTCTGCACACATAAATGCATAGATACCTTTATATAGATATAGCATGCTACAAAAAATACATCTGTGAATGTTTAAAAAGCTAATGCTTCTCCAGCCATACCCTGTTCCCCTTTGGACTCTTAGCTGTCCTTGGCATATAACTGCTCCATCATGTTTCATTGCTATTATACTTACCATTTGAATTACATTCACAAATCAGGTCATTACAAGTGGGTTTTCCAAATGCATAGCAGTAATAGTATTAGTAATGATAAAAATAATAGCAATGATCTCTGCTGCAAGGAATAAAATTTTGGAGCATTCTTCACATCTGGATGGAGATATACTGTGAGTTTCTATGTGCAACACATTAACCCCCGAAGCCACAGAGCAATTGGGCTCAGAATCACACTAGCTTAGCATTACACTTGAGCTAAAGGTCCTGTTTAAGCACAACCTATTCTGTCAGGCCGTGAGAGAATCCATAGAGACAGCAGAACAGAGCTTGGTCTCTCTGTAAACAGCCACCTGAGTAGGAACAAGAAAAGCAGCACATCTGGACGCAGCTGAGCAGATGGGAGCACAAAGGAAAAGTGAGGCGGTATCAGCCAGCATGACAGGCAAGGCTTACAGGGAAGATAAGGAAAATGGTTTACTTCAGTTCCCAGCCAATACCATCTACCATCCTCTCCAGCCACGTTTAGGAGCCAGGAAGCAGACAGACTGATTCCTGACGAGTGACCTAGGTAGGTCCCACCATTTGTCTCCAACATGAAGGGTCTCACCTAAAGGGTCAGGAAGGCAACAGAGAAAACAAGCTGTGCCCACAGGAGAAATAATTATTCAACGGAATAATCAATAATAATTCTGACAATCAACTATCAGAAATATGATCTTCAAATGACTCAGCTGCATGATTACTCTTTTTTCTTTGTGTTCATGTATAAACATTTTAAATCTAAGTTGGGGCAAAGGAAGGCAAATTTTACTTAATACAATATGTCATATGAAAATTCACTTTGATAGTTGGCCTTCTGGACTGATAAACTACATGCAATTATAAATGCATAGTTCTTGAAGAGATCTGCTCCTATAGGAGATCTATACGTGCTTTTTAAAACATTTACATGGGCTCAGCATGTGGGCAAATTCACTAACAGACTTGCTAACTCTCTTCTTCCTGATGACCAATAACCAGAAGAGGAAAGAGATTCTTTTTAGAATAGTCTAGACAGTTCAAAAATAGACTCTGTGCATTTGCCAGGTGCAAGGGAAACTGGAAAAAACGAAACTGTGGTGCTTACTGAAAAACAGGCTGTTGTTTTGGTTGTATTTTTCATCTACCTTCATCCTTCTGGATTTCAGCAAGGAGATTCATTCCCAGGCAGCTCCTGAAGAAGGCCACCTCATCCCAAGGCTTAACTGAGAAGAACCACTGACAGGTTTCAAGGTGCCATTCATACACAGCAAAATCCTGAACAACAGGAGTATTTGTGATGCAAAGCAGCAAGAAATTTCAGAAGCTGAGAAGTCTCCAGGGCTTTAGTTCGTCCCTTCCCACACTTTGTTCCAATAATTGAGGTATTTTTGCTTGCTTATGACATGCTTAACCTGAGGAAGGAGTTAAATGGAACGCAAAGGAGATCATGTTCCCTCTTCCCTGTCTTCACTTTTAGGAGAAAAAGGCAAAGCTCGAGCTGTTTATTCTTTCAAGTGGACGTGCATGTTCTGTGCACTCAGGATGACATTCTCTCAGTGGATACATGTAAGTTAGATAACATCAATTTATGTTAAATAATCTTAAAATAGAAACACATACGGTACTAGTTTTAGACATATTAGATACTGCTTTCACATAGTCTGTGTTTGGGGTTTTGGTGGTTTGGTTTTGGTGTTTTGCAGTGCGTGGGAGATATATTGCCTCATGTTTTCATGGATGTGGTCATTTCTCTCTGTTGCCAAGTCTACAGATTCTTGCAGGTTCTGTTCCCACATTTGAGGACTCCACATTTCTCTCAAGATCCTGGGTCTGCAGGAATCTGCAGAACTCCACTCTGCCAGTGAGCCTTCACAAACCTGAAGTGACTGAAACCAGAGTGCGTGCAGGGACAGCGAGGGCCACCGCAGGAAGCTTCATGATGCAATGATCTGGGATGTCAAAGACTCTGGTTATCTAAGCAGAGCACTATTGCTGCATACACACTCTATATCATATAAAAAAGTAGGGCTGTGGCCATCACCTCATATCATAGGCTACACCAATTTGAACATATAATATTGAATTATAAGTTACTACATGCTTAATACCATCAAACTTGTTCAAGTCTGCAAAAGCTAGCTCCACTCTGCTCTTACTAGCAGCTATAAATAGGCCATTAAAAAGTTAGTACTGTGGAGAGACAAAAAATGAATTGTTTTTATCTTCTCTTCCTTGGTATTAAGTTATGATATTGCAGATATGAAGACAGATCTGCAAGTCAAAACTGCTAAACAGTTACCAAGCCACTAAAGACTGAACTGCTATAACCTGGATCTACTCAATGCTTCTCCTGCCACAGCCAGCATGTCGTTTCATTGATCCTCTCTCTGACAAGTGCTAAATATCAAACAAAAGATACAGAAGATAAAAAAAAAATATGCTTGAAAACACCAGTGCAATTAGAAATAGAGAAAGCAAGTCTAGATTTAACCAGCTGGGGTTTTGATTTATTTTATGAGGGTTTTTTCCCCCTCCCTCCATTAAGTTGATAGCACAAATCAGTTCCAGCTCTTCCCCAACGCACATCACCACAGTTTCTGTCAATCTGTGGCCTTAATTTTCCCCAGCATACATTCAAGTCTTTGAATTCCAAACCATTACAAGTGAGAAATACCCATGCTGGAAGGAGCCTGGATCCAATGATACTGCAATTAAATGCTTGGTAATTTATCAAATGACAGCAACCACCTGAACACATTAAGAAATGACTAACTTACACAAACCAGGAGAATTAAATGCTGGACTCAAAGGTGATTTCTTCATACCTTAGAAGAATCTGTGCATATACTGCCAAACTCTTGATGCATTTTGAAATTCTGCTGGGAAGGAATAGAAGGAACAGGAGACTCAGGGAGCCTTCCTCTTTGTTTTACACCCACTTTAAGGCAGTAAGGAAATAAGAGGGTATTTACATACACTTGCTTAATTCAAAATCTTACTCCATGTGATGTAATTGTAATTCAAGGAACAACCAAAAGGAACAATAGAAAATTACTGACCTGGAAAAAGTATTCCTGTTCCTCAGAAGAATATCTCACTTGACTTAAAAATTACAGCTGCCTGAGTTATGCTCCGACAAGCGGAAAGAAAAGTTATCTCAATGCAAGATCTCTACTATAACAAAAAANNNNAAAAAAAAAAAGGGGAAAAATGGCTTATTGGACTAATACCTCACCTCTGCTTGGCCTAGTGAGTGGAAATAGCTGACAATCTATGCATGGGACTTCATTTTTAAAGTGTAAATCTTCCGAAGCATAGACTGAATCATAACTTTGATCTAAGGTATCACACCACTGTATATATTTGAATTGTACATAAGGATAGTCAGCAGAATTTTCAAAAAACAGTCTTAAAGAAATAATCTGAGGTAATAAAATAGAGCAATGCTGAAGGGACTAAAGAAAACTTCTCCAAGTGAATAAAATTTTACACCAGCCTTACAACTTATCCCAAAAGCACCAGACTTCCCTGAAAAGCTGGCACTCATGATCCAAATCTTAGGCTGAAGAGAAACCTTCTGTGTAAAACTAAACATTCTGGTATCACTCTGACAAAGAAAATGGAAGAGGAAGAAATGTTTTGACCCACCAATCTTGCCTACGATCCTAAATAGGTACTTATTCATCCAGGCAAATAATCTGAGCATCCCCAATGCTACTGCTGCACTTTTGTTGCTAATTACCAGAGAAATATAATTTTGGCTCCCACTACATGTCCAGAACAGGTGAACTTTTCTGCTTTGGAGATCAAAATTCCACAATGAGAAGTGAATACTGGTTCCTATGTATGGTTCCTGCATTTCTAGATCTTCATGTCAGTACTTCACTTAAGATTTTGTATTTTTTTCAGTCAGATCTGAGAGTTTCCAAAGCACCGTTCACTTCTAAAATGCATGAATTGGCTTCCACGGAAATAGCACTCACTGGAAAAGAACAAGCGTCATAAAAGTAGAAACTGCACCAGGGAACATGAGAAGGAAATCCTTTGCATTTACACTTTGCATTTATGAAGCACTTGGTTATCATCAAGATTAGTGTAGCAGAAGAAAGCCTTGGTGGACACACTGAAATGAAGCCAGTTTTCACAGCCTGGCTTTCCTTTTATACTTGGATTCTACCATCTTCCCTACTTCTTGGTCATTCCTTCCCATCATCCATACTTTTAATCTATACTCCAAGTTTCCATATCACCTCACAGAATCATGAGCACTCTGCCCCCCCGACACTGCATTATTCTGCAGATACAAAGCAGTTCAGTTTTACATACAGGCAGCCTGGAGCAGCAGAAATCATGCTATCCAAAAGCCTGGACATTTCCAGAAAAATAAAAAACTTACCTTTGAATGATGACAGCCAGTCATCACTCCCTGAAAAGGATGTGCTAATGAGAACACAAGTACATTTTTGCCACATCTTTAAAACGTCATGTCAAGAGCTCCTTGAGTTTTCATGAAGAATGAAATCTCCCCCTGCTTTTTTCCAACAAAACCTACTGCTCCCTCCAGGTAAGGTTTTCTAAAGCCAAGAGTATAACATTTCCTCACATTGTCATTGTTGCTCTGATTATGAGCACAGCATTTGCCCTGGAAATATAATAAGAACTCACAGACTGTATTATCCAAATTAGTACCCTTTTCTCCCCCCATAAATTTGGAGACTGCCAATTAAGCACAGTTTACAGTTGATGTTCACTCAGGGCCAAATTATCTATGGTAGGTTTGCACATAAGTAAATGCATCACAATTCTGTACTGATGTAGCTTTGGGTTGATGCTGGCTTTGCCTTTTTTTTCCTCAGTGAACTGCAGTGAAGCTGCTGTGTTTCTAAGCCCAAACATGATTACATGGAAATCTCAATTTCATATTTTATTTTGCCTCAAAGCAGAGTTTGAGCCCTTGGAGTTAGAGCAGAGAGTTTGGAAATATGTGAATCTTTAGAAAACAAAAATTGAAAGAACCAGCAAATATATGTTTTTTAAATCTATCTCCACATTTTTTAATCCTGCTCATGATTTCTGAATGCTCCAGAAAGTCTGTCTTACAGAAATGTAAAACAAAGAGGTATGGCAAACTATGACATGATGTCAACACATGCACAGCTTCCTCTGTCAAGCCATGGACTGTGCCATGCTCATTTTCAAACATTTTGATCTAAAAAGGTAGCTGGAAAGTAAGACTTTTCTAGGACTCCCTGGTTGAGGAATTACTTAACTGTTGGATTGGTCATTTACAGATCCTAAGGACGTGCTCCTAAGTACTCAGGAAGCAACCAAAGTACTCCTGTTATTTAGTCTGTGAATGGGAGAGTTCCAGTTTACTACATCTCAAAATGGATATTCATATATTGGATGAGCTTTGCCATGACAATTAAACTACATAAAAGCCTAAGAAGGTATAGATTGTTTATCTTTTAATGTATGAGCAGAAATACACATCCCTGCAGTACTGACACTTGGGGGAGAAGAAAAAAAATGAAAAACAACAACAAACCACAAAAAAAGAGCCGAAAGAAATCACACATTTCATTATCAGACCATGGTTCTACACACATTTACATCCAAACATACCCTTTATTTATGTCAGACTAAATCAAACAATCACAGAATGTCAGGAGTTGGAAGGGACCTCAAAAGATCATCTAGTCCAACCCCACTGCCTGAGCAGGTTCATCTAGACATCATCTAGTCCAAATGTGTCCAGATTGGTCTTGAATGTCTCCAGAGAAGGTGACTCCACAACCTCTCTGGGCAGCCTGTTCCAGTAATCTGTCACCCTCACAGTGAAAATGTTTTTTGTTACATTCACATGGAACCTCTTATGCTCCAGCTTGGACCCACTGCCCCTTGTTCTATCACTAACCAACACCAAGAAGAGCCTGGATCCATCCTCCTGACACTCACCCTTAACATTTATAAATGTTAGCGATGTCACCCCTCAGTCTCTTCTTCTCCAAACTGAAGAGATCCAGCTCCCTCAGTCTGTCCTCAAAAGGAAGATGTTCCACTCCATCATCTTGGTGGCCCTGCACTGGACTCCTCCAAAGAGTTCTACGTCCTTCTGGAACTGAAGGGTCCAGTCCTGGACACAATATATCCCAGTGCGGTCTCACCAGGGAAGAGTAGACGGGGAGAACGACCTCTCTTGACCTACTAGCCACCCCCCTTCTAGTACACCCCAGGATGCTGTTGGCCCTCTTGGCCACAAGGGCACATTGCTGGCTCATGGTCATCCTGCTATCTACCAGGACCCCCAGGTCACTGTCACCTACACTGCTCTCCAACAGGCCAGTCCACAACCTATACTGGTACCTGGGGTTGTTCCTCTCCATATGCAAGACCCTACACTTGCCCTTGTT
>VXBZ01000396.1:398519-443130 GCA_013399135.1 Heliornis fulica | reverse complement strand
CTGGAGACAGCACCAAGGACAAGTCGTTCCATCACCTTTCCCGGGATGGAAGCGAGGCTGACTGGTCTGTAGTTACCCAGTTCCTTCTTGCCCTTTTTGAAGGCCAGAGTGACATTTGCCTTCCTCCAGTACTCAGGCTCCTCTCCCGTTTCCCAGGATTTCTGAAAGATGATGGACAGTGGCCCAGCAATGACTCCCACCAGCTCCCTCAGCACCCTTGGGTGCATCCCATCAGGACCCATGGATTTATGGATGTCCAGACAGCTTAACTGATCCCTGACCCAGTCCTCATCAACCGAGGCAGACTCCTCATTTATCGTGAATTCCTCCAGGGCTTCAGCCATCTGTGGCTCCTGCAAACAGTCTCCAACAGTATAGACAGAGGCAAAGAAGGCATTCAGTAACTCCACCTTCTTACTGTCCTCAGTCACCAGGGCACCCACCGCATTCACCAGTGGGCCTACATTGCCTCTAGTGTTAGTTTCGTTGGTAAATAAGATGTAGCAATTCAGGGAAAGGCATTATAAGTAGATGCAATACTGGAATTGATAGTCTACTTCACAAGAGTTCAGATTATTGTTACCAAAGTGAAAATAAAGCACAGGAAACATCTCAGTGTTTTACAGACCATTACAAAAAGAAACAAAGAACAAAGGAAGAAAGAGTTAAAAAGTTAAATACTAAGCACAAATCTTGTCTCTGGTTCCACAACCCTTTATAGCTGCCAAGTGCTGCTGACTGCAGGACCTTCAGAGCAGTCTAGGATGTTCCACAGCTTCATTAAACAGCAACCTGTGAACTGCAATCTGATAGAGCTACATATGAGTAAAATACACCCTTAACTCTTGCTGTCAAATCCCCACCCAATCTAACAATGCATATACATACATTAAATCAATAACCACTCAATCTTCTCCAAATAAGCCAACGCTAAGCACAGTAGTCCATAGTCAGCTTCACTTCAAATTTAATTTAGTGTATACATTGAAGTGTTAAATGTTATGATCTGTTCTACCTTTCTGAGATGGGGGTTGAATTCTCTTCGAATAATACCTCTTACACAAGAGTAGTTCTCAACTTCTTTGAAGTCCATTGACAGGTTAACGCCTTCCAAAAAGCATCTAAAAGTAAAGTCATTGCAGATAACAAGCTGTACTAAATACAGACATATGTGAAGAATGTCATTGTGTAAGAAATGCATTTTAATAAAAATACTCTTTAAAGGAATTGTGTGCCATGTTCTTCCAACCTACTCTCTATTCTGTGGGATTCTACTTCTAAGAAATACAAAAAAGCAAGGCAACCTGGAAAAAAAAAAAAAACAAATATCTAGTTATCTACAAAGTAGGCTTACTGTGGAGTTATTCTGGATTGACACTAGAATCATATTTCCTTCGGACATACTACAGTCTACCGTACTTAATCACAATCAATACTTTGATTGCATAACTTTTGTAAAGATCAGATAGTATGTCACAGTTCTGACATTATACTTGGTGTAGGCTGTTTCCATTGCCTCTAAGGATAAAAATTCAGTCATCAAACATAATATTAAGACAGTTTTTAAGTCAGTAGATGGCATCACTTAGTTATTTTTAACTGTTGCACACTGACCATTTTCTATGCAGCATAAGTCATTTTTAAAGATCAGCAAATGGAGCTCTACAGACAGCATAGAAAAGTGACGTTTCAAATAAAGAAGGAAAAGAAAAAAAAAAAAGATACCACCATTTACCTATCTGGTTGCCTTGATCTGTATTAGGTTTCATACAGGCATCTTCAGAGAGGCCACATTTTCCAGCACATATGGCTGCCCTTCTTTGATTCACCAGCCTCCTACCAGCCACCAGCAGAAGGCACTCATATCTTCACTGTATCAGCCAGAGTAATGGCTGGCTTTCAGAAATCTGGCAGATGCAACTACAGCTTAGTGGCAATTTATAGACTCTTTTCTTTGTCTGCTCCCACCAGGATCACTATTAGAGCTACATCACACCACCAGGCACAAATTCACCATAACATTCACAGCCACTATTATAGAAACTACCTGTTCAACAAATAAAAGTTGATAAAAATGATGTATGTGAGGAGAGCTGCTCATGTCCATTCAGCATCATGTGGGAACTAACAGCCAGGATGAAAACAGACCTGGGCTCTAAGTTTTAGTTAGTTGCTGCAAAATGAGATCTGCTATTCGAGCTTCTTTTTGTCATCTTTCTCCTTATGTAACACATAGAGGCAGAAAGAGACAGTTCTTGTGTGTATCCAGATGATATGAAGTTTGAAAAGGTAAACTATAAAAACAAAGGCATCTGTGCAGAGGCTCAAACTACTGTTCGGAAAACGGAATTCAAAGAAGACAATGTACTGAGTCATTTTCCAGAAGAAAAACAAAACCGTTATGTTCTACTCCCGGTACTTAGAGAGCGGCTGTCACAGTAGCTTGTAGGTGTTACAGTAAGAGTGCGTGATCAAAAGGGGTTTATTTTCCCAGGTGCTGTTCAGTTAGAACATCTGCATGAACACACCGCGGGGATCTTGAGCTAAAAATGCCATCAGGGCGCAGTCCGGGGATGTTCTTTAGCAGTCTGCATGGCAGTGTTGGTAAATTCAAAGATGGTAGCCCATGGTGCACACCTAGTCCAGAGGTAGCTCTGTGCTGGCTGATTGCTGGCGAGCGCCATTGCTAACTGACCCGTCCTGATCCACACAGACCCACAGCAATGGGAGGCTCACTTCAAACCCTGCGTGGTAAGATGCAAAAGGGCATACGGAGAAGGGAAGTAGTAAGCCAGAGCACAGGAGAGACACTCTCCTCTTCTCCCACAGATGCATAGCTCTGCTTTTCTTTACCCTGTCCTGACCTTTTCTCTGGCCTGGCCTTTTTAAAAGTCTATCTGAGGAACCATGCTATGCACTGTACAAACTCAGAAATGGCAGCCTTACAGAGTGTTTAGTGATTCTCTGCAGGGTTGCTAACGGTTTATCCGTGCTGGATGGGTAAGTGCAGGTACCCAGCAGTATGCATGCTTAGTATTTAGGGAGGGTCTAATAGCAGCCAGGAGCTTGATTTGAACATCTTCTGTCTATAATATGAGATTTTTCAATGAAAAATGTATTAGGAAAACTAACCGGCTAAAGCAATTTGTGAAGAAGCTATAGATTTCTCCTCAAAAGCATGCTACAGAGAATACTGAAAAGGAACATTGGAACTAATGAAGAGCTTATAAAATCTCTTCATTTTATATCTTTGTAAAGACCTGTTTTCTCCCTTGGTGTTCAGATCAGCACATTAGTAGTGTGCTAACCAAAGTATTTATCCTCTTTCTGCTCACAGCCTGGGGAGGAAATAAGCTTTTTCAGCCGCTCAGAGAATGTCATTATGATTCTGAAAATCAAACAGCTCCGAGGTGTGAGGAACAGAGGAGGAAAGTAGGGAAGGAAGGATTCAATCTCTGATGCAGTAAATTACAGAATCACTCTTAAATAGTTTTCCTGCCTGCAGAAGTCACCTTTTAAAGTGTTGGCACTTCGTGCTTTAGGCAATACTTTTTCTTTTGTCCCCTAAGACTTGTTTTGTGGTTGTTTTTTTTTTTTTTCCCAACCTGCTAATTATACAAATTGAGTGTCGTTTTTTTCCTCCATAAAGGATTGAATCAGACCTATAAATCCAACAAAAGTGTGAACCCAAACCAACAGCATCATTACTAATGTCATGATAATTGGCATTTATTCTCCATCAAGCCATATGTTTTCTGCTGAGTCAGTTTTGACATACACTGCTCCAAAAGTTATCAAAACTGAAGATATGAGACTAAATTCCTGTAGGTCACCAAACAGTCAGTAATGATTATCACTACAAGAATTATACGACACTGTTGCCTACAGTAGCAGAGTTTCACCTCAAGTGATCTTGCCTTGTACAGTCTTAACAAAACAAACCATATGGCCACAGAAGCTAAAATCTCCAAAGCATTAATGCAGGAAGGCTGTACTCAGTGTCACAAGTGATGTGAGGTAACCTTCAAATTTTAGGTGAAGCATATGAATTTAAATATTGGGCCGTATTTTAACATTACTTAGAAGTCTAAAATTACACACAGAGGCCTAGCAGGGCTTTCTAAAGCAGAAGCAAGTCAGTTGGCTAAACCCTATTCAATGGGTAGTTATTAACTCAGCAGTCTGTTTAAACACTGTAAAACACTGCTGAGGACTTCTCATGCATTTATGTGCCTAGGCAAGTGTCTGGCCTCTGGGTGCACAGACACTTGCCTAGGCACATAACCTTGAACCGGAACCCTTCTTCAACTCCCTCAATGCCGAAACCATCCTGCACCATCTGATTAATTTTGTGGAATTAAGTCTCATGATCAAACTATCGAATATATCTTTTTATGCAGACACACACATACAGAAACCTAGAAAAAAATTTCTAAAAATCAAGAGGGAAAGTTCCATAGAAGTGCCTACATGTGTTATTTCACATTCAGCTACAGCAATCTTCTGAGCTAACCTGTGTATATAAAGCATATTCTCCCCAGCTTACTCCTGGCAGTGACAAACAGGTCTCCAGAGCTCCACCAGTTCCTACAATGAGCCCATACAGGATTCACTTCACAATTTACCTTCCTGCATCTTCAGAATTACTTCCTTCCCAAATCTTCCTTCCCCATCCTCTGAGCTACTCTTCCCAGCTAAATTCTGCACTTAAATAAGGGGTAAGAATGGATGGTTTCTCAAGCAAACAGCAATCTACTTACACTTTTATCCCAACCTCGGCTCTCCCAACTGGTTTGCAGATACCTGGCCAGCAAATGCCAAAGAACTGGCTACCTCCACTTCTTTTAGCAGGATGCAAAAACCTGAAGAATTACCTCCTCCTCTCTGTCTTCTGCAGTGCTTTTAAACTGGTGGTGGGAGGAGCAGAAAGTCTCCCTATCTTGTGGTGTGAGAAAAAGCTAAAATTCCCATCAGAAGTGACTCACCAACATTAATCATATATACACCAGATTGAAAGGCACTCAGAACGTGAAGCCTGTATCCCATCCTCAGTTAAGCAAATGAGAAGCAAATTGCTCTGCACTATCACACCATTTTAACTGCCGTATCAGAGTAGTTCTGCATAATGGAGCTGATGAATACAAGTTTATTGTTTCTAGCACTGATCTCCAATAGAGAAGTGCTGCTGCATCTTTTGGAAGAACAAACAGTGGAGTAAAGTGCAACTTCCTTTATTCTGAAATGAGTAAGTATCAATGTGAAGGTTTTTTGTGTACAAGACACCCCACTTACCACCTGGTTTATGCTTCAGAACAAACATACTTATTGTTTAACCAAGCAGATGCACATCAGAATCCTCAGTAACCAAACAACACTGCAGCTCGAAATACCACAGTTTGTTTGCTTCTCACTGGGAATACTGTGAGCTCTTCAGTTTTCATGCAATAATACTAAACCCAAGCATAAAAATCCAAAGGGTAACGTTTATGTTCAAGACTTCCTACCACTAAATGTTGGAGGTGAGTGAGGGTGAAGAGAAAAATATTTCTATTTTTTAAAATCTTACTATCTCTGAAATGTAGCTCGAGAATAAGAAGATTTGTTTTCTTTTTTAAAAAAATAGACAACAAAAAAATTACATTTGGAAACACATACATCCTATGGAATTCTCAAAGCAGGGCAGTTTCCTATTGACACTGTCTATGCAATACAGTTCTATACCCTTCACAAAGCAGACACAGGTTTTTGCCTTTCTGACATCTTTTTAGCTTTGCCTAATACTAACTATCCTGCTCCCACAGGGCTACACTCCGAAGTGCATGCAAAGCATATTCTCTTAGCCACAACAACAACAACAGTATAATTATAACAAATGAAATGCACTCCCATTTTTCAGGGAACTATTCTAATACCCAGGAAATAGATTATGATCTGTCACGGTCCTGTAAATTCAGGATAAATCAACTGTAAATTCAGGATAAATCAACTGTTGCTCCAACATTGCACCTTGGCATAAAAGAAATCATGGTCTCATTGCAAAGCAGCGCTTGAGCTACTGCTGAGTTAACAATTTCTATTGGTGTTTAATTACAGCATGGCTCCTGAAGCTATGACACAGCTTTAGGACAAGCAGGGCTACTCTGAGCAAGAAATTTGTTCCAGCAAACCAGCACTCACCTACCAAGTAATTTTAATACGTAGCAATACGTGACCCAGAACACTGTCCAAGGACATAAATTTGGCTCCTCAACAAATGTTAAATATCCAATACAAAAATTATAACCACTAGGATAAACAATACAAACCCTTATGTGCATCCTACTTATATTTTGCAAACGTGAAAAGCAAAATAGTAAAATTTCTTTCCAGGTACATTTACAAATATAAGACACCACACCAGAACTTGGGATCTGCTATACTTTGCATGTTTCTACATCTTCAGAGGAAATGTCTGCATGACTTCAAAGCTTTGGTCTGTTCTAGGTCCTCATACAACAAAAGAGCTTGCTGCTTTGGGGAGACCATGTGTGCTGTTTCCGGTGTTCCCCCTCCCAAATATTAGGTAAACCTTCAGGAATGAGCAACGTGATAACCTTGCTCTCTGTGACATGGGATACAGCTTATTGCATCAATATGTTGTCCCAGAGTTAGGTTAGAGCAGTCCGCTTTGTGATGCTCTTTCAGATGGACTGTAGATGAGACCCTTCCTTTAAAAAACAACAAAACACCCAAAAAACCCACAAAACAAAACAAACAGTACCAAAAACGTGGCTTGAGTTGGTCATCCAAAAACTTGTGGTACCCTAAATCAATACTCACTTCTGAGAAACTTAGTTCTGCCTGGCCATGACTTAGGAAAACAAAAATCCAGAAAGTAGAATCCCAAACTGACCACTATGCCTCATTTAAAGGGCCCTTAGTAATGTCAAGTAAATTAAATCAGTTAGCTAGTGAGAAAAGGGTCAAGAGGAATCTATGCAGCAGACTGAAGCTGTGTCTGCACCTTGGTTTACACCTCATGCCTCCTCTCCCTGATGTACATGCACAGGAAGACAACCTTCCCCTAAAGGAAGCTCACATAAGTCCTTCAGCAAATGTCAGCAGGACCAGGACCTCGTTCATTTGTTCTATTTTCACATTTCATTTATCAAAGTTTTTCTACTATCAGCTTAACTTGCCAAAAAGGCTTGATGGAAGGGAAGCCTTTTCACCAAGGCTAAACATAGCCCGACTCAGGCTCACAGTGTTCCTGGTATGGCTCCCGAAGGTATTTATATTGCAGATTCAGACAGTACTTAGCAGAGTAAGAAAGAATAAGCATAGTTCTGATTTCTGGTGATGAGTCTTTTTCACAGTACTTTCAACAGTCTTTTGACAAACACTGCACAAAAAGGGTTAGAGCAACTTTGTAAGTTGCTATTGTCCCTAAAGACTAAGGCCATGTCCTCATGGTACAGATTTTTTATAAAGCAAATAACAAGGAAGATTGGCGATAAAGTGGTAATTGCTGTCGATGGTCTCAGTGCCATGTTATTATAGTTTAGTTTATGGAAGAGCGCAAGACCTTGAAAAGTCGCTGCAATAACATATAAAAGCTCAATCCAAGGAACACCAGTCCAGTTGTTAAAGAAGATCCTACAGAAAGAAAGATCAGAAAGTAAACCTGCATTTCTTACTAGATTTTGAGAGCATAAAGAACTACGCTTGATTTTATTTTAAAAATCAACATCTCTACTCTCTTCTGAAATAAAATGGGAATAATGCCTCACATCATTTGAGACTTGTAAGATTTCCTCTTACTTGTCATAACTAACCATAGTTGATAAGTTCATAGCAACTTACACAGCATACTGAATTGATAATTGCTCCAGTTTTCATATTCTTCATGTAGCAAGATCAAGGTAAAAGCCTTGGTTAGATGCCTAAGAGGGACCGAACATGGGTGTTTAAGTTTAGGCCACAGAAATACACAGCCCTTTTTGGAACGACCAACGCAATCTCAGTCTAGACAATCCTTCATACCTTAGCCCTGCCACACCACCCCAAGGTTCACATGGCAGGGAATCAAAAGGGGGAAAGTTCAGATGATGGTCTCCCACAGGTACATCTAAAAGACCATGTGCTTACAAGGACAGTGGGATAACTACAGCTTTCATTCAAAAATTTGGAAACAGGCTCTTCCTTTATAGAAGGGTGTCATGGCCACAGAACTAAGCAGATGTGGGAAAATATTCTGGGTGAAAAAAAAAAAAAAACCAACCAAAACCCAACATCTTACAAACAAAAGCAATCACCACTGCAAAACCCCCACAAACAAACAAACAATAAAACCCCACAAAAACAACCTCACCACCAACTACAGCGGGTATAAGACAGGTGAGGAGTTCCCCAGTTTCAGGGTATTCTCCAACCTAGTGGATTATAGCTTTACATGAAGTTGGAGTTTGAATCTCCTGTCAGGCCACACCACAGAATGGTGAATCTGATGGTTTTGGGGGTTTTGTGAAGCTCAGTTGGGCACCCCGGCAGGCCCGTGTTATGGCATCTGCCTCTTCCTTTCCATTGTATAATGAGGTGAGGCATATGACTCAAGGATGTATTTTCCCCTCCAAAAAAAAAAAAAGCCAAGTATATAAAAAGTCTTTTTTGCAGTTTGACACTTCCTTGTTTTAATTTAGCATGAAGGAAACTGTTTATGATCAGAGAGGAATCATTTATAGAAGCAGGAATAGCTCACCACCAATCTCAAACACAGACCCAACCAGGCTACTCACTACACAAGTATGAGTACATTATTCAAGACACAGGGCTTAAGCCTTTCTCTTCTCCAGATGCTTTACAACTCTTGTGAGACAGGCTGTAAAGCAGTATGAAGCTTTTCATGCTAGATTTAAAGTACATGTCTATACTCTTGTAAATCTGATTCCTCTTTCTGTACTGTTTAGAAACATATGGAGGTCAGCACACACTGTAACTAAAACAAATGCCTTCAAAGAAGGCCTCAGATGTTCAGAAAGTCCTGCAAAGGACTGCAAAGGTTGTGGTTCAACCATTTTCCTCTTCAGTTTAATGGCATGTTGGCTTGTTAAGATATGTGTGATGCTTCAAGTATGTTCAATGAGTATCACTAAGACCACTTTCCCTCCCATGGGAGTTATTTTTCTTCCCTATTATCTGGACTTGTTCATTGATCAAATAACAAGTCCTAAATTGATAACATATTCCACCAGAAAAAAGTGCTGAATATCCAAGGGGAATAATTCTTGGGCAGTTAACATGTACCAAATATGAAACCAAATAGGAAAGCAACAGCCTCTGAATATGAGGCCTATAGAGGCAAATGTAGCAGAAATGGAACTGAAATGGAGCAGAAAATGTAAACAAGGAGGCAACAGAATGAAATAGGGTGTCAACAAGAACAAAAAAATTCAAGGCATTAGAAAATGAGAACTGAAACAAGCAATCATATGCAGGAAGGTAGAAAAGGGGAAAAAAAAGACAAAAAGGTTACAAAATGTATGTAAGAAAAAAAGTGTGACAATGTAATAAAATCTTTGCAGGCTGTCATATTTTAATTATCTTTTCAATTACTAATTAGGCCTTCTTCATTGAAATCACAGAATCACAGAATTGTAGGGGTTGGAAGGAAACTCCAGATATCATCGAGTTCAACCCCCCTGCCAAAGCAGGTTCCCTAGAGCAGGTTGCACAGGTAGGCAACCAGATGGGTCTTGAGTATCTCCGGAGAAGGAGACTCCACAACCCCCCGGGGCAGCCTCTTCCAGTGCTCCATCACCCTCAACATGAGGGATTCTTTCTCCCATCGGTGTGGAACCTCCTGTGGTCCAACTTGTGACCATTGCCCCTTGTCCTGTCCCCACAGGCCACTGAGAAGAGGTTGACCATCTCCCTTTGTATCCTGCACTTCAAACATTTATAAACATTTTGAGATCCCCTCTCAGTCTTCTCTTCTCAAGGCTGAGCAGCCCCAGCTCACTCAGCCTTTCCTCACAGGGGAGATGCTCCAGGCCTTTAATCATCTTAGTGGCCTCTGATGGACTCTCTCCAGGACACCCCTGTCTGTTTTGCACCAGGGATCCCAGAAATGGTAAACTTTCAAGAGTTTTAATGCTACATTCCCCTACCCCCACTATGATCTGTCAATCTCAGTGGAGAATCAGAATTCCTTCAAGCAGCAGAACAGGACATTTGCTGTAAAATAATCTCTGACCCTTAATACTAGAGCATCCATGAGGAAACAACTACCCTAAATGAAGAACGTGGCAGAAAGTTCAGAGACATGAGTGTAGTATGATTTTGCATGTGTTTGTGACAAATAAGCCTCTCTGAGAAAGCAATCTATCTAAAAAATGGAAATTATTTTTTTTCCCAGTCTTGAATGGAATTAATAACTTTTCCAACCACACCAGCATCAGAGAAATGATGCACCAGCGAGCATGAGCAGGCACACAGCCACAAAACCTGCACGCGACCATACCAAGTTATGCGGACACTCATTTGACACATCTCCATTCCTTCCTCCCAGCTCTCTGGAGCTTTGCCTCTGCTCCCTGAGGGAAAGTACACAGGGCATGTTGGTATTTACAAGCTACAGACAAACAGTCATTTCCACTCCTTTCACTCAGTCTGGCTTTCAACTATATATACTCAAAAAAAAAAAAAAAAGCAAAAATACATTGGGCATGAGAAGATTAACTCATTTTGTAGTACTCTATTTGCTAAAATTATTTTAATCATTTCAGACAAGGTCTTAAGTATTTTTGTTCAAATTCAGTGGTGACATCTGTGCAATGCGTGCCTTTCCAACCTCAAAGACATCCGTTATCTCTTCTTTTTCATTGTAATACTTAGAATTAATTCCTTCAATAATTCTTAATGTTTAAGTGTTAAAATTAAATTAAGAAAACAGTGGGCATAATCTCTTTTTAGACAATCCAGCACTAAATATCAATGTAATTTCAGAACAGATGCAGTTACCATTCATCTTATATTGAAAATGGACAAAATTGAATAAATTCATATATCTAAGGAACTCTGATAAATTAAATACTCCTGCTCACAGCTCTGTGAGAAGGTTTTCTGTATACTGCAGCAACACACAAAATACACCAGAGCAAACAGAGTAATTGCTGCACTCTAAGAAACCTATGTCTGGGAGGGACATGGTCTGAAAGAGACTTTTGTGCTCACAGCCACTAAAAGGCAAGGGCAGATTTTACAGAGAAAAACTGGCTTTGAATTTGTAGTAAAAGTGCTCATAGTACCTGAAGTTTTACTGGAAACAGGAGAAAAGTTCAACTGCAAGCAAACTTCCATGTTTGCAACAGGGAAGGCAGCAGTGAGAAAATTAATCTCATGCATTACTCTTAACATTCCTCACAAGTGACTCAGACTAGCAGAAGAAAACATTCCCACTATCTGGTTAGAAAACGTCATGTTTCCCACACGGAAGGGAGGAGGAGCCCAAGCAATGCTGGTTTTACTACTTTCACCCCAATGAATCTGTTTGCAGACCCTTCATCGGTTCATTCTCACACTGCTAAGGAAAATAGCTTTCATTTACCAAAAAAGAAATCCCCAAAACCACACCACCAAACTAGCCTTCACATGTATAATAAACTCTAGTCAGAGCATTCCTTAAAAATTATTTATTAGTAAACTATCATAATAAATTATAAATCATATTAGTTCTTGGTAAAAGCATCTGAGAATGACAAGCAGCAGAAAGGTACAAGGGAAGCTAGTAACTCCGTAGCAAAATATGTCTATGCACTGAAGAGCGACAAATATATAGTTTACATGATGACAAACATAGAAAAGTCCATTGAAGAATGAAGAGTAGGAAGAGTCCCTGGCAAGCTGGAAGAGAGGTCAGGAAACCACCTGTAGCACCTGAACCTCCACAGTTTCTCATGCCCAACAGCTCCTTTTGTCAGTGAGCAGCTGGTTCTGGGGGCAGCGGTGATCGCACACAGTTCTCATTCACTTCAGTGAAAGCCAACATAGTTACCAGCTGGGGAAAATAATGTATTTCAGGGGTCAGGTTTGCTAGGAGGATAGTCAGTCCTGATCCTACACTCTTAAACCCTCACTGTTTGCAACACAACGTCCCTCTGGGAAGTACAAGTAGTAAGGGAAGTTGCAACCAAATGCTTCCATAGCCACTGGAGTGCTGAAGAAGCAGCTGCACAAACCAGCCCCTTAGAGGCAGCAGATGTGGGTATCCTGAGTAGCTTTGAGCACTGAATGACCACATTCCTCATCCAGGAGAGCCCTGTATTATCACAGAATCACAGCCCAGCCCAGGCTTGATAGGACCTCTGGAGATCACCTAGTCCAACCTCCCTGATAAAACTCATTCAACCCTGCCAAGCTCTCAACTCGCTCACTCTCCTCAGGATAGTACAAATGGGGAAATTTTTAACTCCAAGCAGGAGCCTGGTTACACCAGAACCCAGGGCTCAGGGTGTTTCCCCAAGATGGCAATGCATTCCTAGCATCACCACCTCTTGCCCACATTCTGCAGGTCTCATTGGAGACTCCAGACAGATTTGAAGACAGGAGCAGCAGGACAAGCAACCATCTCATAAAGCACATATGGCCAAAGACCCCGAAATGCCTCCTATAGAAGTAGATAAAAAAAAAAAAACAAACAAGGCTTAACCACTTGCAAAGCATGAAGGAATCCATATGAAACAATTAACTATACAGAACACTTTGGTAAGCAACAGATTGTAATTTGTTTACCTTAAAAGTAATCCCCAACACAGTCACTCTGCTGAGCTTCTGGCTTTTGGGTTTTTTTTTTATTATTATTAATATGACAGGAAAGTCGAATTCAGAATGTTTTTTTCTTTATTTTCACGTATACACATTTACAATTCAAATGCTTTTTTTTTTTTTTACTGTACCTCTGACTGAAAATTACCGCTTTGGTGTGAATAGATTTTTTCTACTAGCTTAGGTCTCAAGTAATTGCTTTTTCACAGCATAATATATTAAGAAATGACTGAGATTATTCAAAATAATTGTACTGGCAAGCAAGGAAGGCAAATTATAACGAGCAAATATTTCCAGCTTTTAACGCTATGTCCTTCTATTATGAATTGCATTTCCATTCAAAGAAACTCAAGGAGTTTTTCTACTTTTCACGTGATGTTAAATAAAAAAAAAATTAAAAACGTTGGGAAGTTATTAACATATTTCTCCATCTATCTCCAGTATCTCACTGTGCTTTATGAAATCCTTAATCATGTTTGGGTTTTTTTAATGTTTCAGGGGTTTTTTTCATTGCTGCTGAGTTTGGCACAGACCCAGATGAAGAGTCTCCAAGGCATGACCTATTAGAAGCTTTCATACAAAAAAATAAGGCTTGTTACTAATTGTTTATTTTAATCTGTCAACAGGTTACAATGAAAACAAGATGAAAGTAAAACAGAGTAAAGAGAAAGAATATCAACTACATTAGAACTATGTTATTTTCAAAGCAATTTTAAAAAATTAGTACTTTCAGAAAATTTGTGTATTACATATGTTCAAATAAAAGACTATAAGAATTTATTTGAAGGCAGAATACAACACAGAAACGTTTCTCTTATGTCCATCTAATGAAATTATAACTCAGATAACTTCTTTCCCCTCCTTTCACCAGGTGCTCAGTAATTTCTCCAAAAGGGAGGGACATATTTATTTGCCATTCATTTCTTTCTTTCATCCATAGCCCACTATCAGCCTAATCTGCATGTAAAGTAACATGCATATTTTACTAAGTCTTCGTAAGCATGTTTCATAAATACACAACACATGGATTTGGACTTGAGGAAAGATTATAGAAGACTTTATGAAGAAATGTACTCATCTCATCAGAATGTCTGACAGCTTCACAAAGAGATTTCACTAGAAAGGTAATATCCAGCAATAGGAATTACAACTTTAACCCAGCAGGGCAGAAATGGGAAATGTTTAGTTGAGAGTGACTGCTTTTCTAATTTTTTAGAGTAGCTCAACCATATTAGAAAGGCATCTCCCAAAGTCACTCACATGCATGGTCTAGAAAAGCAGTAATAAAGCAAGCTGTTGATCTTTAACAATTGAAAAAAAAAAAATAAGGATAATGCCAGACTATCTGACTCAACAGAAAAATAAGGAAACACAAACCACTGAGAAGTGAAGTAACATGACACAAAACGTCAGAAAAAGAGAAGGAAGAACACCCAGTTCTCCTGATGTGTTATATATTGTCCCCAAGATGGGAGATTCCACCTCAGCTTAAAAAAAGTCCAACAGACTGCAAGTTAGGACAGCTGTAAGTTAAGATTTGTCATAAGGCCATTATTCTTCACAGAAATTTAAAAACTAGGGTTTCTTTGATCCTTATATTTTAAGTTACAAAATATAATTCTTAGAATTATACATGTTAAATAAATAGTTCTTGTAGAGTTCCAAATCCTAAAATGCAAACTTTTGAAGAGAGATCTTCAGACATATTTCATGCTGTCAGTTTGGTTAGTAAGATATTGAAAACTTAGGAGTAGAAATAATCTACTGAAGTCAGTGTGACTACACCCACTGAATTCAGTCACAGGGGTTTTTATCTTAATCTCTAATGCTGATACTCTATAACTGCCCATTTAACTTCTTTCATGATAGATAAAGATGAACAGTATAACCCACATCCTTTATCAACATAGTTAACCATTACTCACTTCTTCCAGTCAATAATGATTGACTTCTTGATCTACAAAATCTCCCGGTCACCTATCAAAACACGACCCGCTTGCTCCAACGGTTGATTCAGTAATCTTTCTCAGGAGTCATTTGACCTGCTCCTCATTGTTCTTGTCCCTTTGCCTGAAACTCTTTTAATCCATGCAATCTGCTTGAATGGGCTTTAGGTTCTCCTTTCCCCACTTCCTCCTCTTAGGTCTCCTGATTCTCTTCGATGTGTCTTCCTCCTCACTTCCTTTATGCCCGTACTAGATCCTAGCAACGTATTAACAAAACAGGATGATTACTTGGAAAACACACGCATGAACTGATCCCGCTATTACACTGCTTCCCCTGCTTCTACTCCTCTTCCTCAAACAGCATTCATTGGTAGTTACCCGATTTCTTCTTAGCTTGAAACACGGGCAGACCAGTCAGCTGCTGCAGCATTGTCACGGGGTAATGCCTGTGGTAAGACCACCGGCAAGAAGCCTTTTCTCAGGCTACAGCCTCATAATGAATATGAAACAGATCACCCTTTAAGTGACAAAAGTATAAGACACTTCTCACGTATCATGGAGTAAAAACGTTTGTAATAGTTATTAACAGCAAATATGCAGCAAACATTAGAGATTATTTTGATACAATTTACAATTCAAAAATGTCATCTCTTCAGGAAGACTGTCTTCCCTCTCAGTGTCACTTATACCTTGGATCTTCAGTTACATTTTCTACACTATTAGCTGCTTTACATAGAGAAATGTAAAGGGCTTATTGCAATTGACAACAAAACCTTTTATGTTACATGCCATAGAAAAGAAGCAGAACATATGCATATGATAAAATAATCTTCCATCTGAGAGAGCCCATCAAGCCTCTCCAGAAGCCTTATTTCTGCTATTTATTTTAACCTTGCACTATTGTTTCCTCTTTTTTTTTTAATGAAGGACACTCAAAATTAAATATTCTTAGAACATAAGCAATGCAACAGAACCACACTCTACATAGTTTTTTTCCATATGTGCTAACTAGCTCCTGTCTGTCTCAAGTAGGTATTAGGCAACTTGGCAACTAGATGCAAATGAAACAAAATGAAGATGAAACAAAATAATAAGACGTCTCCTAATGTTCAACCCTGCAAAGGTCCAAGTACCCGAAAGGCAAGCGGTTCCCTGAATGCTTAGTGCTTAACAAAACCTTTCCATCTCTCTCAAGACCAAGCCTAAAAGTTTTTTATTTCTTGGTGCAGATTTAAGGTAATCCCATCTCCTAGATTATGTGGATAATCAAGAAATGAGATGGGAAATGAGAGCAGTGTCCTGTCTTCAAATAACTCTTTACCTTTCCAATCCACACAGTTCTCTGTTATCTCTTCAGCCATATACGCCTACAGCTTACTTTACATGAATTAATGTGACTTTCCTGTAAAAGCTGGCTTGAACACTCTCAATAACTGACAAGCATTAAACAAACTCTTTGGAAAGCAAAGCTCAAGATGAGATGGAGACTCTCTGCCGCCACCCCACTTGGCCACTGAAGTCGCTAGTCCCCACCACCCCAGAGCTACGTGAGACATTCCAAGACAGCAGCTCATGTAAATATTTTGCATATTGTTCCTCACACTGATGAGGAACATAACTGGGCAGTTGGGTGCACTATCCTTACTGAAGTTGCTCTTGAGAAGATGCAGGTTTAACTAGGGGAAATGCTCTCTGCTTCTCTACTCCAAGGATAACATACTGCTGAATTTTCAACAGTTTTCTCCTCTCGTTTTTCAATTTACAGAGCAAGATGCATGTAAAACATCTCAAAAACAAGACAGAAAAACAATTTACAAGCACTTCTGGCAGCAGTGGCCTAAATAAGATTGTGGTGGCCCCTCAGCTTCCCTCAAACAGGACCAAAGAAGGTCACCTGTGTTTCTCCTGAGCAAACAGCACAGCATCAGACCACATCCTTCTGCCTTCCTCTCTCTTCTCGCGTCTTGCTTCACATTTTACCTTATGTACCCCAGTCTGCCATTTTCTTGGCCTGCTAGTTCCCTTTAAATCCCACGCACCAGTAAATCAGCCCTCACCTCCTGCCTGTGTGTGGTGCCATCTCACCCTGTTGGAAACCTACATCTCTCTCATCTCTTGCCAATCGCAATAGCCTCCATGCGTCCTGGGTCCCTAAACCCTCACATATATGCAACCCCAGCCAGGACAGGAAGAAATCAGGAGGCCTGAAGGGAATGGGATCATCAAAAACTGCTTCAAAAGATGATTAAGCAACACACATTGCCAGCATAGCTTCCCTGTGCGTGCATTCACCAGGTCCAGGGAGATAATGCCTCTGAGAGAGACAGTCTCTTCTGGCTGGGGAGACTGTCTGGAGGAGGAATTACAAAGTGAGGACAGGGCTCTCCCTCCGCACTGGGCCCCTGCCAAGACAAGGCAACAGGACGAAAGGGCCTGACCTCTGAAACTTGCCTGAGGATTAAATGAGCTTCTTCACATTGTGTACAAATGTAACTGTTTTGATTGTGGTTTGCCGTCCTACTAGACTGTAATAAGAGTTTTTCTCTCAGCATAAACCAATTGCATCAACAGCCAAACAAGTCGTGGGACTGCATGCACACTTCTCTGTGAGAGTCTTCCCAGTGCGACGCACAGCTGTCACACCGATCCCTTCTTGAGCCAGGGAAGAACAGCCCTACCGGCTCACGGGCAGGTCAGGTACAGGCAGATTTTTGCTGGACACCATCATGGTGTCCCAGTTAGGTCAATACAAAACGATACATTTTTATCACACATAAGCATTTAGTATGACATGGATCCTCAGATTATTTTTCAAGTTATCAAAACATCCTCTTCCCTAACATGACATTCTTTGGTGAGGTCTTCTCAGTGTTAAGTATGAGGA
Source organism: Heliornis fulica (assembly GCA_013399135.1). NCBI lineage: Eukaryota > Metazoa > Chordata > Aves > Gruiformes > Heliornithidae > Heliornis > Heliornis fulica. Next base: position 425,499 of record VXBZ01000396.1, on the reverse strand, counting down.
GGCCAACAGCCTGGGCTCCAACAGCATTACAACAGTAAATATTGAAGCATGAGGAGAGTTGTTATATTGCTTCTATTTTAAGTAACAGAGAGTCAAAAGCAGATCTGATAATATCAGCTAAGCAAAAACATCACACCACCTGAAGAATAGTAGTTATCTTCACAATCTCTTCATTGAAGGTGACCAGTCACAAGCAGAAAGCACTCTGCCATTTCAACACCCCACCTCAAACCCTCCTGTTCATTACACTAACAAGATTTACATTGTCATAATACTCATACTCTCACAAGAGCCTCCTGCTCAGTTGCACCTCAAAAAAAAAGAAAACAAAAAAATCTCTCATCAAGATGCCCTTCTTGGTGCAACAGGTAACACGTGAGTCCAGCAGCACACATATGGCCATCTTCCACGCCTGAAGTGCATGCTGACTGCTACCCCTCAAAAGGGCCCACAGTGGTCTTACTTCCCAGTGCTACCAGCAAAGAAGCAATCCCTAAAGCAAAATAAAAAAGAAAATGTAAAAAAAAAATTCTCCAAGCAACCCCCAAAATACTAGCCCCTACTATCAGAATGATTTAACTGATCTATGCCAGCATAACCTTTCTTTCATGTAATGATACCCTGCGCCTGGTTCTGCTAGTTATAAATACATCCAATGTAAGAGGAATCACATACACTGACAGAGCAAAGAGGATTTTGTGTACATGGCAGCCAGCCTTGGTCACCTTGACTGAGACACTGAGGGAACAGCTGGAGAAAAAAGGACTAGTATGAAGTCTTCCGTAAAGATACAGTAGAACACTTGTAGGGGATGTTTAATATTAATTTAATTCTACTGATGTAGACATTCTCTGATGGACTTGGGAACATAGCCACGGACTCCAGGGAACAGTCCCACAAGAGACAGATCAGCAAGCTTTCTCATTTTAAATTCCAAGAGGACAGCAGTACTACAAAAAAATCAGCCTCTGCGAGCTTCCAAATATCCATTGGGATATGGGTATTTTGCAATGTAACAAAACATTAATGCTCCCTCTCCACCCCCACCCCACCCCCCTTAACAATGTGACCTTGCTAGCTACTGACAGACAGAATGAAGGTCCTTTCCCAGCTAGAAAGAGTACCATTAAGCCCTAGCTCCTAAGCATTAAACAACTGTTCAAGTTAATGTGTAGAGGACCATGCATACATGCAGAGTTGTCCGTCTCATTAGAAGACAAGTTCATGAAAGATTTTCTGCAGGTTCAGTGAACGCTAAGGTGCAGAAGTGATCTTAAGTGAATAGTTAAGCACTACCACTCTAGTTACGAAGAACATATCTGCACCCTACCAAAGGGTTTTGCCTGCAGCCAGAGATGGTAAGAGCTGTAAAGAGCTCCAGTAGAGCTAAGGTACCCAAAAGACTGTAAAAGAGAAGTGGAAAATGAAGTATTGACAGATGTAATATTTTAAGACTAAGGAGAACACTGAACCTTGCTTATCAGAAGCAACTGTCCTTCACATACTAAGAGTTAAGGGGAAAACCTCCAATGGGAGCAGGAACCTTTAAAGGGATCAGCAATGAAGCTCCTCCCACCAATACATCCTTATCACATTTCATATAGCTATATTTTAATGCCCAGGCTTTACAGGTAGGTAGTGAGCTCTATCCAGTTCTTACAAGCTCCTCTGTGGAGTACACACAAGTATTAGTGGTTCAACCAAACAAATCCATGAGCAGTGCATCAGGTGAAGTAGAAACAGCCATCATTAGAAAAAGACTCCCCTAAATCATTTCTACATCAGCATAGCCCTGGAACATGCCTCCTTCCTGTGAACCACCAAGAGTATACACTCAGAGCCCAGAGCCCAGAAGAGATGACAAAACACCTCAGCCTACAGAACTGGGATATTTTGCTAGCTAGTCCTGAGGAGCACCGAAGCTGAAAGACTCTTTCCTTTTGCTGCTAAAAAGCTCAGCACTCCACTCCTCCTGATTTCCAGTACGCATGGCTCACCACAGCCTGTGGCTAGAAAACACTACTCATCTTCCATGGGATCTTACTGCCAGTGTAGATACTTCTGACTCGCATTTCAAAGTCCATCTGGTTTTTGGACCAAACTCTTCTGGAAAATGAGTGTTCTTGAATATTCGTAATTGTTAATGTATACACTCGTGCATTTTTCTTTTCTATTCCCTATCTAGTTGCTACAGTTTAAGACTGAGTGTTGTTGAACAGCTAAAGCCAAGTTTAATTCTTCATTATTTTGGTGATCATTTAGAGAAAAACAAGTAATGACTTCTGAGTTTTCATTCACCTAACTCATGGCAACATGCATTTCTCATGACCACACTACCACTAAGACCCTAAAAATGACTAAACCTGTCAAAAACCATACTTCCCTGAGAAAAATATATCTGCTGGCAGCAAACCAGGGGAAGAAGAAAGTTTTACATCCAACTTCTGTATTAGCTGTTTTCATCACTGATAAGAGATTACACAAAAAATACTTAAAAGTTAATTGTATAATTGCTCTTTTGACAACTTCTCCTTCAAGGCTGGGTTCAAGGCTTCAGCACTTTTGAACATTCATCTATTAAAGCAATTCTTTCATGTGTTGGCATTATATGGATAATAAAAGTTTTCCTTATTTAGAGGCAGGAAAGTGTCGAGTGGAAAACCAGGCTTGTCATTTTGACAGTCTTCTGTATTTAGAAAGGTAGAACTGCATCTGTGCATCTGACAGGAAGAAATATTTAATGACTTTTTAAAAGCATTGTGATGTAAAGCTGTAAAGAAAATGTTACAGAGCACCTTTGATTCCCTTGCTTTTGCTTCAGAACATTATTCCCATTTGATAAAGATTTCACAAGATGCCTTTTACACTCACATGCAGGATAACTTGGCCCTGAAATACAAGTTAAGCTTTCCAGCCTCCTTTATTTCATAAACATGAAAACCCAAAGCACTGAGTTGCAATCTAGCACAGCATAAATAGGAAGCTAACAGTAGTTACAGGTATCACCTCTGCTCCTGAATCTTACTGATTTTTGTTGGTTTTCAAGCAAATATTTAGGGTTGCGTTTTGGTTTGGTTTTTGGTTTTGTTTTTGTTTTTTTTTCCTTAATATGAGTGAAAGATCCACATTTTAAAAAGAAATTATATGCATCTATAAACCACACTGGGAAAGTAGTTATATAGAACCAACAGATTTACCCTGGATTTTGAGATCAAGACCAATTCTCCTTGTGTTAAAACCTTTTGGTTTGACTTCTTGGTGTAAGGGAAGATGCTAAGGTACCTGTGACAGAGAAAGCTTAGTGCAGAACGAAGCCTGTGCATCCCTGCCTACGCTGTGTGCACGCACTGAGCACACTATTGATTCCAACCTTGGGACCACACGTCCTAGCAGATCACTGCAGTTCTGTCAAACAGCCATCATGAGACCCATAAGCCAGCTGCATATGTCAAATGCTGCAGGAGTTAATGGGTATGCAGATTGCCTGTGCTGTATGACAGCAGAGGTAGGCATTCTGCACAAAAGGTGCTCAAGCTTCCTGACAAGGTTCCCTGTCAGGCTGACACTTGGAAGACCCGCAAGATCTCTAGAGACACTTACTTGGGCATAACTGATGACCATATGAGTCAAATATAGCAGGGATGCCAGCTGGAAAACAGCTTTGGAGAAAAGGTCCAGGTTCTGGTGGACAACAAGCCAAACATGAGCCAGCAACACGCTGTCACAGCAAAAGCAGCTGACAGATTTCTAAGCTGCATAAGCTGCATTAGGCCAAGTGTCAGCAGCAGGTCAAAGGAGAGGATCCTTCCCCTCTACTCAGTCCAGGCATGACATTATCTGGAATGAACATGGGTTTCAGTTCCAGGCTCCCCAGTACAAGACCATTTTGAACTTAGTGGAACAAGTCCTCCATCAAAGGGTCAAAAAAAGATGATTAAGGCACAGAAGTATTGTGCATACAAGGGAAGGCTGAGACAGCTGGAGAGGAGAAGCCTTAGGAGGGTCTCACATGTGTGTGGAAATGGGGGAGAGGAAGCACAGACCGTTCTCTCTGGTGTCCTGTGACAGGACAAGAGAGTGGGCACATACTGAAATCTCACTAACACATAAGAAAAAAAAACAAACCCTTTTTGCTATGAGGGTAGTCAAACACTGGAGCATGCTGCATAGACTGCTTCTCCAAACATACCCCAAACCCAACTGGATATAGCCCTGAGCAACTTGCTGTAGCTGACCCTGGGCTAGATGATCACCAGAGCTGCCACTCCAAACTCAATTATTCTCTGATTCTGTGCAAAAATCCAAACACAAAAAACGTAACTTCTACTTTTTCCCTAGTACAAGTCCTACTAGACAGGATTTGTAAAACTGGCAGGAACGAACACAGAGCAACACGGCTTTTAAGCTGACAGTGCCCTTCATTGAAGTTTATCAATAGATCAAGTTATTGATTTCATTCTCCACCCTTCCCACAACAAGGAAAAACCTATTTTAAACCCATAAAATTCCTTCTGTCAGACAAACAGAAACTTTTAAGTACATTAGTTTAGCAACCAGCTGAGAAAATAAGCGGCAAAGTACCATTTAGAAAAAAAAAATCAGTACATCATGCTATTTTCCCCAAACCTTCACTGTCAGTCTTGGATTTTTAGAGAGTATTAACATACTAATTAGCACCTCGCTGAAATAAAAAGTACCTATTGTGATAAATAAGTGCACCTCACGGAATGTTCAAAGTTATTACAACAACAAATTTCTTCATCATTCAAAATGATAACATGCACTTTCTCATTGCACAATGTATGAAAGTGTCCTGGCTACACGCTGAACCTTTAACTAAATGCAGCCAATAAAAATTGCTGCCAAAAGCAAGACCTCATCTTTAGGGGACAAACAAAAAAATTAAGAAAGACTGTAATAAAGACATTTGCCTGAGTAACTCATTACTAAACTACCAAAGAAATTAATAAGCTAATAAACCTTTCTGTTTAAAAGAAATCCATCACACTTAGCTTTTATTTGACTATTTCATGCCAATGATGATGCTGACTCAAATAATTTAGATTCAAATCTGAATGGGAAGTTGCCCAAAACCATGGCTAGGGAATAAATCCAAGGAAACAGTCTGATCTTTTACCGCAAATCAAAGAAAGCGATTCTCAAAATAAAAGCTTGACGTTTTCTAAAGTCACAAAACAATGAAGAGAAGAAAATGCCATTTCTTTCTAGAAGGAAATAATGTTAATCTTCCTGCCTTGAAATTCCTCTACAGTGGAATAGTGTCCTCCCTTTGGACTCAAGATGGGCAGCTCCATTCAAAATTCAGAAGTACTGGCATCTATCTGATCCTGAGACTCAGCTGGGAGCAGCACTGCCCTAGTCAAGCCTCTTGTCAGGATGCTTCTCTACAAAAGCTCTGCCCCAAGTCAATATGTTTTCCAACAGAGAGGGACTCAAATGTGCAGAACTGGTGAGCTCTGTGCTCCATGACAAATGGGACACATGGCTTTCACAGATGTCAAAACAGCACCAGCTACTGAAGTTTACTCAATGTTAAAGAGAGTAAACATGAAAAGATGGCATGAATCTTGATGACTAAGTACTCCTCACTATGGAGGATGAGCTTGTCACATCTGGCAAGCAATTATCCGCAAATGGATTTAGCTGCCTCCTTCACTGGCTGCACAATGCTATGGCATGTTAATAATTATTAGTAATAAAATACCGAGCAGTCCTATAAAGTAGCAAACGTTGTTCTGCCCTCCATGCCATGATGATTACAAAGTCAACACACAGTTAAAGAGCCACTATTCAAAGTCTGTTAACAGAGCCATTTCCAGAGGTAAAATGAGACAGACACCTGAGAATGCTTAAGCAGTGCTGGAGTGTCTGACATACCAGCAACATCTGGGGAGAGGGGGAGACTGAAAAAGACCGCACATTTTTTCAACTGACTCCAGAGAGAGGAGAAACAAATCCCACTTTAAGTTAAAGGGATTAGGATCAGAGTTCTGCAGAAAGAGGTACACTACAAGACACATCAAAATCAAATTTGTTTTAAAAGTTCCACATATAATAGGAGTAATGCCAAATTTTCTTTTTGTCAGGACAGATTTTACTATATTACATTTATTCAAAGACAGATCACAGCTCACAGCCTGTTACCAGTGCTAGAGAGCAGCCTTGGCTAAGCCAAGGCCATTCCAGAGGAGTTTCACAGGATGAGAAGATGCATTAAGGGATTTGACTTACAGGAATGATTTTAACATTTTGCTAATCTAAGTGATACTGCATTAAACCCACACTAATGCCTAAATTAATAAAGTTCAGAATAGAAAAATGAAAACAAGATTGCTCTATCAGCTTGCAAGCACCTCATGCCCATTAACCCAACAAACATTTCATAATCAAGCCACACATTAAAGAGGAATAGCACTAAATCCAGCCATGGCTAGTGAAGCACACAGTGCCTGGTGGGAGGAAAATGAGGAGCAGTGTGCAACCTAATCACAAGAGCACACAATTGGAAAAGCCAGATATGCAATGCACACAGGAAAAGCCTTGAAGTTGTCCTAAAGTAGAAATTCCATCTTTCACTTTGAACAAAGGCTCACTGTATTTGTCTGCTACAAAATAACCGTAAGCTAAGGAAGGACTCTGAAAAGAGGACAGGCAAATGATCACTGCACGGCTCAGTTCCCCATCAGCAAACCACATACAGTGAAATCCCAAAAGACTCCATTGCTCCATTCTTCGGCAATCCATGGAGCCCAATCACCCAGTGTTAGTAATACACTCTTCAGCTCCTTCTTTGAGTCACTAGCTCAGCTCTGCTTACACAATAGGAATACACCACACACTCCCCAACCATCCAAACCAATTTTAAGACAAAGCTGCCATGAAACGAATCAAGCCTCCAGTTAATTTCTACGGAGCTTTGCATTTCTTCCACCATTTCTGTTTTCCATTTCACTCCAGACCTTCTCATATTATTTAATTCACTTCTTCAATAATTTATACAGCACCTATATTCTTAGCTATCAGCCATCCTTCCCATATAGCCTTAAAAGGATTTGTTTAAGTTCGCAGGGTGAGGGGGAGGAGAGGGGTTCCTTACCAGTGCACTATGTCAAGGTTGTTAGAAGCCAGCAGATCCTGGCCTCCCGACCCATTTTTAAATGGCAAATGATGAAAACACTCCACACACTGCTTCTCACTAAATTCAGTTTTATGATGCTACCCGTAGCAAGAGATAGAATCTGCATTTTGGTAAGAAACAGTATGTGAAGTATTCTATAATTTTCACTTTAAAAGGATGTGAGAATTGCTGGCTCCTTACAAACTTGACATATTCAGCACACACACAAAAATTTAAACAAGTCCTTTTAAGGCTGCATAGCTTCTGTCTTTAAAAAAAAAAAAAATCTCTCACATATTTACTGCACTGGGTTGCTAGCGCTTCCCAGGGCTTTTCTCTATCCCTCTACAAGAATCAAACTATGCTCTGTCCCCATGCAAATGGGGACAAAAACACCACCTCATTCCTCACCTGCAGAGAAGAGATGGCTGAATGATATTTCTTTGACATTTCTTCCACTGGGCAGAATATATATGTATATAAAGTAAATATATATGTATATAAAGTACCCTACAAAGGGTTAAAAAATAAATAAATAAAAGGAAAGCGGGAATTGGGTTGAAACATTGTACTAAAACTAGAAGCTGTTTTTCTGCACCAGTAACACTAGAGCTCATTCTTCATCTTCCTAATGCACTTAACTACCAGTCTTTGTTTGCTTAAGTTTTGCATTTGCTGACATCATGATATTAATGTATTTTAAAGCCCAGAAGACTACTTAGTACATAGGATTTTATGTCATATAAAGTGATCTGCCTCCATTGCAAATACATTCCATTCAATAAAAAAGTCTTAGATATGAAAACTTTTTCAGTTTTTTCTGTCCTCCAGCACATTTTGTCTCCATGGATATTCAAGGCTCTATTTTTCATTTAGCCAGAGCGAAATACAAGCTCTGAAGACATAAACACAATGGTAATAGTCCTTTCAGAGAGAAACTAACACAAAAATTCCCTTTTGATATAAAGCAGTTCTGAGAAAACCAATACTTCTCATGGACCCCACAAGTCCCAGTCAGAACAGGTATTTCCTGTGGCAGACAACACTTTTGATGAGAAAACACGAGGAGCATCATCCAACTGAGAGGTTGAGAAACACACCGCTTCCATAGAAGACTCGTCCTCATTGCTAACCTGAGTTTATTTGTGCCTAGCTTCTGGTTGCTTTGTTGTCATCACTGTGCTTTAATGGAAAGAATTATCTTGTCTGTTTATCCCCTCCATACACAGTCATTGAGAACAATCACACCCTTCTCATCTTCCCTTTCGCTAAGCTAAGCAAAGTTATTCCCCAGTCCTGAAGATGACAGTACCTCTACTCCCTTAAAAGATTTTCTTACAATTCCTCCAGACATTCATTTTTCTTGAACATGGGGCACCAGAAATGTACTTCAGATTCCTGAAGAAACTCTATCCATGCTTTCTGCAATGGTATAAACATTTCCCTTTCTCTACAAAAAAATTAACACCTAAAAGGCTTGTGTTTAAAGAGAAAAAAAAACAAAAACAAATCAAACGGAAAAAAAAAATAGACCAACCCACCAAAAAAAAAAAAAAGGCCAAACCAAACAACCAGGCACTTTTCAGAAATACAGCAACTATCAAAGAGAACCATCAAATTCTTCTGGGACAACATTATGCTTCATTTTCCATTCAACGTTACACCTTGTCTTTAATGACTTCCTTGTTCTGAAGCCCTTCACACCACTGATGTCAGAATAATCAATCTATAGGTGCCCAAGTCACATTCTTGCTTTTTCTCAAGAGCAAGGAACATATTTGTTTTTCTTCAGTCATACATAAGCAGCTGTGAAATGACTGATCTATCAAAAATACTTGAGATCAGATTTTGTGTCTCAGTCTCCTATGATATTTTGAGATGTCTAATGAAATGCTAAACACAAGACTTGCAAAGTGAAGTGATATATTTTATAAGAACAGCCAAATTAAGTTAGGAGGAAGAAAACATACACATGACTTTTAACCTTGTGGCATTCTTATGGTCATTTAGGGATGGCTGTCATACAACTTTCAGGATCCAGGAAGATCAGACACTTAGGTTTTAATCATAAAATCAGAGATTCTCTTTTTTGGGGGCTCACACAAATTTTCTTGGTTTTAATATAGCACCACCAACATAATCATTGTTACTGAGGTTCGAGGTAAAAAAACTATCTGGATTTGAGATAGCATGTAGATTATCTTTAAGGTATACTACACCTTCAATGTAGTGTGACTTCATTTCAGTCCTCATTCTTATGTCTGAAGAACCTCTTTTAATTGCATCAATTTAAAATGTTTATTATTTTTTAATCGTTTAGAATGGAGAGCACAATCTCAGAATGATAGGAGTTGGAAGGGACCTCTGGATACCATCTAGTCCTAACCCCCAGTAAAGCGGGATCATCTAGAGCACGGTGCACAGGATAACACCCAGGCAGGTTTTTAATGTCTCCAGAGAAGGAGACTCCTCAACCCCTCTGGGCAGCCTGTTCCAGTGCTCCGTCACCCTCACACCCTCACAGTAAAGAAATTTTCCCTCATGTTCAGATGGAACTTCCCACATTCCAGTTCGTGCCTGTTGCCTCTTGTTCTGTCACTGGACACCACTGAGAAGAGTCTGGCCCCAACCTTTAGACACCCACCCTTTAGATATTTGTAAGTGTTGATGAGATCCCCTCTCAGTTTTCTCCACATAAAAAGACCCAGGCTTTCTTGGGCTTTCATCGTACTAGAGATGATCCAGTCCCCTCAACAGTCTAGAAGATTCTTAAGATCATCAAGTCCAACCATAACTGAGCACTATCAAGCCCACCACTAAACCACATCCCTAAGCACCACAGCTACACATATTTCAATTTCAATACCTGCAAGGGTGGTGACTCAACCACTTCCCTAAGCAGCCTGTTCCAGCGATTAACAACCTTTCAGCAGAGATAGTTTTTTCTGATATCCAACACAAACCTCCACTGGTGCAACTTGCAGCCATTTCCTTTTGTTCTACCATTTGTAACCTGGGAGTGGAGACCAACCCCCACCTTGCTACACCTTCCTTTCAGGCAGGTTTCCTCTGTAAAGAGCTCAGCTTGACTTTTGACAGTTTCCACAAAAGCCTTTAACCTCCACACCACAGCTTGTGCTGAAGGATCTCTGCTCTTCATTTTGAAGCAGTTAATCCACTTGCACCCCCAATAAAACAGTTTATGTGATTAAGACCATTTAGGGACTTTGTTTTAGAAAAATTTAAATGTATTTCCCCCTATCTCTTTAGTTTTGCTAATGAGATATTTCCCTTTAACTGATTTATGATTTACTAATATTTAAATCATTTCAAATAGGTGAACAAAATACATTGTTCAAGGGCTGGTTTTTTAATCAGCTCTTCCACAGGGTCATTCCAACATACCAAAGCTATGCCTGAAACAGAGTGATCTTTTCATTCAGTAACTATTAGGAGTAGAAATATGTTGACTACTACATCCAGAAATATCATTCTTATCACTATTAATAGTATCTTCCCAAAGAAATAAAAGTTTCCCATAGACACATATCTCCCAGAAGTATTTATTTCTCTAGTAACATTAAGAGCTTCTAGAGCAAAGCTGATACTTGGCATCCACAGACAACTCCTGACACCATCACACTGCACCTCACATCCAAAGTCTGACTAGGAGTCAAAGCAGGAAAAGGGGGAACACACAGGGTCTTTGCTACACCCCATGGACTGGGAGACCTTCCAGGCCACCAATAACTGCAGCAACCTTCTCACTACTCGCATGATAGAACTGCACTGCATGAACAGGCTGGGAAGGACAACTAACAGAACTACTCATTTGATAGAGAACTCCTCAGGATCCATTTTTAAAGTACTCTTAGCAACAGAAAAAATGAAAACTTCAAAAGCTTTGCCAAGCTTTTTAAGACTTCTTAAGGTTGTGTCAGACAATTATCCAATCTGACCTAACAGAAGATTATTCACATTAGACAGGTGTGTGCAGATGGACAAGTCTGAAGAAAACTTAATCTTGATTTGGCATTTCAGAAGCACCTCTCACCTTTGTAGTGTAACAAAGGCAGCTTCAAGCAATTTAAGTGCAGTTTTATTTATTAACACTTCGCATGAGTCACTTCTGCAAAACGCCTTATGCTGTCTTCAAAATCATATTGGCATGTATTTCCTTTGAACATTTTGCTAAGTGCTACTAAAACTTTACAGTCCTGAGGAAAAAGATGTAGGAGAGAGCTGGCACACTTACACTTTAAACAATACATAGATCTCGTCCTCTTCTTCCCCAGCCGGATTCACGACATGCAAGAAAACCCTTCACTTAAGGCAGTGTCATCCTTAAGGTTTTGCAAGTCTAAGTTACATTTCTTCCAGAAAACGCAAGAGATCCCTGGTGAGCACACAAAGCACAAAGGGCTGCCGCTTCGCACAAAGCTGATGATTTTAAATCTTATGTGCAGCCATGTAAGAGAGGAATAAAGCCAAAATGAATGGAAAATATATGTAATTTTTAAATGAACTCAGTTTGCAACAGATTTGTTTAGGGTTTTTTAAACAGTATGTATTGTCCTGGGTCTTTTTATTCCTATATTTTCTGGTTCTCTCAAGTTTGGCTAAATGGAAAGAATAGCACCACTGAAGCGAGTGAATTAGGGAGAGGAATGGGTTTGAGGAAGTTCACGTTATTTCTTCTAAGTTGCAGTCATCTTTGTCAAAAAAGTACTGGGCAAAAGTGCAGTTGTTCTGAATGACAACATATCCGTAACTATCACTAGGCAAACATGATAGTCGAAGGCTTCCTTCCATACAAAAAATGGGTTATTTGCAGCACTGCAATTGTGACAGAAGAAACCTATCCACATGAGCAAAAGCTTCCCCTCCTTCTGCATGCCTGTTTCACTTCCAATGCTGGAAGTGGTAAGGAGGCATCTGGTAGCTCCTTCCACTGCTGCTGCTCCAGATACCAGGAGCTTTTACACCCCCTGGGCCATGCTAGGTGCAAGGGTGGGGGCCTGGAGGTTGGCTTCCAAACACAGTGGCAGTGGGGTCTCCTCAGCTATACCCATCTCCCATCAGTATTTTGCCCTTTTCCTTCCTTCTCCATCTTTTTTATCTACAGTTTGCTATCTCCCAACTCCACCTCTCCCTCCTCTGTCCCCAAAACAAAACACGTTGCTGGAGAGACTCTTGCACAGGGAGTTAGGTATGTGCTTTGCCTCCATCTCCTCTGCCTGTGGAGGCAGCAGATCCCAGGCTCTGAGAAGGGGATGCTGCTTCTGAGAAACTGCAAGATAAAGCTGGTTTGGGCATCTTTCAAAGAAATGAGAAATAAAATACATAAATAAATAAATACATAGAACATGAGTTGAAAAGGTCACCAAGGGTGGTATTCATCTAAATGAAGAGCACTGCAACGTTGATGTCAACTGCTAAACTTGGGCTCCATTTATAGTTAGGGTGGGGGATGGATCGGGACTGAGGACATATCTCTGACTTCAGGCCATGATGAGAGCTCCTCTCACTCGTTTCCCAAGCAGCCACTTATCTCCACTGTGCATTAAATCTGCATCTGAAGAAAGTGACAAGCTCAAAGGAGATATTAAATAATAAAGCTGCCCAATCACAGCAAAGAGCCAGCTCCCCTTTCTCAGACACAAACAAAACAATGGGGTGAGAACTTGGAGAGAGGTGGCAAAAGTGAAGTTTAAGCTAAAGCACGCAACAGAGAGGGATGACGATCCCCGGCCCAATAGGTCCCCCATGTCTTACGTTCCTAGATACTGGCCAAGTGGAATTTTGCTACACTTTCCAAATATTTTCCTCCCAAAGAAATCACTTTTAAGCAAGTATGGAGAATTCCAGGCTCAAAAGACTGATTTGCTTACAAAGTTACTTCAAAATAAACCAAATATGCTTCTTTGAAACCTTTGGGAAAAGGACTGGTCCCCTAATTTGCCAAGCACGTTAGTAATAATTTCACGAGCTTGTTTCCAGAGCACTTTTTCTGTAGGCTATCACCATTCCTTCTGAAGAAGAAACAGATTCTCAGGGGAACAATAATTAATATATTCAGTCAAGAGATCATTTCCTCTGGTCCCTCTGCAGTGCTAAATCGCATCAGTCTCCAGGAAATAAAGTGCGAGTGCTAAAAACAATCTAAGCTGACTGCAAATAGGAGGAAGATGCGTACAAAAGCAATGGGGGGCATGCTGATGTTTTAAGGATCTCAAGAAAAGCTGTTCTTTCTTTTTCTTTATTTCCATTGCACTATTTTCCTTGCTGCTCAAGTTACACCTATATAGACTTACTAAGACTGGAAGTACATGTTTGAGATGCCATTTAGGAAGTAATTTAAGTACACTGAAGAGAGAATATAAACCTATGGGAAGCATAAGTGAGCCAGGAAACTACCAAACATTCCCAACACAAACATTAAAAACCGAGAAGTAGGATCACCGCAGACTCTCCCCAGCACGAAGTCAAAGGGCAGACACAGTTTGGATCTTAAGTATGGCTTCTTTTGATGCATGTGTACCTCTTCCAACAGAAAGCAGGCTGTCAAAACTATTTTACGACCCGAAAAAATGGCTAAGTTGTTTATAGGGATCAGATCCAGCCTATGTGCTGCAGGAAAGGCATCCTTCTGCAAGCAAAGCTGTGAGTAGGAGGCAAGTGGATCACTTACTCTAAGTTCACCCATGTTGTACTTACACATCTATCTTGACCCTTAAATTTTTCTCCAAATTGGTGTATTTTCATTCCCAGAACTAATGCAGCTACCTCTGCTGCTGTCAAAATTCAACTTTCTCTTTTTTCTTTTTTTCCTTCCTTCTAAGTAGGATTATTTTTGCTGAAAGACAAAACCTACCACTGAAAATCAAGGGGGTTAAAGGACAAAGATTTCAGAGAAATAACTGTCCAAAACTCACTGAGGAGGTTTATGTAACACCAGCACTGAAAACACGACAACAGGCCACAGTTGCCATTAGGTATTAAGCCATCAAATTGAATCATCATGCAACCGTGCAACACAGCACACTGCTCTCTTTTACAAGATACAAGGTATTCCCATACTCATGAAGAAAACATTCCAGCATGGGTAACTGAACTTGGTTTTGGCAAGAGTGAAAGTGGTTTCTGTCACACCTTCAAGAGGCCAACCAGCAACCCGCGCTCTCGCTCTCTCTCTCTCGCGCGCGCTCTCTCTCTCTCTCTCTCTCTCTCTCCTGCAGTGGAGATGCCGAAGACTTTGTTAAAGACCAATCATAATGTGGTAATTGAGCAACCTTGTGGATAGCCTCAACTGAAACACTTCCAGCAGAGAAGAAATAGAAGCGTATACAAACATAGCAGTAAAAAACACAGAAATTCCTAACTAAAACATTGTAACATAGGTACCCAAGAGAAAGGCACAGAGCAGACTTGCTTGTGATTACAAGCATCTCTTCCCGAAGAAACAGTTATTTTTTACAACAAACAAACTTAAAAGTTCATTTTCCTGCTTCTGCTTCAAGCAGGGAAGCCCTGAGGAGAATCAAAGAAAGCTCATGTAAAAGCATCATCGTCTGCCTGATCAATCCTATCAGAAAGGCCAGTTTCTCTGCTGATTTGGAGCCAGATGGAGAAACTGCACTTAAGAGTTAAATATCTGTCTAAATACCTAAATATGCACTGTGATGAGTCGGAGTGTTTATTGTTGCTTTGCTCCAGTCACCCCATTTAAGCTGCATTCTAGCTTGCTTTAAAATGGATCCACAAAGATAGCTTGAGGCCAGCTCGAGTGGAATTAAAGAATATGAATAGCAAGACACATTAATTCCTCATGGTAACTCCATTAACTGCAGATACTTATCCCAGAATAAACGTGACCTCCTCTTTCCCCCCTTGCTTTTGCATCCTTAATAGATAAATACAATTCTACTATGTTAACAGAAAACTGAATAGTATTGCAGCTACTTGGAAAAAAAAAAAAAAAAAAAAAGCCAGTCTCATGCCAGAAAACAGTGAGATGAATCACCAAGAACAGAACAAGGTTATCTGCGAAAACCAAGGACATACATATGTACACGCTCCCAACACTTTTACCTCTGAATGCCCCAAAACACATTAAACACTTCACAGAGCACGTTATGGACAAGCTCCACTCCCATCATCTTATAAGTTTGATTTCATTAAAAACAGACTCAAAGACGAGAAGGGGCAACATAAAGGTTTCCCTAAGGATCTGGCACAGCTGCTCAAGCAGGGGTACCCTCTGCTTCTGATCTGTAGCTAATCAATATAGCTCTAAGATGACATGACATGTTTCAGCTCAACAGTTCACTTTCAAAATACCACCTGAGTGCTGATTGCCAGGGAGAAAATAAATTTCATTTGCCTCTTAAAGCACGAAACACATTTGTAATGTTGGTCTCTCCAGCACAGAATAAACCAATGTATCAGTTAATACAGAAAGAGCTCCAGAGTTCTGCAGTACACATTGTCAAGGAAATCAAAGGAAATGTATAGGACATGCTGCTGTAACAAAATCAAGAACAGAAATAGGATTCAAACTTCTTCTGATCACAGGAGAACAACTGAATTCCTGAGAACTGAAAATACAGATAAAAGGTATTTGACAAAATCCCATGTTTACAACTGTAATAATCATGTAGAACCTAACTGTATGCAAGACACTCTAGTGAAGGAAAAAGAGCGATTATTCCAGAATTAAGTTTGCATTATAAAATATAAGTTCCTTGATGGACTATGTGTAAATAAATAGATAAATACATAAATAAGAAGGCAGCTGAAACAGATAAATAAGTAAATATTCCAAACAGATTCAAAAGTCCCCTGAGCTTCCACTGAACCTACAACAAACCTTAGAGGTACAAGTTAACCCAGTAATCTCTAGCAGATGGTTCAAATGCCCACACAGAAGAAAGAGGTATCACGAAAGATTCTTCTGTCCCAGGAAGCGGGGTGAATGGGGCTACAAACACAAAGTAATACAGCAGATGAGAAGACAAGTATAAATGGAAACACAAAGAGGAAATGGACAAACCTTATTTTAAACAAAGACCCATAAGTAATTCTGAGAGCACTGAAATCACCCTCACCCTTGTTAAGCAGCCATGCAAATGCTGGGATTTTCAGAAGCAATGACTGAAATCTGCTTTCAGGGAAGATGAATCATAGAACTGCTTTGGTGGGAAAAGACCTTCAAAAGATCATCAAGTCCAAACAGTTTGTCTTATTCTAGATCTCAACATGAGCAACACTGCAGCATTTCAGAAAACTTCAGGCAAAGCATTTGTAATATATACCACAAACAAAACATTCATCCATGTAAAGGAAACGTTGTCTTAGAACCTGGCCCAATACTCTCCAGAAAGAAACAGTGTCAGGTGCTGCACTGCCATTCAGCAAGACCTGGACAGGCTGGAGAGCTGGGCAGTGAGGAACCAGATGAGGCTCAGTAACAGCAAGTGTAGGGTCTTCCACCTGGGAAGGAAAAACCATCCTCAGGACTATGTTACTGAAGGAAAGAAATTCAATTATGGTTCTTCACTTGGAATTCCATTTTCCAGCATGAATTCTATATAAAGGGCAAGTGATTTCAACAACTGGTATAACAGAAGGCAAAAGTGAGAGATAAACTAAAAAAAAATAAAATCATCACAGCTCCTTGCGACTCATGAGGTGCACTCTGTGTGCTTTTCAATTATTCTTTATTTACTCTAGAGTCAGAAGTTCCTTCCCCTTGTTCAGCCTGCAGAGAGAGAAAGGAGTTGTGACAGTATTTAAAAGAGCTTTTCTGCACAGTAACAATCACTGAGTGTTTTGTATTGGCAGCAAAGTCTGAATGCCATCATGACGCATTTATACCATGACACCTTCCAGTACCTGAAATGTGCCTATAAGAATGCTATGGACGAACTGTTCACAAGGGCATGTACCAATTGGACGAGGGGTAATAGTTTTAAACTAGAAAAGGGGAGATTTAGGTTAGATATTAGGAAAAAATCTTCAATCTGAGGGTGGTAGATCATTGGGACAGGTTGCCCAGAGATATGGTGGAAGCCCCATCCCTGGAGATATTCAAGGTCAGGCTGGATGGGGCTCTGAGCAACCTGATCTAGTGAAGATGTCCCAGGTCACTTCAGGGGGTTGGACTAGATGACCTTCAAAGGTCCCTTCCAACCCAATACATTCCGCAATTTAAGGCACAAAACTAAGTCTTGCTTGCCTGGGTTCAAGAAAGCCAGAAAATTAGATGACTTAAAATGGATGACGGAAATGCATAAACGCAAAATGGTGTGACACAGTATAGGAAAACCCAAATTCATCTCCCTGCAGGAAGGGCCACAGTCTTGACTCCAGTTCAGTCTAATTTAAGTGATTAAGTCTAGTAGGCACAACTTTAAGTTGTAGCCAAAAATGCTGTTCTAGTGCTGAAGGATTTAAATATTTCCCCAGCTGTTACATATCCTCTCCAGAAGTAAAATATATGATTCTGTTCAGCGTCCCTGATAACAAACAAATACCTAGATTAATGCAGAAAGAATCAACAAATGGAGACTCTCAAATTTCTCATACCATGGAATGCTTTCCAGAACTACAGCACTACCAGATAATTAAAGATTTGCAGGAACTACTTCAGATGCCACAAGTCATCTGAACTGGGACAATTATTCTCCGTTGCAGAACTCACAACAGGGAGAATTTCCAAAAAAATAATTAGCCAGAAGGTAAATCATCAGCTCATGAGCAATCAGAAAGGACAAGAGCATCTCTTCGGTAAATAAATGTAACCAACTCTCTCCTTGTTCAATTTTGTAACAAAAACGTTTTACAGAGTAATGTACAATTACAGAGAGGGACCGCAGAGGTTGCTCTTTTTTTTTTTTCCCACCCCTTTTCTCCTCTGTGATTCTGACTGAGATTAATTCTGCCCTGTTGCCCTATTTTAATTTCCTTAAATTCCCACAATACAGAATTTGACATTGCTCCACATGGGCTGTGCAGTCATGCATGGAAAATGCTGGCTAAAATGCAGGTGTATTCTAGAAGAATACAGGTAAAGGGGCAATAAAGTTCTCAATTTTGCATTTAATTAGCCTGTTTTTCTGTGGCCTTAGACAAAATTCCATTTTTCCACCAATCTAAAGCAGACCTCTTGAACACATTGTAGGGCAAGGACATAAAAAAAAAAAAATTCAAATCCATAAATATTTATAGAGGGATTGATATTGATTCTCCTCATTAACTCCAGAAACAAAGTCTATCACTAGCAACTTCATTTCTCCCAGCCAGAACATCCAAGAGCAGGCTTACCCAGCCACATGAAAGCAGCTCAGACCCTGCTACCTGGCAGAACAAAGCACCTGTAAAATCCCTGCCCGAAAGAAACAGCTCTGTGCCCTGAAGCTCAACCAACTGAGGAGGTGGAAGAGTTCCCTTTCTTGAAAGGGGGAACTGAGAACTGCCTCTGGAAAACCCAGTGGCTTTATATCCAAAACTGCCAACAAAACGTGTGGGGAACAGGATTGACTCATGGCCCCTCGTGACATCACCTGGGAGCAGGTGAAATCTTTTCCCATTTGTTCTTGGGTGATTCAGGCTTCTGCACGTCACGCACAAGCAGAAGAGAGGGACGTGATGCTCAGCTGTTACATGGCGCTGCACCTCCACTAGCGACAGTCTCCAGTGCTCCTCTGACAGTAGCCCCAGGCGTGCAGCACCACCACAACTCAGCTCTGAGGTTACAAGGACACGGGTCATCTCCTACTCCTAAACTGAACAGGAATGTTAAGATGCACTGCCTGAGGTACGTCAGGCATATCTCTAGTGAAACCACATCATCGAGATTCGTACATATTCTCAAGACCTGAACATCTTACATCCCTCACTAGCAGGTTAGCTCTTGAGGTCCATGTTTACCTTCACAAGGCACTGTATAAAAAACAAGAGATTCAGCAGCTGCAACTCTGGATGCCTGAAAGGCATCCATCCTCCAGTAAAAAGCTCTTTCTCTCCTACCACTTGTCCAGATGTGTTCAGATGCTATAACAGGCTAAGAACTTGACTATGAAAGCACTTGTGAGGAAAGACCAGAGAAACGGGCATCTAGGAGAGGAAGCAACAGGGGTTTCCCCAATTACTCATTGAGAACTCTGCTTGCAAACCAACAAATCTCCACTGTTGTGCCACAAGTTCCTCAGTACCACACTTTGCACTAAAATGAAAACGACTTAGTGATTTATTCAAGATAACATCCATAGAAATGGGGACTTTTCCCAGTATTCAACACATCCGGTTTCAAAAGCTGCCATTAAAGGGGTACATAATTGCAGTATGCAAATATTAATAACAGCCTGCAATGATATAGGACACAAATGATTTACCACGGAGGAAAAAAGGAAACATTTAAGGCCACAGTACCAATTAAAGGATGTTTTGCCCAGAGGGTCGCTGGAATGCGAGACAATTTGCCAAGGGAAACAGCGGGTGTGGCCTCTCCACAAAGCTGGACTCAACATCTGTTTCAAGAGCTGGGACATATTTCGGCAAGGACAGGACCAGGCTCCAAGTACCTAAGGTTTTCTTCCTACACTGTTAGTGAGTTTGAGCTTTGGCATGGTTTGGTTCTCACACAGGCAGCACTACATACTGCGGTCGTTCAAGATCCCACCTGGAAAGTGTATTTCCATGGTTTTAAGCAAGCCTAAAATCCATCTATATAAAACTATTGTCTTCAGATTCTTTTCCACAGCTTGTGTTTAAACAACAAAGTGCTTTGCAAGCCCCAGGATATTTATTAATAGGACCAGACTGGAAAAAATACAGTAATCTACTCAAATGAGAATTTCAGCCTGCAAGGATACTAAATCCCTACGCCAAGTCACATATAGATGAGCATAACAGGAGCTTTTACCAACTAACAGGCAGAAGGAGAAAATAATCAACATTGAACACCACTTAATTTAGGTCTAAAGCTAATCTGATAACCTAGACAGTGTAATCAATTTTCTAAATTTGTAAACATTCGCAAATATTATGGAAATAATACATGAAAAGAAAATAACTGCAAGTTTTGGGAGATACAGACACTCAAGACTAAAGTCTGGGTCCTACACATCAGGTACCTGTAGACATCGTAGACATTCAAGATGCTTGATTTAAAAAAAAAACTTGATTGTCTACAGTAAACAAACCAGTGCAGACTATGGAATTACACAGCATAGTATTGATCATAAAGTCATAGGATCATCTACCTTCGTGGCAGCATAGCAAAGGTGAGAAAGATAACCAGACTCAGATAATATTCAATCACTTGCTTAAATATATAAAGCATCCAAGTAGGAAGGAACACCGGACTATCTTACAGGTAGGTAGGTGTTGATCGTAACTATTCTTCCTGTATACCCGAGGGCACTGTAGCATGATCAAACCTAAACTTTACATATGTTGCCTTTGGCAACTGAATGCCTCTGCTAGCTATTTAAGTACTGTTGTAATTCCCCATTAGCAACTCCTAACACTTTTTGATTTAGTAGGGGATATATTCAGGAAATCCTTTTAACTGTGCACTGTCGATAACACTTAGATAGAAATCATTAGGAAGAAAAACATTACTTATTTTTCTTTCTGAGTCAGCCATGCCCGATAAGACCCGGGCATCTCTCCAGGGAGCACCGAGATCTGACACCCCTTTAGAGAAACTGAATGTGAGCCACATGGATTCGTCAGCCAAGGCTTGCTACAGAAAGGTCATCAGATTCTTTTTGTAAGCAATACAACGCATGTACACCTCTTTTATTCCCTAGACAAGAAAAAGCCATTTCCCTACTCAGAGTGAAATGGCTTTCTATATTCTCAAATACAGAAATACAGAAAGGCGGGAATAGTGTGAAATTCAAACTCTGCATACATCTTTTCCAAGCCACTGAGCGTTCAGCTGCTTTTTGCCCCACAGGTACAGGTATGTCATCAGAACAAGAGCAGCAAATAGCCTTTGCACAGGTATGCTACTTGGTGACTGACAGACACACATAGACAAATGAACGTTCAAAAGACTCAGTATGTCATGTAAGAGACTGTTCCTTAGGTTTTAGTTTTATATGGAGTGTAAACTCTAAAGAAATTAAACTCTGAAGAGCTGTGACCAGCAAAAATGCTGGTTTTATGTCAACAGAACCAAGCACCACAAGCAGGTAACCTCCTTCACAGCACCACGCAAACTCACGTATAAAAATAACTGACTAGCAACTTAGGGGAAATAAAAGTAGAACCAACTATCTAAACATATCAGTGACCTCAATCATCTTCCATTTACACAGCTTCACTCTTCAGGCTGAAAGAAACTTAAAAATCTGCCTCTGAAGTTCAAAAAGTTCAGAAAGCAGATCTGCAACACACACCACCAGCCTGCGAGGGGAGTATCGACCCCATGGATCGAGTCCCAAAGTCTTTACTTAAAAGAAATTCCGGATCACACCACCTTCACATCTGAACCTTTCCTAGGGGTCAGCGTGGACATGGCAGTTCTGTTAGAAAGAGAAGCATTCCTGTAGAAAAATAATTAACAAAAAAAAAAAAAAAACGGACAAGCACGCTGCTCACAATCACTGAAACAAAACAACATGACAGAGACCAAAATCCTCAGTTCTCACCTCACCCTTCACCTGCACAGTTAGCCTTCCTGCCAGGCACAGGTTGCTGACTTGGGCCACACTCGCTGCTCAAGCAGACATCCTCAGCACCACCAGCACAAAACCTCATCCATCCAGCAGCTTTACCCGGGGCTACTGATGGTTGATTAAACCCTCTCTTGGAGAAGTGCAATCAACATAAATTGCAGGGCAGCACGCTGCCGCATCGGAGCCGAATGATTACATACCTCTCTGATAAAGACCCTGACACTCCATTCACATGGAGTTTTGTTAAACTGCATCTTTAAGAGTACTATTACAAGATCTGTAATTGTGCTGTGGAGATAGATTATACTATGTGAAAACAGACGGAGAAATCAGGTGAGAGGGAAGCTTTACATCCTGCTATCCATATGCAGGGTGGCCACTTTCTCCATCGTTTAGACCACATCTATCCCTGGTTGTCATCTGCAGGCAGACTGATGTGAATGCATCAACGTAGCTCTGCACCTGACCTCACAAGCCTTGCCAAACTCATCCTGTATCCGCCTCCATTTTTGACTCCTGTACATGAGAAAAAGGACATTAATACCCACATGTGTGAATGAAAAGTTCAAGCGTTGTAAAAAACATGACCTGATCTGAATCGAAATCTACTTCCTGCAACTTTTTAAAAGGCTGTGACACACACACAAGAGCTCTTCACTTCCTCTCCTCCCCTCATCCTGGCTCTTCGGCACTAACTCATGGCCACTTTTCACAGTAAATAAAAGCTGGCTGGACTCACTTCAGATTCCATCAATCCCAATCAAAGCTTGGCCTTGGTGTTCGCTATTGAGCGACAAATAGCGCTCGNTTACACTGAGGCTCATATTTTTAAACTATTAGCATATATATATATATATATATATATGTGCTCTTTAGAGATTAGCAATGAAAGCACTTTCAAATGTTATGAGAGTGTGAGCATGAATCATCGCCAGCACTGGGAATTTCACCCAAATGAAGAATGAAGCATTGGGCTCAGCACCGATCGGAAATCATATTCCTGCAGCAAAACGTCCAACACGCATGAGGTCAGCATAAGTCTCTGATGAATAAAATTTGAGTTGGATGCCAGAAGCTTGACATTTAACCATTCCTCTGCTGCTAACCGCCTCTTCTCCAAATTGTTTATCTGATCAAGTTGGAAGCATTCTTCACTATTTCCTAATCAGAAAACACCTGCAGCACGATTCAAATTTTTGAACTAGTTAACTCATCTCCTATAGAGCAGAGATTTTTAAATTACAGAGCCCAGTGGGCAAGAATTTAACCTCCATGCCAAGCGCTGCCCATATCCCACCTGTCCTCCACCTCACCAAACCTAACTGCACATGTGCATTACAGCTGATTTGAATATGCCTCGGTCTGGTTCAGTCTGCTCCTGCGCTGCTTCTTGATGGTGAGCCCATTGGGGAGAGAAAGAAACCAGACAAATGGTCTAGGTGAAGGCAGCATACTTTATAGCCCTTAGGATGAATTATTTGTAGGATTTACTATAATCACTCAAATGTGATCTGCTTGCAGCAAGCAATATTGTTAAAAAAAAGTAATAATCAGAGAGACTGTAGGCTCAAATCATCAAGCAACGTGTCTTGACATCAGAAAGGCAAACAACTCTCTTTAAAAGTGGACTCTTGCAAAACACAAGCAAGACCACAGGAGGATGTCAGCTCTCAGGTCCTCCTCACACAGATTTTTACCGTTCTAGCTTACAGTTTTAAAGTGTCATCACCAATCTCACCATTACACTTTGAATTATTCTGTAATCTAATTTTTTTTCTGAGTAACAATGAGTATTACTACAACTAGAACACTGGAGGAAAGTGTCTGTTATCTTCTTTCTAAATCCCTCTATGCTCCAAAAGGCATTCTGCAGTTCTCCAGTGCCATAGTTCCCCTTGCAAGCAGTTTCTTTTGTTTCCTCTATCCCTCCACACAGACTGGCAGATGTAAGATGGTAAGAGCAAGCAGCAAGTCCGCCCATTGCACCGTCAGCTGGGCACATGCTGAGCCAACACACAAGACAATGCAACCTGATCTAGTTGGGGGTGTCCCTGCTTCTTGCAGGGGGGTTGGACTAGATGACCTCTGGGAGTTCCCTCCAACTCTAGCCATTCTATGATTCTATGATTCTATAATGTCTCAAAGACTGCTGGAGGCAAGGAAAAAAATGCTTCTTTTCCCAAAATATTCTGAATTGGAGGTGACCTCAGTACCAGTGGTAGATTCAGAGACTTAAAACAACTCATATTTATGTCCTCCGGGGACTCGCATATCCCCTCTGCTCTGACTGCCAGAACTCCCACTTTTTGGCTCCAAGGAAAAGCCTCCATCTTCTCTTCAGACAAATGCCCCTCAGAGTTTCCTCATCATGGAAAACATCCTCTCCCTTCAGGGAAATCCCTTCTGGTAAATGTTTCAAGACAAACCAAGATTAAAGATGCTACACCAAGACTAAAATGGCTATATGCAAATCAGATCATACTTCAGGCTTCCCACTTTAGACCACTGAGGGGCCGGGGCCGGGTGGTTGTACAACAGCCAAGGCTGTTTTGAGTAGTTTCTTCACATATGTGAAAAACTACTTCAAATTACCAATGGATCTCTTAAAGCATAATGTTGCTTTCTGATGTTTTAGTCGAGATACATAGAGCAGCTTTTAATTCCCCCTGTAACTGCTGCCAAGATGAAAAAAAAAAAACTAAAGTGTATATATATATATATATGTATGTGTGTATATATATACATACATGCATATATATATATATATATATATAAAAATTTAGGAACAAACACGAAGATATCCCAAGACAGGAGGGTGAGCATCTCTCTCACTGAATTCGTATGAAAAATGTTTCTGGAACAACTGGAGATATTAGTATCAGTTATAAAACAGCACAAAAATAACATACAAATCAGAGTGAATCCCGCCTAATGATTAGTGGACAGGTAAAACTAACCTGTGTCTAAAAATTACAAGGTGCAGCTTGGCCAGGCAACATACAGTGAGGATTAGACATTATTTAATTAATACTAGGCAAGTATCAGAAAGGGAGGTGTCTTTGGGTTAGTGAAACGATATTAAAAAGAGAAAAAAAAAACAACTGTTTTCCTTCCCTCTTTTTTTCTTAGCTACTCTCCTTTTGTAAAAACTTTTATTCATTTTCAGCTCACTTTTTCTTTTTCTCCCCAGTGAGAAGCTAAAAGAAAGAAGTTTCATCTGGTTAAAATTACCTCTTTGCCTACTGAAGCTTTCTGGTGAGTCAGCACCAACGCTGAGCTGCTCAAAGTGTAACTATGACATAACTACCAGTCATCCCACTCTCACTTAAAACACACTAGATCAAATGTGCTGCTATAGGTTATGTGATCATTCCCACAGCGTCTACAGACCTCATTGGTCGAAGTCACGCTTGCGAACCTGCTACAGAGCTCCAGAATCACAACAGGCTTCCTGGTGGATTCATGGCTACATTGTCATGTTACACTTGCAGGAGCACACTGCAGAGCCAAGGAGCTGCTCCACAAGACCACATGTCCAAATCCAACCAATTTCAGACTATGCTCAAGCTTAATCTAGCTTGGTCCTTAGGCACAAATACCCTCCAGGCCCTGGGCAGCACCAGGAGCACATCCACCAGCTCAGCGTCACCTGAGCAAATGCCAGTTCACATGCTCCATGACGTCCCTGAACCAAGGCACCTGAGTGTGGAAAGCCAGGAGATTCCCTTCAGAAGCACACTGCTGATCTGAACCAAGATGCTAAACATAGATGCTGCCTCACACACTTCTAGGAAAATTGGGAAACTTTAATTATCAGTCCTGAAAAGCAGGAAAGCCCACGGCAGAAACCACTATAATTTCGTCTGCCAATGAATTAATTGCTATTAAATACTGTAAGACTGTATAATTTTTATTTCATGGTTATCAAAACAATCTAAGAGCTTGATTTGTATTTAGACCACACAATTATTCAAAGTAAATGAGAATGGTGTGAAGTTACATTTAAGCAGTAATTACTAAGGCCTCAATCCAACAAAGCTCTAAAGTCTTAGCTTATCTTCATGTCAACAAGCATTTGTTTGCAATTAGGCTATTCATAGGCTTCACGTTACACGTATGCATGGATAATGCACAGCATCCAGATCCATATTCCCTAAACAAACCAGCCACACCACCTGCAGAAAGCCACTTACCTCCTACATGCATCTAAGTGGGGCTACTTTATTACTGAAATTTATCTTAAAAGGGTAAAAATAGATTTGATTTTAAAGTGGGGTGTAAAATTTCACCAGCAAGCTAAGAGCAGTGGTTTTGCAGCCACGATAATGGTCGCATGTGGTGGCTGGCCATCCTGCCTTCTCCTTTGCATGCCTGCTGACCTGAACTTAATGCACCGTCCGCCGGGGGCTGCGGGCAAGAAAACGGACTGATACCCAATTGACAGAAACAATAACGTGTCTGTAACTACTAGTTAATGGTAGACTGACAAGCACAATCATGGAACTAGCATGCAACATGACTGGTCTGAATATGAGCTGGGCAAATAAGAGAAAGATCCTGACCCATTTGGAACACATAATAATTAGTTTTCCGGACAAATCACTGCTGGTACTGATGTGTGAAACAAAAGTTATTGCTTCTATATGTCTGGTTTAGGCATATGCCATCGCCTGTAAAAGCTATAGCGTTATAATAGTAGCTGAACGTAGAGAGCAATACCTGTCATTGAGTAGATATGGAAGAATTTACAGACATTACCACACACACACCCCAAAACACCACCATTTTTTCTAAACTATTCACATGAGATTTTAAAAGACTTAAAAAGATAACATAATAGCTAATACTGAAGGAACCAAAGCAAACCGAGCAAGAAAAGCACATCACAGCACACTCCATAGGTGACAGACCTATCAACCCAGCCTTGCGGTGCCAGCAGCCGTACTCACCAGGACCAGAGAAGCCAGCCTGCTTCGACTGACAATTCCCATGTAATTTCATCAACAGCAATAAAATTATTCATTATTTACATGAGGGTGAGAGCAGCACTAGACCTCACGTGCTGTCACTGGTGCTAGGCATTTATTTATGCCTTCAGGAGAGGAGGCAGCTGGTTGTATGCGGCTTTTTTTTTTATTATTATTATTATCCC
>VXBZ01000396.1:310749-397687 GCA_013399135.1 Heliornis fulica | reverse complement strand
GGGGGGGCGGGGGAAACCGCTGCGGGACGGGGCTCCCGGGGCGCTGGGGAGAAGAGGAGGGGAGGGGAGGGCGGCACCGGGGTGGGATCTCCGTGCCCGGTTCGGACCGCGCCAGGCGGCCCCCGACGCCGGGACACGGCCCCGGGCGAGGTGCCCCGTGAAGGCGCAGAGCCGTTCTCCCGCCCGCCCCGGAGCGGCGGCTCCAGCGGTCCCGTCCCGTCCCCTCATCCCCGGTGCAAAGCCGCGCCGGCCCCTCGCAGCACCTGGAGCCTGGCGGGGCAGCTCGGTCCTGCGAGGGAGGACCTGGAGGTTCAGGAGAGAGGGACAAATAAAGCGAACTTGCCAATCCGTGCTTTTATAGTGCGAGATTCGGGGGCACTGGCTGGCAAGTCTTGATCACGTAAGCTTCTGGAAAACGAACGCTGTTTCACGGCCTATTCGTTACTTTACGAATGAGATTTTAAACAAACTGAGAAGATGAAACAGATTTTGAAGGAAAACCGCACTCTGCTGTGTTATAATTAGCAGTGACTCCTCTGTGACTTGCCTGGGGAGACTATGACATCTCCATCAAGGGAAGTGTTTTAAAAGACATAAACCTCCCTCGGTTAGGCGTGACCTCGGCAGAGTGAGGTGAGGGACGGGCAAGGTGATTTCCTGAGCCCTCTTACACGTTTTTAATAATTTTTCAATGCTATTCACAAATCTTTGTTGGCCTGGTAACTCCCCCAACTTCTCCGTTGTTCTCCGAGGAAGTGGCCTTATTCTGGTGCTGCATAACATATATGAAACTAATGAGTTTTATTGTTTCTGACCTACAATCTAGGCCAATGTGTTCCCAGCGTGTTGCATTATCTAGAAACAAAGGTAGCATAGTCCTTCTGGGGAAAAAGAAAATTTTTTTGGAAACAATTTGTAAAATAACTCAAAAGGCATACTGGAAAGACAGATGAGTTGAGGCAAAGTTTTTTACATGCTCTGATGATGATGTACTTTATCCAATGAGCTTCCAGTTATATTTCTTAACTCCTACTGCAGAGGAAAGCAACTTTAAGAGTTCCCATAGATGGGGAGATAATTTTCAGTTAATTAATGTGGACAAAGAATACAGTATCTGCATTTCCCCATAAAATTCATTTTTGTCTCTTGGGTGAACAATCTGTGCTACTACCCTTCCTGGAAAACAGTGTTTGAGCAAAGGATGTTTTGGAAAGCAGCACCCAACAGAAAGAAACATTACTTATCAAACATTACAAATTATTGGGATCTCCAAGTAGGCAGAGGGTAGAAAAAAGTAACAAAAAAAAAAAAGGATCCGTGTGCTTCATTTTCCCTTTGGAAGTTCTGCTTTTTGCTTATTTCAAGGAGATGGTTTCAACCCGAGAACTCTGCATACATCATAGGTTCTAAGTGTCATTTTTCCTCTGCTCTGTTCACCATATAAAACAGCAGAAAGCAGGCAAACAAGAACAGGGAGAGGTATTTCTACCCTCGAGCTCTGTAGCATCACCACCTTTTTCTTAGCCATACCTTCTGACAACAGCCAATGCAAAAGGCAATGCTAAACATCGGGATTAAAACTGGGGGGTGTGTTTCAATGAACACCCCAATATAGGAAGACTAGTATGGAGGAGCCCAGAAACCCCTAATTAGAAGGTACAGGAGAAAAAGGCTATCGAGGGAGAGACGTGAAACTTGTAGGAAACAAGAGCAATTTAGGAAAAGGGAGAAAACCATAAAGCCAGGAAGGTGAGGAATGCCCCAGAGGGATAAGCCGGAGAGGGGAAGGACTAAAGGTGAGGCTTTGCAGGTTGAACTCGTCTGACCTAATAATTCGTTTCCACCAGAGTCCAGTCCCTGGAACCTTCTTCACCCCCTGCTCCCAGCTGCACGCTGCCACCGCCTCCCTTCCCTCTGCCTCTGCATTTGTCACAAACCCATACAGCAAACGGAGCATGTAGTTTTCTTCCTATTTAGCAGGCTGAATCAGCTCTCTGAAGGAGGAGATGAGTGCCAGAGCTGGCACAGAGGAATGCAGGAGGTTGTTTAGTTGGGAACAGGATACTGGGGGTAGAAGAGCGTGCATGGAAATACCTCTGCAATTGCGACAGGTTCTTACACTGGTGCAGCTATGACTGAAAATAATGTGCAAGCAGAGAAAGTAGAACTTTTTACTATATCAAACAGAGTTATGGGCAAAAACTTAACAGTTTGGGCATGAAAATGAAAGCTTACTAGATACAGATTTTTTTTGGCTCACATTAAGAAAATGGAAGAATATATATATTTTTAAAGTATTTTCATTTGTACAATCCCAAATGATCTGGTAAATTGCAGCTATCAGAAATTTAGTAGTACAGATTTTTGTGCACCTGGTAACAAAATTTATAATTGCTAACTACAGAAGGTGTTTTCAGAGGCCAGATCTTCAAACAAAAGCTTTCTGGATTTTAAAAGCAAGTTCCTGTAGCTGTGACTCAAAAGCTCACTTACGCTGTGGTTATGATGGCCAAGGAGTCATATCTGACTTCAGATTGCACAGGATTTGGAGCACACCCCTGGCCTGCAATGAGCAGCAACCATCTGAGCTGTACTACCCGTCCCTTCCTCTTTTAAGCCACTTTGTGACTAGGATTAACATATGGATTCATGGCAGTTCTGACTATCTTTTCCCTTTCACATTCCTTCTGTATTCCCGTTCAGTTTTGATTCCTCCCCAGTGCTCCTTCCAAATTTCCTTTGTTCTTTATTTATCTGATAATGGGTACCCAAGGAATGCCGCTCACTTTGGGAAGTGTAAATTGTCCAGGTCAGCTTCTCTTAACAGGTGACACAACACATAACAGTCAATTTCCTGCACATTTACTCCAAGGCTACTCAATCAAGAAAACAAACAAACAAACAAACAAAACCAAACAAACAAAAAAAAAAAACACAGGAAAAACACCCCAACCTGTAAAAATTTACAGTAATTAATTTTAAATCTCTTCTAGTGTATGAAAAATTTTGTTTAAAGCTTTCCATGATTTCCAACATGGTTGCTCCCTACATGGCTCAAAGAGGCTGTAATGCATGTTTTACACCTGAAAACAGATTAAAGTAAAACCCTCACTCCTCTCCATTTTATCATTTGTTGTTGACAACAGCAAAGAAGAATGTGACCAACATTTCAGCTGAAATTTAGTTGCTTCCAACACAGCAGCTGGGAAATGAGTAGGTAATTGAATTTTACTACACTGATCATTATTGAAGCCAGGTTTTGTTTTCCCAGTATTACTCTATGAACTGAGGGCTTTCTCAAGAGTAATTGCTCTTAAACAAAGGAAACCAGCTACAAACTTACAGACAGCGCACACAATCACCAAGTTGGGGAGAAATGACTTCTCTATTTCTCTGCCACAACTTCTGGAACCATTGACTCGAGCTATCTGATGTCACATCAGATGAGGTAGGAAAAACTTTCCACGTCCACCCTGTTATGGGAGGAAAGCTAGCTTGGTCCTTCAGGCAGTGACAGGTTTGTCTCACCTAAATGTAAACTGTACAGTCTCCATCTTGGCTTATCACCCTAGGCTCCCCTAGTCCACAGAAAGAAACAGACACATCTGGTGAACAATTCGTGCCATTCCCAGTCGACATCTAAAATAGATGACATCAATTGAAGTGCCTGCTTCACTCCAGTGGGAATCTGTGACAATTAGTTCAGCCATCTGCCCTTCAGGCATCTGCAGTGAAGTGAGGGGAAGCCCACCTGGGAGCCCAGCTACAGGATCAGCCTCTAAATCTCACTTTGACTTTCAGAAAAGTCTTTACCAGCTCAGTGTCTTGATTATTTTTGTTCTGGAAAGCAGAGGCACCCTTACTTATCAGGTAAAAAAAAAAAAAAAGCAATTAATGTCTTCAGGTGAAAGCTTCAAGCAAGCATGAAGGTCCTGTTTTGTTTGACCTTTCAAATAGCACACGAACACAGTGTCCACAGAGAGCTAACTCCAAATCTGGAAAAGACTTGTCTCTGTGGCTGCTGAGCCAGGGCCAAGGGTGATACTGGCAGCACACTTCTTCCTTGGGGAACTAGCACTTTTCTTATTCTGGCTAAATATATGTTTGTTTGGCCATTACAAGTTACAGTTTATGTCTATTTCTCAAAAAGAAGAGAGAAAAATGATGACAGACAAGTAAATCAAACGCATAAAGCTCCATGAATGAAAACTAGGAACTAAGTAACCATAATTTGGAGCTAATACATTGCAAAAATACTTTGTTCAGAAATATCTTCTTTAAAAAAAATAATATTTATTTGCTACCTATCGAAATATGTAGATAGTTTCTCACCAGCTTGTAGCAGAACAAAGGGAAATAGTTCTTAGTGCCCATGAAGAATGAAGTGCCATCTCACTCGTGGAGACGCTTTTCTACAACAGTGACATAAATCTTCTTATGCAAAAGAAATCCTATTTAAAAATAACTCAATTGCTGCAATTTCCTAGATGTCTGAAACCCCTTTACATGAGATCTGACACGCTACAAGAGCATGGCACTGTTTCTGCTTTCAAGGAGTAGTTACCCAAGTGTTGCTCGTGTCAGCGGAGAGGAAGCTAGCATTTTATTCCTTGGGAGCAGGCACAAAGCAGCCTGTGTTCCCCAAATGCAAACACCCTTCCTGTGCTGGCACCAGGTGGTGCAAACTGAGAGGAGCTGCACCCCCACATAACACTCCCACACTGTGATGCCCAAGAGAGAAATCCTCCATCTAGAGGAGGATCCTCCCCTCCAACCTTCCCTATGCTCCCCCCCCACCCCCCCAACCCCCACACCTGTGGTCAGCTGGAGCTGCTGCTGCTGGGACAGAGCAGCAGCAATGCAAGAGCAGCCCCAGGGGAAGGTGAGACTCAAAACAACGTGCCTTGGAGCCAAAACCAGCTCCTCCACTCCTGCAGCCATCACAAACCAAACTTTTCCCCTAATGAAAGCTCAGGTAAACGCTTCCAGGAGTGCGTTAGCACTGGTGTGACACCAGGATTGCACTCAGGTATGTAATGCTAGTTACCACATTCCACAATTCTTCATCCAGTAAATTGCTACACTGTCCATAGCCACTGCGCCACGTTCTGTGATTGGGCACAGTACTGCGCTATCGCTTACCAGGAGCTTGGCAAAGAAATTTAATCTAAAAGTCTTGGATTTTAGAAGAAGGTTAAATTACTTCACATTCTTGATGTTTGCATGTTGGTCTCTATCGCCAGCATTACTGAAAATTCATTAGGATATCTGAAATTAAAAGCTCCAAGTTACTAGCTTGGAAATCAAAACTATGACTCTATCACATAGAACATTTTTTTTTTCATTAAAAATTATTTACCCTGTAGGTCACTAGAATTCACTTGTTTTTTCAAGTTGCAGAAGAAACTAACAGTTACCTTGCCATCTTTTTCTCTCCTCAAAGGCTGCAATTTAAATAAATGGAACCACTCACTGCTTCCTGTGAAGATAAATCACAGAGTTTCAGGCTTTATTTTTAATTTTTTTTTAATGTTTGTTTTTTCTTGCTGATGGAACAAGCTAAAAAGGCAGACAGGCACAAGGTGGAAAAAATAAAAGGGAGTGGGGGAAAGATGAACAAAATAAAATGGAAGAGAACGTAACTTCCAGGTTCAGAGTTTCAAAACACCTTAAGGGGCTTAAGCATACAAACCAAAAATCTCAGTGAAGGCTCAACTCTGTTAATGGTACACATCTGGGAAAAAAACAATTCACTGGAAGATTTTTCTAGTTCCTGAAAGTGGGTAGATCTCCATGTATCCCCCTCTGTGTTTATCTCCTTGCAACTCACGTTCACCATAAACTGCATTACTGGGCTGAGCTCTCACTAGCAATTATCCTCCTCCCTAAAATGTCTTCTGAGAACTGGAGAGGGAGAAAAGCACAATTTTCTTTCATTACATATGACTTTTACAGAAATTGCAGCTATGGAAGAAAAAAATAATAATAAAAAACCCCACTAAATCATAAAGCTACAAATATGTGGCTTGCTCTCTCCGACTAGAAAGAGGAATGCTTATCAACAAGGGCTAGAAGCACAGGCTTCTATCTAAATTTACTATCTGGATAGTTGACTTTAGGAGACGGAAGGGTTCTTCCACAAACCTAAAGTTTATTCAAAATTGTTTCATGAATAGTATGGGATTGTTAAAATCCATTTAGCATGCAGAGTAATAACTACACAATAAAACCTCCCAAGAAGTAACATAACTACTGTACATTTTGATTTAATATTGTAATTCATAAGCCAGTTTTGCAGTGTAAAAATAATTATTTCAAGCCCGGAACAAGACTAAGCCTCTTGTGACCAATGATAATAATATTCATAATGTTAACAAACCTCTTCAAATGAAGTCATTGTTTAATAGGTTTCAGGCTATATGTGAAGTGGTTACAAACACCATGTTTTTGTAGTAGTCAATAACTTTGGGATCATGTAAGCAGATTGACCTGGTGTTGTTCTGTTCCGGATTTCAACTCTAAATTAAGAGTTAGGGTATCATTATTCACAGTATTCAACAGAGCTGGTTGAAAATCCAGTGTGCCAGCGGAGAAAGAACTTTGCTTTTCAAAAGCTGACTTTTGTCCGATCGAGTTTAAAGCCAACATTTTAAAACTTCTTGTGAACAATAAATTCCAGTATTGCTTTTGAGCCAGAAAAAGACAAGCTATGAACTAAGTAGTCTGCTTGGGTACTACCACTGTTGCTGAGCCTGACAAAAATCCCCCTTTCCTCTGAGCCCTGGAGAAGCTGTCATGCAAAGTGCCCATGTGAGTGATGGTCCCTGGGAGGCATCCCAGTACATCTCAGCTCCAGGGCAGAGAGTCTGGGAAGCCTGAAAGCCAGCTTGGGAATTACTATGGAATTAGGATTTGCCACAGGCCTGTGATGTCCTGAGGTCTTGGCACTGGCAAGCTGCAAAGCCATGCCATCTCCTTTGGTGCCAAGCTCTATCAGGCAACACGCCCTGCATCCAGGAGCCCACTGCAGAGCAGTAATGCCAGGAAGCCTGCATCAGAAATGTGAACTGGGAGCTTTCCGGGTCACTGGATCTTGGTCTTAATCAGTGGATGAACTTGGCCAAAGACACATACTCTGAACCAGCCCCAGGATTTGGGCTGTGGTTCAGCCCAGAAGGTTTTTCTCACAGCTGTAAACTCAGAGACTTGGTGCAGCCAGCTTGTAACCCAGGGATAGTTTTCTTGGATCAATTAGAAGTGGATTCAAGGAGTTGCAAATGAAATATTCAAAGGCCAGCAAATTAGCTTTTTTCCAGTGCAGCAAGTTTTTACTCATTATAGTGATTAATGGCTTTTGAACCATCTCTTCTTTTGTATTTAGAAAATGGAATCATGTGCAACAACCTCACACTGAGTTCCTCACAAGGTATTGTAAACTTGTATGTATGGCTGTCCACTGAGTTAGCAAGGCGTGTTTTCACAGCGTGCTCTAGCAATTTACATTCACGGTCATTTTTGTTTTGAAGAATAGGTATGGTTATGATTTCAGTGTGTGGCTAAACTTTCACTGCACAGAGTTTGAGCAGTAATGATTTTTATTTGAGTATTGTTTTCCCTGCCTGTTAAGTCTGTCACTGTTTTCACCTCAGTGAAAATGCAGAAGTACCAAAATAGATTTGCTTTCTAGTAAGAAACATCAATCGTCTAATGATTCGGGCATAGAAGTTCCCCTGACCTGTCCTGGCAAGTGAGAGACAATATGAGGGAACTGACTTTGTCAGTCAAAGGACAGACAGCTGCATGTCAGTGCCTATGTACGAGTTAGGTGGTTTGGTCCCCACTGCAGTTACTGAAGACCTACTGTATGCAGACTGGAGAATTGGAAGAGTTTGGGATGTGGCAGACTAAAGCAGACTGCACATCTGATCTGCTGAATACATATCCAGACCCAGCAAAGTATCTGGACCCTGTGTGCCCACCTGTAGAAGCTGACATTGCAAACACATCATAGAATCACAGAAACTCAGAATCTGTTAGGTTGGAAGGGATCTTTAAAAGTCATCTAGTGCAACTTCCTGCAGTGAGCAGGGACACTTTCACTAGATCAGGTTGCTCAGAGACCCATCCAGCCTGACCTTGAATCAACTCCAGGGATGGGGCCTCCACTATCTCTGTGGGCAACCTGTTCCAGTGATCTAACACCCTCATAGTGAAGGACCTTTTCCTAATAGAATTAAATTTCCTAATTAAAGAACTTTTTCCTCCAAGAATGTAGAATGCCCTACAGCAAACTGTACTACCCAGGTTAAGAATGACTGTTAAATACCTTTTGTCCAGCTGGCTGGACAGCCTGTTTCAAACATCACATGTTCCCAAAACATAACCCGAAGTGCACACAGGTTGGAGTTTGGGGAAGGGATTTGCCAGCAGCAGGCCTGCCTTCTGTGTCCAGGCAAAACAGATGACTGCCTTACCTGAGAGGATTCAAGGGCTGACACAGCACTCAGCAGAGTGCATCGCTGAAAGAACAGCCCAGTAAATAAGCATACAGCAGAAGGTGTATTTACTGCACCTTTGTTCTCTCCTGCAGCAGTTGTGATGGCAGCTGCACCAGCCATGACTGCTGGTGCCATAAAGATGGCATCTCACGCTCACAACTTTGTCTTCACGCCAAAAGAGCCACATTGAACTGCAGGGTTATAACGTCAGTGCTCATGTCTGCTTCCCAGTTGCATTTGGTGAAAGGCTCAATCACCCTGCACTTGGTGCTCACTCCCCGTTACCTGGAAACTGGAGAGCCCTGAGTGAAAATGCTTTTGAGAAACTGATTTGTAAAAGGCAAAAGGAACACGAGAGCATGATTGAAGACATGCACCACTGTCCAAGGACAGTTTATCTGCTTTGGGAGCTGTATTGTTTTACATGGCCGGGTCGTTTAATGACGTAAGTGTACCGAATCCCCCGTTGCTTTGATGCAGTTATTTCGGTATATCCCGAACTGGGGCTATTCCCTTTGCAGGGGTGGGAGGCACAGCCTGTAGCCTCAGCACTGAGCAATGTCACTTCTGCTAATCTGGGAGGGGAAGATCCCCCTGGGCAAAATAGCTCGGGAAAGGCATGGTTGTATAAAAATGCTGTCCTCTTCTCAGGCAATTGCTTTGGAAAAAGGTAAGCTATGAACTGAAAGCACTACAGCTATCCCTCATGAGCCTGCTCTCTTTCTGCCATAAGAACGAACATTTCTTTTGCAGTTAAATTCTTCTCAAGTGACTTGTATCGCTTCAACTGTCCTGGTTAAGACTCACAAAAAATGTATGTACAGAAAAGGCTTTGGAAAGCCTTACCATAGTTTACTCTAGCTTGATAACACCAGTGATTTTGATGAAGCCGGCGTAGGAGAAAGATGGAATTATGCAGCAGTGAAGCTGAGCTGTAGTCTTTTTTCCCCCCTTTTCATTCTTTTCCCTCAACTGAAAAGTTATGGGGAAATCTTGGAAGTGGTCCTGTATGCGACTGTGCTCCTAAGCAGAGCCAGAATGCTGTGAGCCAAGCGCCGGGCTGAATCTCCAAACTTTTACTGTTTATATGGAAGCTTATATTCACTGGCTGCAGAAGTTTGAGACCACTTCTCTCCACACAACAGCTGGGAGGTATCAAAGCCCTTGCGGCGCTATCCACCCATTCACCTCCAATTACAGCAAGTACCCGCAAGATGCTCAGAGACTGTTAAGGCAAAGGCATTCATGAACACATGGGATGAAGGATTTAAGCTGCACACAACTTTCTGCTCTCTGACGTTCATTATTGCCATCCCCTAGAAAATCCGCCTCCATCTGCGGTACCACGTAGCGACAGAGTTAATGAAAGCCCAAGCCGCATTCCAAGGATGGCAGTACAGAATGAGAGCGACCTCAGCATTGTTTTGTTAAGATCTCAAATTGCCAATACGGCAAAATGAAGTAATGTGCTCTGTCAACATGTAGTATGCTCTATAAATGGGAGCGCTTGTTCATCTGCTAGTAAAACATGCAGAAAAGCACTACTTGATCGGCCTTAGAGCAGCTGACTTCTTGCTTTAACTTCTTCCTTAAGATTTATTTGAAGCATGAAACTGGTGAAAGTCTCCTTGAGCAGAAAGACAAAAAGATATCAAAAAACTAATTAAACATATTTACAAATAGACCCCACTTTACGTGTCCGGTCTTGAGTTAGCATTTCTCAATCAGTAGGAATACAAGTTAGCTAAAGCCCTGAATTAAGCTGAAAATTGATTTACATGGGCTTAATTTATAAAGATTTAATTTATAAAACTGTTATATCTTTTTACAAACAAAAGATGACTTTATTAGTTAACTTAGAAACCTCAGACAGGTTTCATAAATTTATAGACAGCTTCCAGATTGAATTCTGCTGATCCAGGCTTCCTAGGTGGAGTTTATGGAGCCAGACTTGTCATATGAGCTATTTCTATAAGCCTCAGGTAAATATACACAGGGTTCGTGTTGTTTAGAGAAAGGGTTTTTTTTTCTCTTCTAAAAATTATGTTAATCTTAAGCAAAAACAAAAGTTCATTCAGTACATTTTGTATTTGGCTTTTTTTTTAATCCATTTTGGGAAGTATTTTCCTTCCACAGATCTACACTGCCCTTGCTTCTCTCAAACTCACTTTAACTCCTTCATCTCATTTACCTCTCTGCTTAAAGGTCTGCTGATCTGGTCTCTGAGCTGCAAACAGCTGGGTGGCACAGCTGGAGGAAAGGAAACAGGGGGTTCAGGTATTTCCTTTTCCCTCTTCATAACCAGCAGCCCTCATGCCTTTCCCTTCCTGTATGTCTACTGCAACCCAAATCTCATAGAAAGCTGGACTTGTATTGCAAAATCAATTTGGAAGCGTAAGTTTTTACTCACATAGCAGAAGTCCTGATGTGGATGCAGTTATGGGGATCAAATGGATATTTTTTATTTTCTTTTCCACTCAAAACTGCTATGGCTATCTATAACAGCTTTATATAGATACCACTCTGCCTGTAAGCATTCCACAATTTTCAGTGTACTTTAAGGCTGTAATTTGTAAAACTGAGAGACCAAGCAATGTGTCTTACTTAAGATCTCAATGTAATTATGATCTTTCAATGCAAGGTCATGTAAAAGTTTATTCAGACTGAAATACTCAAAGACAAATGTCAAAGTCAGGAGTTGAAGGATCTGTAGCTTCCCCTCTAGGTATGCGTGTGCCTGGCAGCAAGGTGAGAAAACGATCCTCCTTCTTTCATCTATAACATCTCTCCATCCACTATTGGTATCTAATCTGACGTTTGCAAAGCAATTCAGGTTTTTCCACTAAATTATCATATATTATATTCACTGTAGGTAAAAGTTTGTTACTAAAGTGTTGCTACACTTTAAAACAAATTAAAGGTGTTGTCCCATAAAGGGGGGTGGTGTGTGTGTGGGGGTGTGTGTGTGTGTGATCTTTCTATGACAGAGAATGTGAGAAAAGATAGCATTGGCAAATAAAGAAATGGATGTGGCAATACAACAGGGGTGACCAAACTTCTTGATCATTAGCTGGAAATGGTCAACTCTGTGTAGGCAAGAGCTGTGAAACCCAAGGGGGCATGCACGCCTCTTGAAGTAGCTCACAGAGGTGAACAGACAGTGCCAGAAGCTTCCACTACTCCTCTCCGGGACAGCCTTGGTGCTGTGCCACAGATAAACACTCTGACAATAGCCATGAAACAACATAACATAGCATAAAACCTCTGCCCGTGACAGGCTGCTCTGATCCCTCAGGCTCCCAGCTGTACCAGCACAAGAGATTCTCTTGTGACCCCAAGTGAATCATTGCTGTTCTAACACAAATTACTGATCCTTTGGACCCACGGAGAGAAAAAGTTTTATGCTGCTCCTTCCTTCATTTTAAGCACAAGCATCTCAGCTAGTTCCAATGGCTTGCACCGTCAGTACAAGATTTGCCTGGTTTCTTTCTTGAACCATATGCAGCCAGCTCTCACACATCCTGGTCTGTGAGTCCTTCTGAGACACAGCACCGTGATGAACAGATGGTCGCAGTGACCTGTTCCCCCAGTCTAGAGGGACCCAGAAGACAGTGCCTGTATATGTCTGTCTACCATCTGGATTATTCCAATAAATGGGATGATTTGTAGACTGCTGTAGTTACCCACAGAATTGTGAATGAATGCTTCTGGTATTGTGTTGCTTTAATTCGAAACCATTGCAAAACATCTGAAGTGCAATACAAATCCCTCTCTTACTCTTTATTTAATCACAGGCTGCCGACAATGGCTGTGATTCAAGGTAGCAGCTAACCATGCTCATAGCTTTAATTATGTTGTAGTCAAAAGACTGTCCATACTTTTCAAGCTCTGTGAGTGCTTAAATGTTTCTCCAAATCTAACTTTTTCCCTATGACTCTTTGCAAAGCCTGTGCCCCCAGAAATTATACCTATAGGTTTCTTCTTGCTCTCTTGTGGAAAACTGCTCCTTAGCCAAAGGCAGAGAAAGCTACACACTGCTGGGTCCTCAAAGCTCTGTCTGTTGCCTCCAAGATGACCTCAGGTCCAGCTAAGGGTCTCAGATGTTGAAGCCATCTCTCAGGCATATTATTTCACCAGGATAAAAAAGCCATGGCAGAAGTTCTCACAGGAAAACCTTCCATATTGCCCTCTCTCTCCCACTGGATTCATGTCTGAAATACTATCCAAGAAGCAGAGACCTTCACTTTGTATTGTGAAATGCATAATCCTCCCCACCCAGGTACAGTGCAACACAGAAAGTACCAGAGATACCCACAGGAGGTACCAGAGCACAAGACACCTGGCCCACCTGGTGGAGGCCAAGAAGAACACAGCAGTTCTGTTGCTCAAGGGCTGTCCTGACACAATCTATCATTTCAGGTGGGAATCCAACCAACATAAATTCAGGGGGACTCTCAGCAGAAGGGAAGAGAGCATGTTGAGTCTGCAGCAAACAAACAACTGGAGCCACCGATGTCCCTCAGCCTCAGCTGCAGCTGGACTGTAGCATTCTTCTGGAGTTGATGTGTTACTCGGAGCCTTTTCTGTTTATTTTCTTAACAAACTTTTGCTGACTTTTTAAGTGGGGCAAAGGAGACTCAGGTGTTCCCTTCCCTCAGTTTTAAAACATTGGACAAAAATTTGTAAATAGATTTAAGAAATAAATTTCTATTAGAACCTGTCAGTTCTTTAAGGTCTGAGCTTTGAGGCTTTTTTTAGCTGACTCAGGATCTTTTTGTGTTTTGACTGTCACACTTATTTTCAGTTGAATCTTATTAAATGAGCACTCCCATTATGGCAAAATTGGTATTGTTGTAATTAAATAATATGAGATGTATACAAAGAAAAGGGAATTAGGTGAATAAATGTTCAAATTAAATGTTAAATCCAAATACCTAAGTGAACTTGACAGTATCTGTGGCTGCTTCTACAAATAAATTCTTACCTCTCTCCTACAGCCCTGGAACAATATGTAGATAAGCCCTGTGCACTATACAGAACAGCAGTACATTAATGTCTCATGTTGTAATGGAAAATCTTGATTTAAGGTCTAAAGAGCAATAATAGAGGAGGAAAACTTGTGTTTATCATCTGTAGCGTAGCTGGTGGGATTTTTTTCCCAAGTGAAGTCAGGGAAACCGAGAGGAGAACTACATTTATGAGGCTGCTCTTACTCCAGCACAATACGAGCAAACCCATCATTCTCCTTGCAGTTATTAAAGTATGTTCTGCTCAAACTTAGGTGGCTGTGGTCCCCATGGCTTAGCGGAACTTTGTCTTTAGTAGATTACAAAACAAACAAACAAACAAGAAAAAAAACCCAAAACCAAACCAAACAGGTTTCTCACTTAACAAGAAAGCCCTGAAAAGTTATGGTATCTATATGATTAATTAGACAAGCAGTATGTGTCCTATACTATCCTGCTGCTCTATGCTTCTCAAACCCTCTGGTTTCTGAGACCCTGCTCGTACTCATGATGGGCTTAACCCATCCATCACCGCATCCCATCTGGCATCGTGCATCCCTCTGCTTTCCTCATGTCTGTCTGCATGCCACTTGTTTAGTGGCTGTGTGGAAGGTAGGGCTGCTGCTCTGAAGGAAAATGAGTAGCCTTCTGGTGAGGTAATTTTCTGTCAGATCAACTACCCCTGAGGTTACTCAACTGCTGTCCCTGGTGCAGCAGAGGTGGGAGGAATGGATGATTACTTGGCCTGCCATTAAACTGGAATAATTAAACACTTTGTGCGGCTCTCCTAAATCCCTGCATATTCAAGGCTTATTATCCTGCTAGAGGTTACATGGCCTTTTTCTACAGAAGGACAGGCCCTATCAGCATTAGAAAATATTTTTCTGGAACATACCTATTTCTGTTGCAGAATTCACTGTCACCACTGTGAGAGCCAGGAGTGAAAGTGGGTTCCAAAACCAAATGGACAAGTTCCCAGCCATAAGTGGCTATTAAACAAAATCAGATTATTGTCTAGTTCAAGAAGACCCAAAATCACTGTCAGGAAAGGGAAAATATTCCTCACACCTACTTAACTTAATTCTTTAATTATCGTTCTGTTTCTTTAATCATCGGCCCTGACTACCACGGAAAACCATCTCACTCAGTGTGGAAGCTTTTATACCAGCTAGCTACATCTCACAGGAGTTCGACCCCTTCTCTGTAATCAGTGAGTCCCTTAGAGGAAAACAGCATGCTATCATTAGCATTAACTTGTCACTAGTGAGGTCTAATTTTGAACTCCTCTATAAACAGTTGCTCACAAAATAAAAAGAGAGGAAAAAAAAAAGGAAGAGATCCATGAAGCTGATTGTCTTAAAAAATAAACAGAGAACAGAAAAATACAATGGATGCTAAGACAGTTGCTTTTGGACTAAAGAGAAAAAATGAAATCACTAAAGATCACCATTTTACCCAAACAATAAATACAAATAACTATTGAAAAGAAATATTAATTCTTAAATTAATGCATTTTAGATTTCAGATTTTATTTAAACTTCACCTGATCTACTAGTTTAAGCTTTTCCATGAAGATTCAGATTTAGTTGGATCAGGTTTCTCTACAGAAGTGGCCTTAGTTGGAAGGATGCAGTCACAGGTTTTGGTACTGCTGTTCACCTGAGCCCCCATTCGACGGGACATCAACCTGTCCTTCGCTCTAGAAGCCAGGATGCCATAAAGACCAGGTCCTCAGATTAAAGCAGGTGCTGAAGAGTCCTCTTGAAGAGGAATGCTTTGCTGAACTCAGGGGCAGAGGGTGGACTGCTCAGACATGCCTACATTAGACACACTGACAGGAAACACAGTCCTGTGATGTACTAACTGCTGTTAAGAGAACAAGACCTTGTGCAGAATGGTTCTTCTGACTTCTCTCTGAATTAATCGGTGATCATTACAGAGAAGTGGGTTGGAGCATAGTTTGACAGACACTCCCACCCATCAGAAACACCACCTCTGCCTGCGAATCCCACCTGAGCCCCATGACAGAGCCAGGTGCCCTCATGCCTCCCTGAGACATGGCCACAGGGCAGGCAGCCCCTGCGCCTTCCCTGGAGCAAGCTCCATGCCGGGGAATGACAGAAGGAAAATTAGGAGCAGCAAAGCTTTTACGAGTGCATTACAGAGCTAGCAACAGAAAACACAAGGGGGGCAGGAGAAAAGGAAAGAATAGTCTGCAGCCAGCTTTGGCAGCCACAGCCCATGGAGCACACTTACCAACCGGGAAGGAGAAAGGCAGTCGTGTATGTAGCAAAACAAGGCAGATAGGCTCTCTTGAGAAATGCTTGCTGCTTTGAAAGGTTAACACGAAGCAACAGCCTCATCTGTGCCCTTCCATGGAGGCCACTGGCAGTCCCCGCATTCCCCTGCTGTCAGCACCTTCTCTGCTCCCTCGCCTGCCAAGTGTTCAGGCTTGTTGCAGAAGTCTCTGCTTGCTCTCCTGGAGAGCCCCGCTCATTTACTACTGCTCTGCCATGCAACAGCCATGCACGTCTTGGCCACTGCCATTTATGAGCACGGACTAGGAAGGAAACCTAATTGTTTGGTAATTTTATAATTAACCACTAAATTTAGATTATTCGGACTCGCTCTCCAGAAGCAAAAGGGCATTTCCTTAACCCATCACACTGCAGAGTTTACAAGTCAGACAGTTGTGCAGCCTGCTGATGATACAGACCTGAACTCAGGCCTCCCTATAAATCATCAGTAGCAAATGTTTGCATCACGATGAATGTTTTCTTTTTATTTAAAGGCATCTCCTGACAAAGTTAGGTGTTGAGAATGGCAAGCACTTTTTGAGACAAAACAGTGTTTCAATAAAGACAAGTTTTTCCATACAAAATAAAGTTACCTTAGATGCGCTCCAAGTGCTGAGATTGTTTTGAGTGCACCAAGCTCCACAGGTGATATAAATTCTTCCTTTTCTCTGACTGGTCCTACATATTTTCCCTCATTCAGAGTTTGATTCACCCTTTTGCTGTTGGCTGCTCTCTTTGGTCACCTGCAGTAATTATTTTCTTTCTGTTACTACTTTTAAAAATATTAACATTATGTTTTAAAATAATTCTGAAGTTTTCCTGGGCTTCCCCTTACATCGTGTTATTTCCAACTCCACCTGGCTTCTCGCGAAAGCTGGCCTTACGCCCAAAGTCATTTTCCCAACCTTTTAGGCTATCCTTGTCCTTTGTTCAATGAAGAAGCTTTTTATTTGTTCTCTGTTCTTCCACAGAGTTTTCCCAGTCTTGCCTATGTTTTTCAGAGAGAACTCATCACTCTGAGGACTTAAAAGGAAGACAAAGGATAAATCTAACTCAGAACCAACACAGTGACCCATAGCAATTCAAATACATGTCCAGGGTGCACACACACCCACACCCCAAATACAACTCGAAGCAATACTAAACCATCACCTTAAGACACATTATCCATGAACTGTGTTTCACAAACCTGCAAACTGTAAATGACCAAAGAGAATATAAAACTAAGTGCCTGTAGGGAAGAACCCAGGGTAATCCTGGATCAGATATAGCAGAAACATCAGGAACTTTGCCCAGAACAGTCTTTGCCTTATTGCAAATTACACAGTGGTGCATTTAATCTGTTATCTGTCAATGCCCAGATCCTCTTCCTCGCTGTTGCTATATAAACTTTGTTTTTTCCTATGGGTTTTGATCGATAAAAGTTTGGCTTGAGATATTTTTCCCTCTCATTGACAGAATTTATGACACTGAATTTCCTTTTGGAAGTTGCAGGTTTTACTAGAACTCTCCATGGCCTTCTGGCAGTTTCAGTGCTCCAAAACAGAAACGTTCCACAAATGGTTATAACAATCCAGTTTAAAATTCCAGAACATTCATGAAAGTAAAATACAAACACAATTACAGATTTAGTCTTGGCACAAAGATTTTTGCATAAATGTCTTCATTAATTCCTAAAAGTTTCAATTTGATGATATCAGCCCCGAATTTCACATCAATTACCTTATTAAAGGGATCATGATTGATTGCTTAAAAAAATTACACAACCTTTGGAAAGTTTGCTCTGTTTTTTTTTCAAAATTCCTGTTCCCCACAGAATATCAACCTGTTACCATCTGACCATTTAACGAATAATCTCTTTATTTGCTTTCCACTATGCTAGATATTGAAGTGAGACAAACTGGCCAGCAGCTCCCTGGCTTGTTTACTTCACCATTTATGAAGAGGAGATCTCAGAAGAAATACATGCAGTATT
Source organism: Heliornis fulica (assembly GCA_013399135.1). NCBI lineage: Eukaryota > Metazoa > Chordata > Aves > Gruiformes > Heliornithidae > Heliornis > Heliornis fulica. The sequence goes on along the minus strand of VXBZ01000396.1, from coordinate 379,911 downwards.
GACCCTTATCATATCATGTGAGTGGCTCCACTTCTCCCTTCGGGGTGCTCCAGTCCCAATTTCCTGGTCTATCTTATTCTGATGTGTTTTGCTTTATCTGGAAACCGTGGAGTTTGTTATTATAAGTAATGAATGATACACTGCATTTCCTTTTAGACCCCTGGGCAAACATTGGCTTGGTGTGAGCTCTGGGAGCAGGGAACGGTTCCAGCTGGGCATCTCTCAGCACCAGAACTGGTTTCATGTTTGTCCCACCAAGCCCCAGCTCATTCCCTGGGGAGTGCCCACACCCATTAGCCTTTTCTGAGTAAGGAGGATTTTTTGCCAAACAAAAAGCTGGTTTTAAGTCACATTTGGTGGCTTAGTAATTATTCTGCCATGTCTATCGCATTGTAAGCTACGTTCAGTGACTCATAAACCTAGTGGGCCAGTGGCAATGCCAGGGTTAAAGACTTCTTGATGCCCGAGAGCTGGCTCCCAGCTGTATCAAAGGCGAACCCCACTTCCACACCAGTTTACACCTCCCTAAGCGCAGTGCTGGGGTGGGAACTTGTCCACCCAGCGCTGCTGCCAAACCACTCGCGCTGTGGAACCGCAGTCCAAAGAATACAACGTTTCATCAAAAAACTTGCTTAGGCAGCTGCTGAAAAGGAGAGACAAGTTGCTTACACACACGTAGTCCTGAATGACCTATCTTATGCGGACCTCAAGATGCTTCATAAATATAATCTAAACCCAAATATTATTGAAACCATCGAAAAAGAAAACACATATCTCAGAGTCAGAGCTCCAGGCAATGAAGTGGGTACTGGCATCTACCATCTCTGTGCTGCTCAGTCGCAGGATGCAGCATCTGCAGCAAGGACAGCTGAACATCTGAAGCAATTTCAGGACCCCAGTAGTTTCTGCCCCATATTTCAAAGTAAACTGAAATCGCAGCACAAGTACACTCTCAGGCAGGGCACTATGGTAACTCATTCCTGTTTCAGTCCGCCAAATGCTGATAAAAACAGGACTCCCTCGTGTTAAGGGGCTTTCTGAATGCACATTCATTTAAGGACAGCAGTGTTGTAGTCTCAAGAGGTAACACAGCTTTGAAGCTGAGAACAAGACATCGCTTCCCGTTGCCTGGAAGCCCCTGCCCTGAATCACAGCTCTCCTGTGGCCGACCCAGTACTGCCAACAGCTTGCTCCCTTGTGTGAGTTTCTCTTTTTGTGCTTATCACTGAGCTATTACTGCTTTTTCCTTATGTTTTAACAAAAAACACAACCTTTCTTAGCATTTTTCTACTGTATTCTTCTGGTTACTATGATGATTTTAAATCTCCATCTGACTGTCTCTTTTTTTTTTTCTTCTGCAAAATATTGTTACAGCCTGGAGAAAGAGTCTGATGTCAAGGTAGGCCTAGCTTTGAACCCAGAGTGAAGAAACTTTTTATATGCTTCCAGACTATTTAATTCTCTAGTCAGGTCTCTCGAGTAGCTGAAAAGAACAACTTTCCCAGGCCCTGCATGCCTGTGAGCTGTAGGAGAGTAAAGCACCCAGTCTTCCTGAGAGGTAAGGTGCTGATTACACAACTTTCAGCACATCCTGAAAGCTGATTCCAAAAACTAATATTTCTTTTGGCGTCATGCAGAGTTCTTCACATTGCCTTTTGAGGGGAAAGCAAGCATTGGAAAGTGAGGGGTTTTTTAAAGTAACTTGCAAAGAAGAGAAGTATGGAGTTGAGAAATGAGATCAAGCAACCCAAGATCCAGCTCAGATTTAGTCAAACCCCAGCCACAACATTCATGACATTTAGTTTCTACCCTCTTCATTCATGGTGGTCATGCATCAAAGCTCATGCCACAAAACCATATTAAACTGAAATGTTTACACTCTCTCCTCTAGCAAGGACCAGTGGAGAAGTATGGATGTGCTGCAGAACTGCTGTATCAACTGCTGTACTTGAACACAAAAAATTACTCAGATGCAAAAAGCTCAGAGGTGTCAAAACTGTTCCTCAAGTAGAATTCTTCCTGCCAAACTGATGCCACGAAACAGGGGGCAGGAAGACAGCCTGTCTTTCTGCAGAGTGAATAACTGAGCCTGGAATTTGTAGAGACCAAAAACTTCAGTGCATGTCTTAGAATGATTCTGCTGTTAAAATAAAAGCTGTAGGCCAGACACCAACTCATGCCGGAAAAAGCCTTTTTATAACAAAAGCAAGTAATGTATATGTGTATATATACACGTGTGTGTGTGTGTGTGTGTGCCATACCCCCCCTGCCATACCACCCCTGGAAATCATTCTGGCTTTTTTTCAAATATAGGAAAATGACTTTTCACACTTTTTGTATTCAAGCTATCCCAAAACACTTCACCAAGCAGCCTGACACAGACATACACCAAGACACAGCCACCAGAATGCTGATGTAAGAGGGACCTTGGTCCCAGGCCAGATGGGAGATGCCACTGTTACTAGTAAACCCCCCAAATCCTGCTCCTAACTCTACCCAGTCCTGATGGGGGAGATCAACCCTCTCAGCACTCCTTCCCCTTTGCAATGGAGAATCACCAGCTGAGGATCACTTCACCAACCCTGCCTGGAAACCAAAGAGACCTCAAAACGCAGAGAGCCGCCAGCCTCCCCGAACTCCTTGCCCCGATGATACTCACAGAGCAGTGTGAGTCCCTTAGTGGTGCTGTGACACCAGAGAGTCCTGGGTGTGAGTAGGGACTTCCCTCTGCCAGGTGCTGCACAAACAGCATAAATTCATAGTTTACTGAAAAAGCAACCAGAACCTGAAATGGACACTCCCTTCCTCCAGAGCAAAGGAAGGGAAAATAAATAAGTGAGGTAGATAAATAGAAGTCAGCAGAGGAATTAATGTCTAGCCTAGAAAATATTTCATAAAAAGGGTGAGCATCTAAAAATGATAGCTTGAGAGAGAAGCACAGCTGGCAGAAATCAGAGACTGTATTCCCACCAGCTTTAAGATGTTTTAACAAATGCAATTCATTTCTTCTGTCCTGAAAGAACATTCAAGCATTGTGTTAAACAGTGGGACTTTTTCTCAACCTTCAACTCATGCCTGTTTTCACCCTTGGCTTTAGAGAAACAGGTTCTACAGTTGGAGGAAAAAAAGCAGGCTCATTAATAAAAACTCCCAAAACCCCAAAACAAAATACCTACCAGTTTCATCCATTTAGTCCCAAGGTGAAAGAGGATTTGTGATTGCAAGCAGATCCTCTGCTTCAGCACTAAGCCTCTGCAACTAGAGACACAGAGTATTTTCCAATGGAGTGGTGGTGGAGTACAGAGGTGGACGTTGTCGAAGGCAGCCCACTGGTGACACACTGATGGGAACATTTAACAACTCTGCTGTTTTCCTGCATGTTCACCTCTACCAGATATCTAGGTTAACATGAAGAGATCAAAAGCCAAATTCTTAAATTAAGCCTGTGAGAAAAACACTAACCACAGGTGAGGAATCTTCCTTTCTCAAGTCTGCCTTTCTTAAACAGCTAGACACCCAAGAAAGTAAGGAACACCACAGACTTTTTTTTTTTTATACCTGTTAATACCTTTAAGATGAAGAATTAAAGATGATGTTGAAAAATGGATTTTCAAAAATGGAACGCTGTAAATCCAAGGAAAACAACAATACTGCGATACCTCATGAATAGCTATCAATCAGGAGTAGAAAGAAATTACAAAGTTTATCTAACTTGATTTTAATAGAATCACAGGCTTGTTTCAGTTGGAAGGGAACTCAAAGGCCATCTAGTCCCAACCCCCTGCCAGGGGACACCCTCCACTAGACCAGATTACCTAAAGCCCCATCCAGCCTGGCCTTGGACACTGCCAGGGAGGGAGCAACCACAGCTTCTCTGGGCAGTCTGTGTCAGGGCCTCACCATCCTAACAGGGAAGAATTTCTTCCTGATATCTAACCTAAATCTATCCTCTCATAGTTTAAATCCACTGCCCCTTGTCCCATCTCCACAGGCCCTTGCAAATAGCCCCTCTCCAGCTTTGCTGTAGGTCTCTTCAGGTACTGGAAGGCTGCATGCCCCATAGGAAGCACAAGCTCTTCTGATGCTTCTGACACCTTGATTTTTTCCAGAAATCTCTCCCAAAACAAATACCTTTCTTTCTTTGTGTAAAACAGGACTTTGGTGCTAACAAATCCAACAAAAACCAAAGGGTTCAATTATCTTGATGTCTTATTGTTGCCAAAACAATGTCAGAGAGAAACTACCTGTTTTTTCCCAAAGGAAAATAAGTTCCAGAAAAATTAGAGAGTATGAACTTAAGAAAAACAACACATTATCATGCAATTGATCACAGTTTCTTATTGCATTAGGTATTCAAACTGTTCCAAACTGACGCTCACAGTAACACTTGTAAACAACAGTAATCATAATTTTAGAATATATTTATCTATGGATGGCAACCAATTGATTACTCAAGAGTTCAGTAAGCTAAAAAAAACAAACCACCCAAACTTCTTTATCCAAGAGATAAATACCTGCTGTCCGAAATGCATCATTTAAATACACATCTGAGCATTAAAAAATAGGTTTAATAAGAAGAACATTTCCAAGCCAGTAACTCTTAGGACCTAAAATATGTACTTTTGAAAAGATGGATTTGCTAATATAAGCATTTTTATTGTTTTTATTTTGATTCACTGGCTCCATAGTTTGCATGAGAATCCATAAATCTAGTATGCTGTGTTTCTTACACCCCAAAAATTCAGTATTGTACTCTTGAGGATCAACATGGCAAGTACATCAGTGACGTACTCAGCAGCACAGAGCATGTTTTTTAAACTGTTACCTATTTTTTTGTGGATGCCGTTTTGTGCCTGTGGTGGTAAGGCCATGCCACTGAAAGCCTTCAGGAGTTTTACACCTGCATAATTAGATGGGTGTACAGACCACACCAAAACACAGGCAAAAAAAAAGAGAAGTTCTCAGGGATGCAAACTAGCTTCCCATTTGCCTTATGTGCACAGACAGTTTATGTATCGGCCTGTCATTGGTGTCCAGGTCACCTTCAGCATCAACTGGATGCCACCCGATGAGGCAGCAAATTAATTCTGCCTCGTATTTTGAACCTCTTCTCGTTTATGTGTCAGTATCAGCAAGAGAGGCTATAATGAGGGTAGAGAGAGTAGCTCTGCTGTGCTGCCTTAGATTTGGGGCATCTCCCAGCACTTAAGGAGTGTCTGTAGCTGAGATTGCCAGAGGGATGTCAGTCTGAAGCAGGCAGTTGCTATGAGAGGTAGCGCTGGGTACCAGACTGTGCTTGCTCTCCTCGCAGCCACAGCCTGGGAAGAACGAGGGAAATGACTCGTCTCCCTCTGAACATGTGGAATGGCATTTCCAACTTCCCTGCAAGATCACAGCTTTATGACATGCAACACTTCAGATCATTGCTCAGGGAATTCCTGCCATCGTGACATCAGACTACTTCACAAAGACTTTCAACTCCGGGGATATTTCTACAATGAATATAATTAGCCCCATTTTAAAGATGGCAGCTGAAGCAGGGAACAACTTGGAAAAGACCGCACACACACGGGTCTGTCTTCTGTGGCAGATCCACTCTGTGCCAGGCAAATGCTTGAAAGCACAAGACTCATGCACTTCAAACTGAATTTCCACCATCTCCTGTACTGGATGTCATGCTAGAGAGTACTATTCAGATGAAATTCAGCCCAAAGTCTTAAGGTTAAAATAAATCTTAAACGTATGCTTTAAAAAAAAATTGTGAGCAAATAACAAGATCTGCAGTAATGCAGAGAAAATTAATTACCTAGGCAGACTCCTTTTCAAGTTCATGACTCATGCCAGCATATAAATGTCTGCGTGAAGCCAGCTCCTAATGCTAATTTTGTTGCTGTAAGAAAATTGTAACCTTCTCCACCAAAAAACGAGTCCATACCTCGCTATTGATTTTTCAAGCGTCTGACTGGCAGAAAGCTGCACTGGAACTGCAGATTTCTGCTAACGCTCTGAAATGTTTTGATGAAATTTTGTTCTTTCACTGCAGATATGAGACAGACACCCCTGGCCATGCTGCAGTTGGCCTCAGCTGTGCAGAAGTTGTGGTCGCAACCACCTAACTTGTTCCTTTTTACTGAACATAGACATAGCAAGCGTATCACTTAACAGGTCAGAAAATCCCATCCCACACAACAGCAATGCCTTGGTACAAAGAGTACAAAGAGTAGGAGTAAGATGCATTTTTTGTTAAAGCCAGTCCATGGTTCAAACTGTACCCTGCCCCTGCTGCTCCCCTGCCAGAAGCTGATGTGTTTATCAGCCAGTGCTGGCAGTGGGTTGTGGCCCTGCGGTGCTGACAGGTTTCTAAAGAAGCCAGCCCTATCTGCCTCCCCAAGACCCCTTTGTGGAACAATAACCTCTTACCACAGAGTTTAGACTCATGAGCTACCAGCTATAGGTATCTGCTTTTTATATAAGATTTACCAGTGTGCTGCTAGGGTTTGGGGGTTTGTTTTTTAATCCAATTGGAGCACAGCAAGAGAAAGCAGATGTGTCTGATACTCCATATGCAGCCTTACTTGCCCACGCAGTACCAAGAGCTACATGTGCCACCACAAAATGTACCCATTATAATGGCAGCATCTCCTTTAAGTAACGAGCTCATGAAACTGGGGAAAAAGAAACACATGCACACTGACACAGGTGTTTCTCTCCACTGGAGGCTGGCAGATCCCAGTCGACATGGGGAGGATGGAGTTGCCATGGTGGTGCCAAAACCCATCGTTCCTCTTCATCTCCCTCAGTAAATCCCTGGCAGCAGGTGGGATGTCGGCATCACACTGACAGAAGAGGTGTCATCAAGATGAGGACCTCGTTCTGGCTGGCCCTCTGCATACACAGAGCCGCAGAACATCCCTGCCCCAAGGGGCCTGACACACCATGTCTGACAAGGCACTCAGCTGAGCAGAGGCTTTTGGCCAGCAGGCTGAGCGCCCATCAAGTGTCCTGGCAAGTCGTGGCATGCCACAAGCTGCTTTCCCATGACATAAAACAAAAACAGCACAAGAAAGAGGCAAAATGATGGAAAAAAAAAAAAAAAGCCTCCTCCCCTCCGATGCTTTCCCCTCCCTCACCAGCCCCACACCTATGGCAGCACGCTCAGGGAGTGAGGCTCTGCACAGCAAAAGCCAAAGGTAGAGGGGAAAATGCATCACCTACTGCACCCAGCCTCACCCCAAACACCAAGCACCCAGTAAAACAGAACCCGATGAGTATTCATGGAGCCTATGGAGCAGGGAAGGGGGCAGGAGGTGAGTGACCCCTCTCTACAAGGTGGGCGGGCTGGCCCCAGGCACGGCCCCTGGGGAAGGACAGATGGATGGAGGGTAAGAGAGAGTATGAAGCTTCACTATTTACCATGCAAAGCTTCACAACGCAGCCAAACCAGCACAGATCTAAGCAGGCATATTTACAAGATGCAGTGGTGGATGGTGTAGAAATACTAGCTTGCATCTCCAAAGCAGCCCAGTCTTATCCCGAAGTGCCAAACCCAAGCCATGTCTGAAGGCAACGTGGGCAGAAGCATCTCTGCATCCCATTTTCTAGACAATGTGGATACAGCACTTTCTTCCTTAGTTAGGTGGCTGTGATGTAAAAAGGAGAAAGGGAGAATTCAGAGAAGATAAAAGGCAACATAGTTAGAGAGTGATTTTTTTTCCCAGTTAAAATTATATTTGACTTTTTTCTTTTTAGCTAAATTTAAAGGTGAACTATTTGGTTAGTAAACACATTAATTCCTTGCATGTATTCTCAGAAGTGAAACAGAACATGGCCAGTGTTGTGTTAGATTGATTTTATGACTTTGTTGGGGTTTTTTTATTCATACCACTGGCTTAACTTAGGCACACATGGAACAATCAGACAACTGGGCAAATATCAGCACTTCCAACAAAAGTGGAATAAACCCATTTACTGGATGTTCCATTGTTTCTGTAGCAAATCAATAATAGATATTTAAATTGCTGTTTAGACTTCAAAGCTAAGACAAATGAGGACATTCCCCTTTCTTTCCCACTGCTGTGCTCTCAGGCTGTGCCTTTTAAATAAGACCTGGCATGTGCAATTCACATTGCACAGAATAATTTACACTTAAAAGCTACAGATCTTATTTTCAGAGCAACATGCCAGCCATCTCCATACAATACGTTACATTGATTTGGTCTATTCATCCTAACTGCAGCAATTTAAAAGCATCGACAGCAGTCTCTTAATGTGGCTTTGTCATTGCATCCAGACAACATAGCACTTGTTTGCAGTAACCACTCAGCATGCCAAGGGAGATCTATGGTACTGCAGGCTCCTCACAGGAACCCATCTCACTCTAGACATCTTCCAGAAGCCAGGTAATTCAGGGTCTTGAGATCAAACTCACAAGCATTTATGGTCATTTTCTTGGTATCCATCAATTATATCAGTGACATTTGCCAAGTACAAAGAATTTTGGTCTTTAGTTCAAGTCTATTGACATTTTATGGATTTATTTATTCAAGTAATAGGTTCTTTGCTGGATATATTACTGGATGTGGGATTTATTTATTGTCTGCTGCTCTGTTCAAGCTGAAATTCTTGAAAGAATTCATTCTGCATAATTAGAAGGGTGAAGGATTTTATTAATTTATTTTTTTTTTTACTTAGAACAAGGATGTAGGTTTTTACGTACCTGAGAAAATATTTGTATATGTAAAAAAGGACAAATATGAGAGCATAAAACAACAACACTGCAAGTATATCGTCAAGGACAAAGACCTTAAGAAGGCCATTTAACCCCTGTAACCTAGGCCACACTTGGAGATTTACAATCGCATAGAAAGGTTATATCACTTCCCTCTCAAACAATGCAGAAGAGGAAGTTTTAATTTGTGTTTCTTAACGTATAATGAAAACAAGACACACACAGGTCCCAGAAGCGTTCCATCATGACCCCTCTTTGCTGTTTGCACCACACTGACTCAAACACCTCCTCTCCTCTGCGCCCACCCACAATGAAGCATCGGGATCCTCTCTTTAACAGGGAGCAGGACCACATGTCTCTGCTGCCAAGAGATTAATAGCTCCAGTGAAGCAGCAGCTGATCCTTTCGAGGGACCTGTGGCTCTGGCATGCTGCTCGAGCCTTCGCCTTGCAGGTATTACCCAACAGCCGCAATGCACTGGTGCACAGCTTAGCTGGCATCTGCAAATTTATTTTAAACATAAGCACCTATTATGCCTATTATGAAGAGAACACAGAAATTATTTATGCTCAAGATCTGCTTCCAGATCTCTTGCATAGGTGACTTACCCTGACTGAGATGGGGAAACAAGCTAAGAAGCTGGAGAGATGAGTGGGACAAAAATCTCCTTCCATAACTTATGGCTGTTTTTAATGGATCAGATCTATATGTGATGAAACTGTCCCAGCAGAATAGAGAAGAGCAAAACTCAGTAACTATAACCAGGTGGACACTGTAAGGCATCAGAAGAAACAGCCATGGTGGTATCTTAACTTCAGCCAACCTACACTTTGTTTAGCTAACAGTTTATCCCCTACCACAAGTTTTGGTTTTCTGATTTTTAAATACAAAGATTGGGGAAAAAAAAGTCATTCAGAATTGCAGAGGAAACAGATTCTTAAATTAAGATTCTTCAGCTCTTCACTTCTATCAAGTATCCATCCATACATACTCAGCTGGATTCTGTCATACTTGGTGTTAAGAGCATATCCCAAAAAATAAATACAGAAATAGCAACACTCTGATGATGTCAGGCAATAACAAAGAGGGAATTTTAAAAAGCATACCTGCCAATAAATGTATGTTCTCATTTTTCAGCTGATTAGTGACTTTGGAGGTTTGTTGTGCTTTCTTGTGAGACAGAATAAGTGTAAACCAATACTCAGCATCAAGCAAGCAGAGTCAGTGGACATCCCAAATTCTGCTCAAAAACTCTATCTGGCCTCTGTGAAAACAGTTTTAATGTCATGACCCACTATTGAAACACTTTACTTTTTACTTCAGTGCAGTGGCAAAAATGAAGTTTGCTCCCACATTTTCTGTGGGACAGACATAGGGCATTCTTAATTCTTTTCTGTAGCGTCTTCCAATGGAAAATATGCAGCTTACACCTTTCATTCCCAGACTAGTTAAACAATCTTTACTATCGTTTTTGTCCTCTCTTAAATTACACAGTTATAACAAGACAAACTTTGAATCAGAAGACAGAAATGACAAAGCCTGTTTCCAACTACTTCACACATAGAAAGGAAATCCAGATATCCACATACCAATGAAGGTCCAGACATGATTTCCTCCCCCTCACTGTGTATTTTCACAGGTAACTGCAAAAACAAGGATCTTTTAAACCTAAGTGTAGTTACCACCATGACAGCCTGTCCCAGCCAGTACATGAATGATCACACTAATACTGTGTCCTTTCAGTAAATGCTTCCATTAAAATTTAAAGCAATTTCCTTCTAATGTGAAGAAATTAGTCTTCAAATTATGTCTGTGTATTCAAATTACTTTGTTTGCTTAATGGCTCTTCACAGATGCCTCTCTTTTTGCTATTGTATAAAGGAAACTCACGGGTATCAATCTATTGCAGTTAAGACTGTACTCAATCTCTTTTTTATTCTTGCTTGAAGCATTATCAGTCAACTTGCTTACGTATAGCCCATAAATTATCTGCAAAAGTAGCTCCAAGAATTTAGCAGTAAAGCAGGCTATATATACACACATGTGAACAGACATGACATCAACCTTCAAATCCCTCTCTTCCTGTAATCCCTTTGTTTTGATCCTCCACGTGGTTACTATACTAAAGCAACACATGAACAGCTCAAGAAAGATATTTGGTGTGCACACAGGCAGGGATATTGTATTTCCTTTTGCAAAAATGCCGTAGTCCAAGTGAATGACAGACTGAGGCAATACAGATATGCTTTCTGCCAGATCCTCATTTTATTATGAGATTGGCAGGATGAAATAAATAGAATATAAAGCACTCATTCATAAATATTCATTTCATAAGAGCACTCCTTTGGTAAGGAAAAACCTTCCTGAATTAAATAAGGGCTACATGTTAACAAAATGAATCTCTGTTTCATTCAGAAAACAGAATGTGTGTCAACCCCACACTAGCTTTTTCTGTATGGAGGTGTTGGTGGCTAAGATACTTTGACCAGCCTTGCACATCTTTAATGTCTTACATTGTAATATCCCAAAGCCTTTCACTAGCAAAGATTTGACACATGTTAAATATGAGCAACTATGAATGGTTTCATTATAGACTTGTGCATAAGGGGGTCATTAAATGGGGTTCTTGATCACAAAGCCATTTGTAGCATAGTTGGAAAGAAAACCCCCAGTAATATTTGGTTTGCCACTGTATCCAGTCCATGGACCACATGTTCCCCCGAGGCCGTTACATTTCAGTCCCTAAATTATTATTTCTCATTCTGTGTTCCTGATATTATCTTAATGTTCCTGACATATGTTAATAACCCCCACAGGGCAGATAAACTGTTTTGATGATCTCAAACTAATAAACGAAAGGTTCTTAAGAGGCATAGAAGAGATTCCTTGGAAACCCATTAACAGTTACAGTAATTCACCCAATTTTCCGTGGATTTGTATTTGCTACAGCAGCAATCTTGTTTATTGCATATTAACAACTGTCACATCTGTTAAATCCCTAGTAAATAGCAATTTTCCCTTGATTACTGTCCAGTTTGACATGTGTTACTTCGAAGATAATGTATGGTGGGATGCAGAACAGAAATATATCTGCTGGGTTCTGGGGATATGTCCAGCTCCAAGGCAACCTCCACCTTCCCTATTCCTATCACACAGGCAAAACACTGACCTAAAAATGTCCTTGTGCTTCAGGTCCTACTGTTCCCCTCACCAACCCAACCCTTCTTAGTATAGTCTCATCTCCTCCCATCATAGACTCTATCTAGTCCCAGAGGAAGCCACCAAGGTCTTCCTCACTCCTTGCTCTGACACCTATTTCTGTCACAGAAGCAGCGGAAACTGGAAACCTCCTCAACCTGGACGGTTCTGCTGCTGACAGCTATGATTCACCAGTGACTTCTCAGCAAGCGTGAGCTAAGAGCATTCCTGAGATGTGATCTGAATTCATGATTACATAGGAGTTGAATGCTACGGCTTATGCAGTTGTTAAAACTTTGTAGCTTTTGTCATCTCAAAGCACCCTTCAAGTCAAAAGGCTGGGCTTATACACACAAATATATGTGTGTGTGTGTATATATATACATACATACATACTTATTTAAAGAATGACACAAACATTCTTTGAGGAGTTTAACTGCACAACCCAAACCTTCAGCTAACAAAAGGCAATGGATATGCAGTTTGTGTGTGTTCATACATAAACGTCAGGTTTTACATGTTCACAGGGTTGCCTCACAGCACAATTCATACTGCCTTAATGCATTGTACCAGTGACTTTCCACAGTATCAACAGTCTTGAGGACACTGGGAAAGCAGAAATTTCTTGTAGTAAGTATAACAAGGTTGTACTGGATAAATGTGTGGAGTTACTTTACCAATGTGGACATATTCCAAACATCTAGGTTCCAAGGCAAGTCAGTCAGTAGGTAACAAATGAGCAGAGGAACCTCTGAGCTGTCAGGATATTTTAGGACAGAGACATGAAAAAACTGATGTTTAAGTTTAGGCTTCCTACTAGTACTGATGCTTCAAAGCTGGAGGCTCCTGAGTCCAGGGCCCCTGGAAAGGAGAAACAAAATAACCCCAGATATGGCTCCTAAAGCCACAGCCTCAATGACTGACAGCAAAACTGAATAAAAACTCCGGAGGACTAGCCAAGAGAGCCCTTGGAATCATAAGCAAGAGAAATCTTTTCTTTTAGGCACTTGCCTGTTTTTGATTAAACAAATGAAAGAGAAGCTGCCTTAGGATCTTGGTTCTGTATGCCACTATTTTCCCCATTTTAGCACTTTTTGCCTGGACTTAACACGCAAAATCACAATTTATGAAAACAGATTTAGCAGTATTTGAGAATAAAAGGAATGCAATTTTTATATAGTTAGTTAGTTATTTTTGGTTACTGAAAAACATTGATTTCGAAGGCAGGAACCCCAATGCCAACATGAGCTAATGACAGTTTAAGTAGAAATGTATTTTTTAATCGACTCAAAATATAATTAGGCAATTATAGGCAATCAAGCGAGAGCTGTTTAACAAGCTACTGGCCACAGCTGCTGTGGCTTCACCTCAGTGGGAAACCAGCACCCACTCAGCTGGGGAATTTAAGCAAACTGATTTTACCACAGTGCAGCCTAAACGTTCATGTCTTCAATTACTCAGCTTAGAAATCAGTAACTTCCTGGGAGCAGGGCAGTAACTTCCTTACGGCTCCATGTGGATCTGGAAAGGGCATATCTGACTGTGTCCAGCAGTTTGAGACGTTCTTTCTCTAAAGTGGCTGTCAGAATTTCTAGCTCATATTGTTCCTTATACTACTCTCAGGGATGCCAAGATAGCACGCATCTAGAATGCTTCTCTCTGAAAAATTATTTTAATTAAAATGGTATTCAGGGGTCCCATATTCTTTGTTTATCGTTAATTAACGTAACACATTTGTTTAGCTTGCAAGCTAACAAGTGCTTTTGCTAACTGCTAACTCCCAAACTAAACATTTGATCTGAAATGCCAGGCCTTTTTCTTCTCAAGTCGTATTTCATTGCCACCCCATCTTTTGTGATTGCATAGTCTCTTCAAGGACAGTATCCTCCAGCGTCTCTTTGCAGAGATGAGCCCTGCCGAGCGTGCCTGACAGAGTGCAACACAAGTCCCGATAGCTGTGCTGGGTATGCGGACACGACAGCAGCAAGGATGTACTTTAGAGCTGAAACTAAGAAGTCATCCCCAGTGAGCACAAAACACAGAAAGCAGAGCTGCTAACTGTAATTTAGGCAAGAAGTTCTTAAAGATGTAGTGAAAACCCACTTCCAGAGCAGCAGGTTTTGTCCATCAGTTCATCATGTGGCTTTCTTATTCCATCAGCCCTCCTACAAGGGTTTCCAAAGTCACAGTGATCACACAAACACTCTAACCTAACAAAAGTAGGATTTCTAACATGGGGCAGTCTTAGAATTCTGAATACATACTGGGTCTCTCATGCAAAGTTTTTGCTTGATACGCTTGCTGCTTCAGAAGGAGGCTTGTGTTAGTTACTTCAACATACACATATGATATTTTCTGCTTCAGAAATGCAGGCTAGAATGCTGAAGTTACACCAGCCAAGCCTACCAGCTGGTTCACAGTGAACTTTCCATGGAAACTCTCATTCAAAAGTCAAAGAAGATTTGATTTAGCCCTCTAGGAACAGTCAGTGGGCACACATGTTTCCAAAAGGATACCCTGATGTGTACTTAGCCGATGACCAATACAGAGATAAAACATTTCAAACCCTGCAAACAGTGCTGCTGTTGTCCCTACTCAAAGACTGCGAATTAGAGGAACAGGAGCACAGAGCATAAGCTGGGGACAGACTGGGTCTTGATGACTTCCATGTTCAATTCTCCCATGCACAGAAGTGAAAGGCATCGCACAAAACCAAAGGATGTGTAATAGATTTCTCAAATGATCAGAGAGTATCCTTACTTGTAAAAGATACTGCACAAGGTTAGGGTTGATAATCTTACTGCTGTGTATTGCTTTTCAAATGATAGCATTCACTAATAAATACAGCTGAAATCTGGCTCCTAGTCCAGGAGAAGCCTCAGCAACTTGTTTCCCCAAGGGAAGTGTAAATAAGGTTCCTGCCAAACCTCTGTGGGTTTTCAGGGGGATCTGGTCTCCAAAGCATTCTGGGATGGACGGAGTGATTGGAGCTTGCAGGGACAGGGGCCATGTAGAGAGTACAGAGTAACGATGCAGAGAAGAGGGTCACAGGATCCTGCACTTGCACATTCACAGGATGAGACACTCTTCAAGAAAAGTGATGGCTTTATCACTAGCTAATTAAATACTCCCTTGCTTTCTAAATGTTTCAGTTAATGTACCAGCCTGACATTTCCATAGTGATAGCACAGTCATAATTGCCTCAAAACCACTGTACACGCAATCCTTAGAAAAAATCTTACTGAAAACACCAATGTGGAGAACAGCTGCACAAGTGCTTCAGCTTATAGTGGAGAGATACTGCCTGCGTCCTGACCCATGCACCCAGCTTCTGGATGGACGTGACTATTTCTAGAAGTTAGAGGCTAATGAGTTCACTTCAGGTGTGTCAAAGCACCCTTTCTTAATCAGTATAAGTCAATAAAAACAGATGGGGGGGACCAGGCATAAGGCAGCGGGTGGGTTACAGTATGACTGAGGATTGAGCTGCTGTGGAAGAAGAGATTGTCCCTCCTCAGCAGTCCTTCACAGCCGCTCTCCAGGAGGCGGCCACCCCTTCAGGCTTGCTGCCTCACTTGCTCAGCCAAGGATTTCCCAACCCATGCCCTGATGACTCAAATTAACTTAGTTCCTGGGTTTTTTGTTAACATGCCTCTACAAACAAATCTGGGGAAACACATGGGCAGGTGAATGTGTACAAGGGAACTATTTTCCTTGGGTTTGTGTGGGTTTTGTTTGTTTTCTTGTGGGTTTTTGTTGGTTTGCATTTGGTTGTTTGTTTTTTTTTTCAATTCAGAATTTCTCTCTGTACCACAAGGAAAGCCTCTTTGGCTAATCCAGATGATTTTTTATAAAAATGGGCTAGAAAATAATCACAAAGACTGCTCTCCCAGCAGCGCTGGTGGGGGTGGTATCCTTCTAGCAGGCCTGATGGGTAGTAACATCTTCAGCCATTCAGAATCCTTAGTTTTAAAACCACAGCTTTACTTCAGCCTAGATTTTTTCAGTGTAATTCTATGTTGCACCATAAACCATATTTTTACAAATTTAAGTCAACCTCTTGACCAAAGGCAAATAATAAATATTGCAGAATGCTCCAAAGCTGCTGATGCAGAAAGGGGCTTCACTGGATAAGGACAATTTCTATTACCTCTCTGCCTCCTGGGGACTCATGTATTGGGCTGTACTGTTACAGCACTCTTCACATTTATTCAGAGCTGCACCCTGAGCTGGACACATCACTGCAAACACTGTGTCCCTGAGGACATGATCGTTCCACCTTGAGCATGCCGCTGCATGTCCCACCACGACACTCACAAACACAGCCTGGGAAACGCTGCTTGCTCTCTCAAGTCTAGCCCCTAATCCTACTGCGACCAGATACACAGGGCCATTACCATTAGCCCCATTGTAAAAGGAGGAACGAATGACCAGGAACAGTCTGACACCAGGAATTAGCTCTGCCGGCTTTTGTCTACACATGGATGAACTCCTCTCTCCTTGGAATAAGGAAGGGAGACAACAGAAATCGTCAAAGTAGATTTTGTTTACAGAGAGAATGCAAGACAAGTACAGAAAAAGCTCCAAGACCAATCTTCTTCCCTACATAAGTCCAAGGCATTATTTCGCTGCCTGGTAATTCACATCACTGTGACGTAAATCTCAGGACTTCTCCCTGCCCCAAAGCCATCTTTAGTGTTCACCTGATCAGGCCACAAGAGTAGAACAATCCCTTTGTAATAGCTTTCAGACTTCTAATGTTTTCTCTAAACAAAGGCACACATTCTATAAAATAATAGCTTTACAATCATTGCTGCTTTAATCACGTTGGTGTAAGAGTCTGGTTTGCCCCTGACGGTAACTGTCCTTATCTCCACCCACCAGCCTTTGGTTACATCTTCTCTCTCCTGTCCAGCTGAGAAGGGGGGAGTGACAGAACATCTTTGGGAGGCATCTGGACTCCTGCCAGGGTCACCCACCACAACCAGTTAGACTACAATTTTTGACCTATTAACACAGCAAAAATATACAAGCTAATCTGAAAAATAAGCAGAATTTGATTCCCTAATTCCTAATGTAAGTAAGAGACATCACAAACACTCCTGTAACACTTGTGATGCTGTTGCTTGAGCAAGCAACCCTCATGATAAATGCTGTTTAGTTTCAGGTTCAATAGTACTGAGACTTTGGTGTCCCTAATTTGGGATAAAAGCTCATTTCCTCTTCTGTACAACAAAGTAAAAAATAACTGCACCCCAATAAGATACTATTAGGCCTAATATTTTAATGAATATTTAATCAGTATTACTAGGTCTATTAAAATTATGTGTACAAAATTACAAATAGGCAGCAATAAAGTCACTGAACTTCTGCGTTTTAAGTAGCTTTCATGATGATTTTGCCTATTCTTCTTTAAGTCTAGCATTATTAATAAAATAATGCCCTTCAGTCCAAGATAGTGGGTTGCTGAAGTGGGAATATATGAAGAACAGAGTTGGAGACATTAAACACTCTCATCAAGGAGACAAAAGACTGAGTAAATTAACAGTGTTGCCGATGACTCATGAAGGAGGGGTAGTATGGAGAGTCAAAAGCTCACAATCCCTGTCAGTTCCTACAAGGTACAAATGTCACATCCAAAACCAGAGAATGCTCACAACTGGTAAGGCCCAAAGAGAGGTGATGAAGACTCACCTGCATCCCTTGATGCTTGCAGTCCTGAACGGATCACTTGGACTTGGTCATTGAATGCCAGACAAACCGCTTGGAGACACGGTCTTGGTGGTTTTGTGTACATGGGTACAAGAAAGTGGTGAAAGTGGGTGTCAAATTCGTTTTGGTATAAAATAAATCTATCTTCCCCTCCTGTAGTGCTCTGCTATGTTAGCTAGGTTTTGGTTTTGAAGTGTTTCATCATTCGCTATGCTATGACCTTGACTTTATTGAGCATCATCCAGGCGCTGTTACACGGATATGAAGTAAATGTGTGGCTGTTTCACAAGCAAAAGTAAAGGGCTTTTTACATTTGTGTATTATGAATAAGGCCTCCAGATGTCACATTGCATACAAGGGAACCTAAGCCTTCTTTGCAGAAGAAGAATCCATTTCATGTCATGTTCCACATGCTGTAACAGCAACTAGAGAATTCCAACACTAATGCACCACTACCTGTGCTGCCAGCAGTAAAGTCAGGTTTGGGTGCTCTGAGCAACGTCGGTTGTGTCCTCTCATAAATGTAACAGCAACTTCTGCAAAGGTAACTGCAACAAAGCAATGGCAGTGAATACAGAGAACAGGAAAACACTGAATTTGCATTTAAAGGTTGGAAATGAGAGCTGATCAGTCCGAAAGGTGAACAGTGAGAAACCTAAGGTGAAATGGACAATCAAAGCTTGAGTTCAACTGTCCTAAGGGTTGCACACAACTGTGCTGATAAAAATGTAGTATCAAGAGTTTGCATCCCTCATACCAGCTGTCTGCACCAGCACGACAAAATTATTGTGCTTGTCCCACTCTAAGTCTCAGTGCACCTTGACTATGTCACTGTTCTGCAGTAACACAACTGCGCAGTAACATCCCTCAGTACTGGACATCTTGCTGCAGGCAGGCTGGTGTTTTGATGCACACAGAGCTGTAATAGGTACATTAAGACCTCTCCAGAAGGGAAATAGAAGGGAATGTCTGGCACAGGAGCAGCAGAGGAAGGGTTGTAGGAATGGCAGGTGGTGGTGGCATCTTGGCTAGCCCATCACCAAGGTGTGTGCACATCTTGAGGACAATCCTCAGAGAGGGCTCCTAGATTAGGAGAAGGACAGTGAATAGATCCTGGCAGCTCAGGAAATATTAATCAGAGGTTAATCCATGTCAGAAACCAGCATATGCTCACCAATCTATGAAGAATCCAGGAGACAATCCATCTGTCATGGGACGGAAACCTGACCAGGTCACCTGGATGCACACATCTGCATTCCTAAACACTAGACGGACTACTTGTACACACATTGGTGCTCATGAGAGGGAGAATAAGTGAAACTGGATTAATTTTAAAATTAACAAGGTCTCTAGGGCATGTCAATGATCTTTGATACATTGTTGGTACAATGCTGAGGCACTATTTCCTATAGAGATGGTTTGTATTGTGTAGCATCGTGGTATCTATTACTGCTAGACTAGCAATAGTCCTATATGCACACAATCCCTAGATTCTATAGTCCACTTCATTGCTAAGCCTTTGNAAAAAAAAAAAAGAAAAAGGACTGGACATGCAAACATGTCAAGCATTAACTTGCAGAATAGTTACAATTCAAAGCAATATTCAATCTAATGCTCTTAGGTTCAACCCAATCTATCTCTCACCATACTGACACAGATCATAGAATAGCCTGAGTTGAAAGGGACACATAAGGATCATCAAGACCAACACCTAACCCACACCTGCCTGCTGTCTAACACCACCACGGTAGGGGGCTCGGTACTGACTGCTGTTTAAAGTGCATCTCAAATACTGGACAGAGAAGACCCACTATTTAGTCTAATCTTATTTTTCTCCTCAGTAAACCAACTCCAGAACCCAAAACCCTCCACCATACTCCTTTATGTTTCCCTTCCCTTCAAGGAGAAACTTCACATTTATCTTGAACCTACAGCTGTCATAGCAGAGTGACAATTACAATGACATTTCAGGCCTTATCTATCTGCACACAGAAAAAACCTCCATTTTTGTTGCTTCGTAAAACTGTGACAACAACTTCACGTCTGTTTCTTATGCACGGTCTTGGCTAGTCTCTTACTAATTAATAACTCACATAGAAGTAGCACTGAGTGCTGCCAAGGAGGACCCAAGTCACAATGTAGTGGGTCCTACACAGTTCTGTTGCAACACAATGTCTCTGCCTCTCCCAATGCAAACAAGTGTCTTTCTACAGCCAAGTAACTCCAGGTATTCCAAGAGAGCTATCACCAATTGTCAGTTATCAGAAGGGCTTAAAAGCTACAGAGAGCAATCAGAGAAATTCAGAGCAATTTAATAAAGCTGCTAGCTATCAAACAGCTGTTAGGTTCCACAGCAAAGCTCAGCCTGCCTCATCAGGTCCTTTCTTTGGGGATGCATGTTTGACACTGCCTGAGGGAGCATTTGGAGTAAAATCCTTCCTTGCTAATGGCCTACTAATCACCAGACTGATGCATACTATGTGCACGTGCACAAAAACAAACCCAAAAACAAACCCAGAGCAGCAGTGATGCCAGTGATGACTGAAAATACTGAAGCTAAAGTCTTCTAAGCTATGGTATCCTGGCTGTATACACTTTGCAGCTGTTTCATTTACTTCACATGTCAGGGAGGGTGATGAGTAAGACCATGACTCCTTCGCAGCCCAGAGAAAAAGGCAATAGCGAAGGTGACTGCACCCAGAAGCCTACGTGAAGCCTGGCATATGACCACTTTTGTAACAGACCATACACATCACTTGGTTTAACCTTGATAATGCAACTTGTCCAGTAAACACCAGGTGGTGAAGTTTTGCGGGAAATTTAATAACTTCAAAGAATATCTCATTGCCAAGCAGGGCCTTACCCAAAAGGAGTCCACTTGCACCAAGCAACCGAAAGATGATGCTGTTCAAGCCTATATGTATATATTTTTATTTTGCTGGGTATAAATGTATAGCCCCAGCTTTGAGCAGGGATTTCCTGAATGCCTCAGATCTACTGGGTCTACACGGGCCTGCCCAACAAGTTTTGGAGAAGTAAATTTAAAAAAAGAGTAAAGTCACCAGTATATGAAGTCAGCACTTAATACAGAAGTAGATATGCAGAGTTTATCTGTGCTTACCCACAAGTATTGCACTGAGACCAAGGCTCACAGAAAAAGTGGGATTTAACCAAATCTGGTGCTACAAAATTATGGAGGCAGTTCAGGCTGTGGGATGCTTCAGGCTTGTAGAAAAATCCACAACTGTTACCCTTACAAAATTCCTAGACCGCAAACATTATAAATACATCTAGAAAAAAACAGAAGCAGAATGATTTTGAGCATAAGTAGCAAAGCCAGAGTTGAGCCTTGCGCAGGACTGCAAGAACCGAGAAATAAATAGAGAAGTGAACTATCAGAGTGATCAGTCAGCTTAAAAAAAGATTGTTATTTGTAAACACCCCCCCACTCAAAATAATCCTAAATACAGGTTTTAAAATTTGCAAATAACTCAATGCACTCATCTTTTCATTCCATACAAAATTTTAATTTGAAAACATGTAATTTGTGGACTGTAAATTAATTCAGAGTCCCACATCAACTGTAGAAAAGATAAATAACTTTCCATTTACAAAGCCCATTTGAAAGGTACTTAATTTAATTTATGGTTGTTTAAGGTGCATCACTGTATACAGTTTCAACATCATTCAGGTGAATATAGATACAGAGCTGCATAGGTAATAGGTAACTTAAATGCTAAGATGTTTTGATTTCTTCAGTCAACAAAAACATTTCTAATACAATACTTCAATTTTCACGTTAGAGTTCTTAGAAGAATCTCAAGAATTAGATGTGTGCATGAATTATAAGCATCCATTTTATGAAAAAGAAAATCCGTATTTCTGTCTTTATTCCATTTTAAAATGGGGAAAAGTGTTGGAAATATGACATATTCCCCTGAATAGACATTGCTGAGAAATAACAGGCTGTCACTCCACCTCCCTGGGTAGCTGTCACTCAGTATATTAAGCAGCCTGCATTGTTCATAGCCTACCTACTGCACTGGATGGGTAGGAAGAAAAGGCAGGCTTTACGTCCAGCAAGAATTGCACCAGAATTTCTTACATCTCCAAGGATGTTTCAACTCCAACATACAAGACTTCTCTGACCAAAAGCTGTCAAACATCATAGTAGGTGCATATGCATGCATACACACACAGGCACAGAGATACTGTTCAGTACAGGTGAGAGTTGTTGGGCCAAGAAATCTTTTTGAAATTATCTGTGATATGTGGGGAAATGATGACAAAAATGGAAAGGCAAAGGGATCGTGTTTTGGACGAGAACGCTATCAGAACGCTATATTCTAATCAAAAGACTGAAAGAAACCTTGGGGAGGCGCAGAAAATACAGAACACCCTTGTAGACTTTTTTCCTATACAACAGGTCTCTAGATACAGAATGGAGGTCAGGTAAGGGCTGCATAGGAAACAGTAGCTCGACAGACTTCCCAGAGATACAGCGACAGCGAAAGGGCTCTGCTTATGTCAATAAACTGCAAAAATCAATTCAGGAACAAAGCTCAGACTAATAGAATCTGCTCCTAAATAAGCAAAACTGTTATCCCTCTCCGAGCCATCGTGCCCAGAGGTGGACAGAGGAACCTGGGACTTCTCTGATGAGCAGTCCTGGAAATCGCACAGAACAAACATGCTGTTTGCTGATCCAAATACTCTCCAACCTAACCCACATGTTATTCTAACTGCCTGCTCTCTGCTGTCACGACAATTGGCAGTCCCTTGCTGTGTCCCAGGCTTCTGCCTGAAGTTCACAATCTTTGATGTTCTTCTACCCTACAGGAAGAGGGGTCAGCACATCAAGCACAACAGTGCCACCAGCCTCCTGCTGAGCCCAGGTGGCCAAGCAGGCGTAGTTCATAATATTCAGATACCTGGCCCGTTTCCCTGCGATGGGAATCTTATCTTGCACTTGCGAAGTTATTGATAGAAACCTTGGCAAATCCCTAGTAACCCTTTGATGTGCAGAGAGCACTTGCAAAGTTCTGACTCAGGCATAGGGACGGCACAGTGTTTGAATTCACTCTGCAGACACCAGCAGAGAGAGAGGTGTGACCTTTCTCAGTTCTGAGCAACAGGCTGTTAATTTTGAAAGCCAGAGATAAGTGAACGTCAGCTTTGTTAGCAACCTAATGAAATTACCAGAAGTAAGAGGGAAGATTGTGCTCTGAAGTAAGCAGCTTGAGTAGCTTACGAACAGAATTTACAGTAACGTCAGTGGTGGTGGTGGGGGAGGGCATTTCCAGACATTCCCAGCCAGGAAAAAAAATAAAATTAAATTCTGCATCTCAAGTTCAGTCTCCTACTGTCACAAACATCTAGATCACAGAAAACCTTCTGTATATTACTGAAGCACACAGGCAGAACTAGATAAGCATCTCCACTTCTCTCGTGTGGGAACTGTTGCATAATCTTGCTCCTCTCGGCAGTTAGAAATTTTTTCTAATTTGTCATCTAAACGTGTCCTCCTTCAGATCATCTGTTTATACACCAAGAGGGACCATGAACTGAAACACTCCTAAGCATTCCCTGATTCTTACCCTCCAGACAGGTAGTAATCAAATCCTCTCTGTTTTCCTAACCAAACAGCCAAACACTTAATCTCACCTCCTTGGGCACTTTATTCCTGGTATCGCAGCCACTTCCATTTGTCTGATTTGCAAGATAATCCAGATCTTTCCTTCCCCTTAACAAAGGGGTATCTTAATCCTTCCTGCTGATTACAACTCAAAACTCTGAGTCATCAGCATATTTCATTCGTACAGTTCTTCTATTCCAAAGGTCTATTATACTAAATTGGTCCCAAGACCAACAGGAATTTCTCTAGTAACCTCCCTCCAGCCAACATTCAGCACTAATTGTCATATCCCCATTACCCAATTCCTTACTCATCTCAGACTTTCTTTCCCTACTAACCTGAGTCATCGTATATAAGTTCTACACTTAATAAAACCATGAAGGTAAAGAACTATATACATGGAGAAAATATCTTATTAAAGGAAAAGCTCAGGCAAATACTTCAGTAAGTCATCTTCTAGAACCTTAACAGAGTAAAAGTATTTGCTAATCAGCCTGTGCTCTAATGAGGCCTACTTAGTCCATTTTCCCTTTCCCTGTCATCTCCTCCTTCCATTTTGAGGATGGGAAGCAAGTGTGAGCAAGGTTTTAACCTCGGCTGGGGTTATTATTTCCACTGCAGGAGCACTTGTGCCAAAGATGATTTGGAAGGATGCTGACTGCTCAGCTAAAACTGCTGCTGAAGGTAGCTTTGTACCAACATCTGACAGCTTCCACTCACCTGGCAAGACTTTTATTCCGCTCCTGCTGCTGTGAGGGAAGCCATCTCCAGTTGGGAGATAGAGAGGGAAGGAAGGGACCTGAACCTTCTTAGACTGCTGGCACAGGGTTTGCCAGAGTACCTAAGTCAGAAGATGCAATGAGTTAAAGCCAGCCAAGGATGCAGTTCTGTGTTACAGGTAATGAAGAAGTACCGCTGAGAGCTGCAGTACGCCCCTGTTCAGCCCAACACTGCCAGCACCAGCTCCATCCTGAGCTTCGTAGATATTAGGAATTCACACAGAAGAAAAAAAACATAACTTCATTTTTTCTCAGAAGGTTGTTTCTTTCTCTCAACCAGTTTGCCAGCCGTACCAGTGCCAGCAAAGCAGTTAAAAACTTTACTAAAATAAGCATACCCATCAGGCAGTTGGACTGCCTGCAAAAACAATTTTAAAACAGACTTAAATAGAAGCCATGCAACTTTTTTTTGGTGCAAGTGGAGCCTGTGGGCTGAGATTATGGTTGAGTTCTCCTATTCCCAGCTGTCTAACTTGTCCTCTTGCCATACGCTATTTCCCCTGTAATAAAATAACATATGTCTGTGCTCAGATGGCCTGTCAGGAGACAGGGCTGCCTGAGCAGCAACATCCTAAGTCTGAAGTTTTACCAGCAAGAGGCATGGGTTGGGGCGCAGGAAGTGGGTTGGGATAAGAGATGTAGCTACCATCTCTTTGGAAGAATGACTGGAAAGCTAGCCTGGCCCTACATAAATCATATCGCCATTTGAGTCTTGCACTCACTTCTAAAGAACCTATGTTAAAAGCTAATTTTTTTTTTTTCAAAGGAATGTATTTTATATACATAGCAATGGAGGAAACACGAGTGCTCACTAAGTAAATATCCTTAGGTACTTGCATATATCTTGAAAACCTGGTCTGTAAATCCTGAGGAGTAAGCTTGCTACAAAGACAACATTTTTTTAATTGTCTTTCGGGTATTGATGCTTCTCAATGCTCCAAAATTTAAAAAACCATCACCAAAACCCAAAACTAAACAGCAGTTGTAGAGGTTGAAATAATTAATAACAAATTTTTGTGCTTCAATTCATTAATTCTTTGAATTTATCCTTATTGAACACATTGTTTGAAAGATTGTATTGTTTTAATGTAAAAGGGTGAGGGTGGAGAAAGTTATGTTTATGTACTTAGTGCATATTCTTGACAGAATCAGGAAACTCCTCTTAAAGTATTGCTAAACCCATCTCCAAATAATACTCAATACTGCAAATCCCTCTCCCATGTAATCCTGCTCATCATCTGAGATGAATCCTGCTCCTCTGAAATAAGAGAAAGGCACCCGGATTCTCTGCCGAGCAGCTGCAAAACACTGTGAATTCAGGTGAGAACTATGTATGAAAAAGGAAATCAGAAATTCTTAATCAAGCCAAAGCTTTTGCATTAATATAAACAGCTGGAGCCAAGTGCCACATTTGACACACATAGCACATGGTGGACCCAGCATTGTCCTCCAGCAGTACGTCCACAAGCTTTGCACACTCAGGGGCCCCTATATGCCTTCATCCCTGAGCCACAGAATGTCAGGAGTTGGGAGTGACCTCAAAAGATCATCTAGTCCAACTCCCCTGCCTGAGCAGGATCAAATATTCATGGGTTTATGCTATAAGAACATACTCCTGGATGGCTTCGAACATACCATTTTTTTTCATATACTTTGTTACTTTAATTAGCATTTTTTTCTTCTCAAGTTCCATGTCCAAAGAGAAGAGGAGATGCAATGTCAAGTGCTGTGTAGTGTGATGAGTTCAGGCAGTCAGTGCCAGGTAACCTCAGGGCACATCTTGGTTTATTTCACCTCTGAACTAGATACAGATGCAGGCTTGGGGGCACATATACTGCAAAGCTAACAACAGTGTGATCACACTGATGCTTATGAAGGTCAGTCACACAACTTCAATCAGAGGATTGTCCCATAACTTGTACTTGACCAAATATCAGCTAGGTCCTGTTCTGTGGGCTAAATCATAGAATATCCTGAGTTGGAAGGGACCCAACTAGTCTTGAGTTGTATGTCCTTCTGGAACTGAGGGGCCCAAAACTGGATACAGTACTCCAGGTGAGGTCTCACCAGGGCGGAGTAGAGGGGGAGAAGAACCTCTCTTGACCTACTAGCCACCCTCCTTCTAATACAAAGGTGTATTATATCTAATATATCTACAGTATATCTAATACAAAGGAATTAAAGCATCACAGAAGGGTGTCAAAATATGACTTGCTCCCAGGGCCAAATGGACTGATCCTGCAGACCTGTTGGGCCAAACCTCTACAAAATAAATCTTTCAGCAGCAACACTAGCATAAAAAGTTTTGGTCCCCAGCTCCCTTCTGCCTCATTTGCTCCTCTGCTCGAGGCTGAGCACCATCATCCCCCATGGTGCCAGTTTATCTGCTTCTGGCATTGTAGTGAATCAGGACATCATGCAGTCCTGTCTAGCGCCCACCAAGGCCATGGGCGGTTTATGGGCATAGCAGAGAGGGTGGCAGCTTGGAACACAAGAGTCAGGAAGAAGAGGCCAGTGTTAGGACAGCACGAGTCTGGATATCAGTCAGAAAGCTCTGTGTCAGTGCAGTTCACAGGGGTGACCTGTTTGTACTCAGGTCCCTCCAGTTAGACCATGTAGAAACCTGGAGGGAAAAAATCCAGTGTAGAAAGTGAAGGTTCTGTTTCACTCTCACACATTCAGAAACTCTCAGAAATACCACCTTTACTTTGCTTTCCACTAACTCCATCCCAGATCCCAAAACCAGAAATATTTCCTGAGAAGCTGAGCTGCTGGTCCTTAAATTTCTCTTTTATCTATCACTATTTTCCCCTATTTGATAATTTTTGCTATAATTTCATTAGCTTGTGTTTTGTATACATTTTGTATAATTACTAAAATTATGTAAAATTGTAAGTAAAAGCTGATCTCAATCAAGTTTCTCACATTAATGCTGGAGACAAGTGAAAAGGAAGATGCTGTATAGAATCAGATTTTGTTTTATACCGCATACCATCTTTTCTGTTCTGGACCATCAGCCTCGCCAAGAGTGACTTCAGCTGGAAAATATCCTGTTGGGGAGACGTACTTGTAACTTTAGATACCATGAAGCACAAGTCTGAAACTCTAAATTTCAGCACTCTGTCCATAGCAGTAAGGGGCAAAAGAATTCCACTTCAGCTGAAAAATAAACTTAAATAAAGCTAAATAAAAATATCATTGCATAATAGTCCAGCTAACAAGCAGTAACAGAGAAATGAAATTAAAGCAAGCGTAACTCATTTACAAAATTTAAAAGGGAACAAGATTGATGAAAGAATCAACTAAATGTAATAAACTTCCCTTTTTGTGTAAAGTTTGCTTCTCTGGTTCTCCATGCCTCAGCATGATTGGGTTTAACAAAATACCACGAGACAGACTGATTTTCTGACAGTTTACTTTCAAAGAGTGCAAGACCATGAAGTCTTATGCAACGGCATAGATTTTCATTAGAAAAAGCTACAAACCCACAAGCAAAGAACAAAGAAAAGCAGCATTTCAACTCCTGGGCATGTCTGGATTTTCAGACCTTCAGAGCTTGCTGAAACCTCTAGATGTATTCATGTCCAAAAAGTACAAAAGACTACAGCCGCCTACAGATCAGAGGGAGGGATTGACTGGTACACAGCAAGGAATGCTTACTGCTTACTACCACAGCACCTCGACTCCTGGAGGGACATTAAAGCACCGCCACATAAAAACTACTAAGAGATGGTGCTGTCATAGCTAGATCACATATTCTTTGTTATGCAGCTCTACCTCTCTAATGTAATTTCTCCATCTTAGCAAGATTAGCAAAAAGAGGGGAATCCTTTTGTTTAATTAAATCATGATGCTTTGCAACTGAATTCCATGAATTACCATGCAACTGGGCTTCCTGACAATGAATTAAAATTGTTACCTCTTTGATAACAGGAGTCATAAGGCCCAGCTATACAATTTCTATTCAACTAATGGCTAAATGTTCTTATCCAAGAGCTTAGCAGCAATTAAGACTGATGTTTCCTATGCTAAATGCCCTCCTGGAAAGTCTTCTCTTTAAAGGCAAGCAAGAAATTCTTGGGTTTTCTTTGTTTGTTTGGGTTTTTCCCTTAAATACAGTGGTGGTCAGAACGTGAGGTTTGGAAAACAGACCAAAAGTTAGGACAGTGAGCGACACCATGGTCAACTAGTCAAACAAATAAGCACAGTTTTTTTGGGAAGAAGTGGAAAAAGCCCTAACATGACTGGAGGGGCCAGACAGCTGCTATGTATGAGAATACACCGTGACAGGCAATACTCAGGAGATAAGGGGGCTCACATCATCATATTCTTCCTCATAGTGAGCCCTCAGCTGGTAGATATCTGAGTTCCTGTCATTGTTGCCAGACTGCTGACAGATTTAGCATGGAGAAGTCATTGAGAGGCCAGAACACAAGCCTGGCACCAGAAATCAGGTTTCTTCTCCACAGTGAGCACTTGCTGTTTTGTTGAGGGGAGCCTTACCCTGCTTTCTTCCCTCCTGGAGTAATAACACTCAGTGACAGCTGTTCACTTCAGCAGATGTTGTCCTCCAAGGTGAGCCTCAACCTCCTGACTGCAGAGACACGTCAGTTTGGAAGTATCTGGCTAAGAAGAGATCAACCAAACTCCTGACGTAGTTTAGCAAAATTAATTAAGCACTTGCTAATGCAACTGCATTTTTACCACAGCCCATTTGCAACAAGAATGTTACAAAACCGCAAAACACAGAAATTTAGAATGAGATGCTTCCAGAAAAGCAGCACAGTCCAGGACAGATAAATATCATATCCCAAGGAAGTAACATATCGCAATAGCAGAGAGAAAAAGTTTAAAAGCTGATTATTCAAGGGGGAAACAAAAATGGTTTTGGTACAAGCTAGTGACTTGTACTGCAGCAAGGACAAGCAGACAGACTTCTGTTTACTTTACTTGTTTTACAAGTTTCAAACAGGGCTAAATACAAATAACTATATTGCCCCCATTCCCCAAAGTAACCTCCTGGTAACAAAATGGAAGCTACATTCTAGTGCTTTATGGCAAGCTCCTAAGCACACTCAACCAGAAGTTTCTCCACAACTGTCAGGGGGTTTTGGAATCCTGCCACTGGAGAATGCTGGCCTGTAATGATAGATAAGGACTGTTGAGCATGATATTCATGTTTAACTTCCATCTCCTACTTGCTCACTGCCGTGACATCTCAGATAAGCAACACAGTGAAGTGCTGCTTGTAGGACATGCCACCATCTCAGGCTGGTGCATCATGGTTGAAGGCAATTAGCTTTGCTTAGTCAAGCAGCTTCTCCCAGTGCAGAGGCCATGGTGCTCTACTGCCACACGGATGACTTTTGCTAGTAAATCCCTGTAAGAAGTCCTCTCCAGAATATGGCTGTGAGCCCGTCCCCCCGCCACCTCCTCTGCCATGTGACCACCAACACCGCAACTTGGCCACTGTCACCTTGCAGGTGTGCTCCTGCCCAATTGCCAGCACCCAGGAATGCCTCCCATCCCTCATGCCAGAACATGGATCTGAATAGAGATATCACAGAAAACTCAGCCATCCGCCGAATGGAAAACAGGACTAGCAGTGACCAGCCATTCTTCAGTACGAGAACGTGGTCATGATAATTGTGCTGTTTGCAGCACTGTGATTTACTGCAACTTCACAGTTCTTTCCCTGTTGCTAAAAAGGCTCTTTGGTTCGTTCCCTTGCCAACACCGGTGCTTGGACGTGGAGTGGAAACAGGGAGGGTATAAGGGGCACACCAGAGAAATACTCCTCCCTTGGCAGCCTAAAACATGAATCTTGATGGTTCATTAACCCTTTGCATAACTGTCCTGCCAACTGAAGTGCTGCTGGCAGTCCTCTGGCAGGTCATGCAATAGAAATCACATACCAGGCGTGCACTACTAGAAAAGCAGTCACCAGAAACATATCACTGAGTGCTCTTGCAGCTCAATTCCTCCACCTCTCCAGCTGCATGCCTGAAGGCAGTAATTCTCAGTTATCTTCCTCTCCTAGAGTAGTATGAGGTCAGTGTATAAAATGCCCTTTTCACAAGAGACTGCCTACATAGGCTTCTCTGCCTGTCTATGGGAAAGAACACCTCTATGCAGTTTGCCTATTTCCCACCAAGAGCTACATCTACATCAGCTATAAGTGAAGACATTTTCCTGATTTTTAACCCAATTTTAGTGTAACCGCTTCCTAAAGAGATGGTCACACCTTCCAATCCACTTCTATGTTCATGTTCCAAATCTTCTCCTCATTGCAATGCTAAAAATTGTGTGACTATGTGATAAAGGAAATGACTTGATGAAAATTCACCCAGTGGAGAAAAAAAAAAAAAAAAGGATTTCTTCAGACTTAAGGGCTTCCACTTCATGTTATATTAATAGTGCTACACAAAGGAAGAGCACGAAAAGATGATTAGGGGGCTGGAGCACTTCTCCGAGACAGTCCGAGTGCTGGACTTGTTCAGCCTGGACAAGAGAAAGCTCTAGGACCTACAGGAAAGATGTTGAGGGACTGTTTACAAGGTCATGGAGTGATATCATGAAGGATAATTGTTGAGATAAATTAGATACTAGGAAGAGATTCTTTCCTGTGAGGGTGGTGAGGACCTGGCACAGGCTGCCCAGAGAAGCCGTGGCTACCTCCTCCCTGACAGTGTCCAAGGCCAGGTTGGATGGGGATTTGGGCAACCTAGTTTAGTAGAGAGTGTCATGCCCATGGCAGGGGTGTTGGAACTAGATGATCTATGAAGGTCCCTTCCAAGCCAACCCACTCTGTGATTCTGTGAATAAGCAATTATTGTTATCTGAAAGTCTTTGATACAAACACCCTTCCACAACCAGCAAGGTCAATGGTCTGTGAGTAGCAAGGAAGCCAGACCTCTGTTGCAGATGTTTTTCTTGTGTGGAGCATTAATTACTCCGATATCATTGCACTTTCATTTCAGGGAATGGTTGGCTCTGACATTTTTGCAACTTTCTTTTGTGTTTTTAATATTATACATTCAGAAATGGTTTTCTGTGAGGTTCATCACTGCCTTATTAAATGGCTAATCCTGTTGTGCATGGCAGACAATTATTAACATTAAATCTCTGACACAAGATCAGGTAGAATTTTATAGCTAGATTTTAAATTTTATATAATTTAGGCAAACTGACTGTCAAAAACAGCAGTAAAATTACAAACACCCTAAAATTAAGCACATATCAAAAGGTTTAAACCTACAAGTAAAACAATTTGTAGAAGCACTCATTTAAGAGATGTACTTGTGCCCAGCCTTGTGACAAAGACAAGGAGACACCACAAGGAATCAAATGTGACCTGGTTGGGTTTTTTTCTCAGCAGGAAGGCTGTATCCTGTGGGGGGACACCATCAGCCCCTCGGGGTTCCCCCCCACCTCCCACCCTGCCCACGGCTCAGCACCCCATTTCAGCACCCCAGGGCTATCAGCCCCTGCCCCAGCAATGCTCAGCAGGGTCAGTCTCCAGCCACCATGAGACGCGCTGTGGTCCTAGCCTGGGAGAGCCCCCAGCACACACAGGGCCCTGGTATTCAGGATGAAGAACTAGGACAGGAGTACAAACCTGCCAGCAGCAGCTCTGCTTTAAACCTCACTTGCTCCTGGGCACTTGCTGCAACAGACCTGCTGGAGACAGGCAGGTGACACTATTTTCTGTCCAGCAGCCTCTACAGCAAGAGGAAATGGAAACAAAAGCTTAAGTTAAAAATCATTTGTTTCTCATCCCAGAAATGACTTCTAGTAAGCCACTTCTGAAGATCCTGCAGTAAAATGACAACAGCAGAAAGCACCAACGTGACTTGACACTGGGGTGCTTACACAAATAATTGCCTGCACCAGCAGACCACTGAGTTAATGCCAGTTCTCCGTTTCCTTAAACTGTGAGCGGTATCCCAAATGTGACCCCAATAATTAGGGCTACAACAGCGCAGGTTAGGAGGGACTCTGGTAAGTTCAGACTTTGAAAATTAGACAGTAACAAAACCTTTTCAAAAGGCGTGACTGCAGCTCCTCACTGATTATAATAATCCCTACAAACGCCTCCTCCTGTTTTCTCCAGACACATTTTCAAGCACTGCAGTAACAAGGGTGATGTTGAACAGGCTGGAAGAAGGGTGGCTGACAGTAGCATTATCTTTAGGCTGGCCCCTGGATAACCCAGTGACACAGAGCTGGGAGGTCTGCCTGAGATTGGGAGCAAACTCTCTCCACCCTTATCAGACCATAAAATTGGGGCGTGCAGCTTTTTTGCCTTCCCCATTGTCTCATAGCTCTCTGCATTACACTGGAATGTCAAAAGCAAACAGCGTTACGTTACCAAGTGAAGGTTCATCAGGTGAGACATGTGCCACCAAAACCAAAGGGCCCTCAACGAGAGGGGCCAACTCCTTCCATCCAGTTTGTCAGGAGCCAGACTGCGGTCAAGACTACACCCACACCAGCCTCCCAATCCCCTTCCTGTGCATCCTCTGGGGTCCAACTCACTCCTGAAATTGAGGAAGGTCTCACTGGGCTTGTAGGTGACTAATACACTGTTCCTAACCTACTCTGCCAAGACACCTTCGCTCTGGTGACTGCCTTTCTGTTGCTTGGGAATTTTTAAAGCCCAAAAGACCATTTTTACTGCAACTGGCTATAACATTGGTCATATTCCACCCCACCTCCCCAGGCACCATTGTATACACTTTGCTTCTGTGCTCTCCCCTGTTGGCTTATGACTGGTGTCCTCCACTGTAAAGTACTTGACAAGGAGCCTCTGACACAACCTGAAAGCTTGCTGCCAAAACGACAGTGGCTTTTTTCCTCCTTCCCTCTGTTCCCAGGACTAGGCAGTGCTGGGCCTGCACATATGCCAGTGATTGTTGGGCTCTTCAGTGAGCTGTAGCTCAGTAGGACACCAAAAACNATCTGTTCCATTTCTAGAACTGGAAGATAAGGCTCATGCTAAGACACAGGGAGATTTCTGCCCCCCCGCTCTGATCCTGAGCTTGATTTCTCGTTACACAGACCATGACAAGCTACTCTGGAGGGCAGACCAGCTCCTTCCTGTATCTGTGAGCTCATCTGAATCACTTCATTGCCATACTGATGCCAGAGAAGTGGCACATAAGTCCTGTGGAGGAGAAAGCCCCATGAAAACCTTTCCTAGGCAGTCCCAGGTCAACTAGTGAAGATGACAATGTGCTAACCTAGATTTAAAATGTCAGACTGGTTTTGTGATGGCTCTGTTTTAACCAGGAAAGCAGCTCAGGGTGAGCCAGCTCATCACAGCCTCCTGATGCAGCAGAAAGGGGACAATGGTGGGGCAGTATTAAAGACATGGAGTCAGAGCCATACAGTACCTCCTATACAGCAACCTGCCCACCTGGCCTGCCACCATGAAACTCACACTTCGTGGTGAGCCAAAAAGACAGCGTGCTCCCTTTCCACAAGGACAAAAAGATGAGTAATCTACAAATTCCACTGGCAAATATTCAGTTTAGCTCTTCACTTTCCCCATGGGCTTAGCCTTGATGACTAATATACCACCAGATTCTCAACAAAACAAAGCTTATGTGTGACTGGCGCGAATTAGAGCCTCAAGGGCACATCAAGGCTGAACTTCCTACTTATGTGATAGATTAGGTTTGGTTCCAGTAATTCAGATTCTTGAAAGGGTTCCCATGCCCTCAATTGAATCTGTTCAGAACTGAAAATTTTCAAGTTCTGAAAGTGCAGTAAGAGGTCATAGGTTTTGGAGCACCCAAGGGATAGCTGGGTGCCTTCCAGACCATTCTGAGGGAAAAGCAACTAAAAATGGCACCTCAAGGGTCAGTAGCAGTTAGTAACCTGATACCCAAATTAATTCTCATTCGCTTGGGTTTAATAGCTGTTTCCCTAGCCTTGCAAAGCCTGCCTGAAATCAGCAGTGTGTTTCAATTGCTTTTATTCTAATCAATTATCAGTGACACAGACCAACCTATATGGGGCATTATTCTGAAATAATTCTGCATAAGTTAACTCAGACATTCATGCAGAAAACTATCCAAGGACAGCTACTTCTTAATTCATCTCTTACTCTACTTTGTCTGGTAGAACTAGCTTGAATGCTGCAACTTGATGATGGGGCCCAAGACAATTTAATTCCCTCATTGGTAAAATGAGGGTTTCCCAGTCAACTCTATTTGTACCACCTTCTACTCCCTAAAATGTTTGGAGAATAATCCAGTTTTTGGGTTATTCTTAAGCTATGTTTGAGATGAACTTGTTCACCATAAAGAAATGCCAAGACCTGAAGGGAGGGGGAACATGATGCAATTGGGTCAGGGAATGAATATCAAGTAAGGGAAGAATGAGATTGTCCCTCCTGACAGAGGTGGGATCTCAGCCTGACCTACTCATAAGGTGACTTCAGAGCACTGTGAGCCAAGATTGGCCCTTAGTTCTTTTTGCAGTCCCACAAATGCTCACTTTTGATATGCTGTTTTTTTCTGAGCCTCAGTTTTATTCATGTATGCCAGGCTTCAAAGGTGAATCACTGTTACATCATGGCAAGCGCATTTCTGTGCGGATTTGACAAGCAGAGTAATAACTCTCCCTTCTTTATACAATTCTAATCTCTGGCAAGGAACTGGAAAAATATTTCCAGAAAACAACTATGATAAGCACATACAATTCATTTTCATAGCAATGTGCTTTCAGCTATCATTAAGTCTGTGTGAGAAAAACATCCACAAGGCTGCCGAAGGACACTGAGGCCCAACTGAAGGTTTTAGTGTATCTGAAATTTTATATTGCATATTAAAAAACCCACACACAAACCCAACCTTCTTAGAATGCAGAATTTTTGTATTCAGAAAAGCTACTCAACATAATTCACGAAGTGTACATTCTACACACTGAGCTAGTTTAAATGAACTCACTGTGATTAACCATTTGCATTAAATTTAAGGGTACATAAATGCCTGAAGGACCAGGACTAAAACTACCATGTCGCAACTTCTTTGGAAGTACTTGGGACTAAGGACATACAAGAGGATAAAGAGAATATTGCCAACTCCTAACTTCTACACAGAGCCTTAAGGAGAAAGACTGCAGTTAAGTCAGACAACTATATTATACAGTCTTCAGACAGTGATGTGTGTTCAGTCTATAATGGGAGAAATCATAAATTTTAAAGGCCTCCTTCCCGGTAATACAGATGTTCATCTTTGTGACTACGTAAGAGAAATCCTCTAGGCTTTCTAGTCCTGCAGAGAAGATTGCTACTCTAAACAACATGTCCTTCACAGCTTGCTACTGGAGTGGTTCCCTTAGGAAAGACCACATCGATGCCAACTTCTTCAGTTGCATGCTTTTTTTATTGAACTCCACTAGGAAGCTTTTAACACCACTATTCCACACAAGGAGATTATGGAATACTGAAACATGGAAGAACATCCAGTGCTTAGGCAGTGAGAGATAATGGCATCAGGCTGTCCTGATGCCTAATGAAAAACAAAGTCCTTTCCAAAAGGGTACAACTGCCCATATTAACTCACTATTTCCCCTCTCATGCCTCTTACTGTTTAAGGAGATACAACTATGATCTTAGACAGCTCTCCTTAGGCAAAGAAGCAGCACCTATAATACAAGGTACTAATAACAGTAGGTGCAAAGGAAGTATAGTACTCCCACTGATTTTGAAAGAATGTGGATGCTTCCTGAGGGAATTAAATAATCATATTGCCAAACACTTAATTTTCTCATTCAAAATATTTTCTACCAATACTTAAGATGTTTACTGGAATGCAAAGAGTATTGTCATTTTATTGACATCCTGATATTTACCAGCCACTGTTATTTTGTTCTTATGGTAGTGTCCAAAAATAATTACTCACTGTATTTGTGTAAGGCCTATTATTTTATGCATAGCTGTAAACCTCCTGAGGAAATTGTGACTATGAACGATTTCAGCTTAGTCAGAATTCTCCCTGGTGACCCACTGGGAATCAGTGCAGCTGCATCTAGATTTCCACCTGTGCCTTTGCTGTCTGTGAGGCCTCTGCTTCCCCAGTCAGGGGAAGTAAAACACATCAGGCTTCCCATCCAAAACCTGGAGAGGATAGGCAATATGTTGTGAATGAAGCTGAAGAGAACTCTCAGAAGGAAGGCCTACCTTTCTTTCATCTCACACTTCCACTGAACGGGGAACTGTGCAGAGCCATCAACAGTTGGGCAATGTGAGATGCAAGAGAAAGGATACGGGGATGGTAAGTCAGAGACTACATGCTGCTGTGGGAAGACTGTAACAGGAGATGAAATAGAAGCTGTGTGAGGAAAGATGCCATGGGGTAAGGAACTGAGGATGGTGACAGGTAGAAAGCCATTTAGAGTCAATTTTTTGATGTATCCAATGCATTTCAGGAGGTATTTCCTTAAGCATATGACCAGACAGATGAAATACTTCTTCCAGGAGAAATCAGAAAACAGGGAAGACCAAAATACAGTTGAAATTAGAAAAAAAATACTCTAGTTATGTAAAGCTAATATTATTTCAGTCATTATTTTAAGCCAACATGTTTATATTTTGGTTTGTCTCATACCTTCCAAATTCACAGGCCAAATATTTATTTTTCAGTACATGATTAATACATGGTATTCCTCTGCCATGTATTTGATTTTAGTACTAAACATAATTTCTGGATTTAAAATCTGTTTTCCAAAGCTCATTTGGTTTTGAACTCACAGTGACCTCTGCCATCATCCTTTACCTCACAGAATTATTTTGAATACGTGTTCCCCAAACACTAAACCTACAGCACTTTAACCAGTACTCAAGCAAGAGACTGTTCTGTGGCTTAAGTTTTCAATCCAATTCTTTCAAACAGTGTGAAGAAGCATTCATAGCATTTTTAGTATTCCCTGCCCTCACAACCCACACTTTTCAATGTGGTTATTTCTGCATGTTTCCTCCTTCTTGCCTCCAACAAAAATATTGTAAAGAGCCATGGTTTAACACTATAAAATGCTAATCTTGCTTCATCTGCCACAGCATATAAACCCTACCGTATCCAGTCCAGGGGCAGACAACATTAAAAGTGTTGGCATTTTACAGTGCTTTCTATCTTAAGATTGTTGTCCTAAATTAGACATCAAAAATTGATAGTACCTTTAGAGAAACTGGATGGATTTTAAACAAGGTGATTTGTCGCAGACCACCTCTTCCTGGAAAGTGTGCAGGAATCCATGTCTCTTTAAAGGTGCTTCAAGCAGGGCAAACAATCACATAAGACTATTCTTTAATGCCTCCAGATGCTTGAAAACAAATTCAATTTTTTCATTGAAAAACTGAGCTTGAGTGCTGCATCCTTACCCCGCAGCAGCAGCAGAGTGTCAAGTGGAGCAAGGCAATAAGAGCAACCCATTGGGAAAACTATTACACATCCCCACATCCCCAACTTAGGAGTGTAAGGGGAATCTTCCAAGTCAGATTTCTGGCCGTCGCTACCCTGAGGCTCACAAGCGTTTTACTCACAGAAGAATGGATTCGTTAACTCCCACCTCTGCCTGGGTCGCCCTCAATCCAGCAGCATCACATTTTGCTGCATAGGAAACCTCCAGGCTGTGAGAGAAGCAACCATCAAGTTACACATAGCTTTGCCAGAGGCTTTACCTGTGCATGAGGTGTTCCTGCCAGGAAAAGCCACTCACACAGTTTCCCTCCCCAGCTGTGACCCAGCTGCCTTGGCAGAGGTCTGGAGCACAGAGCTGGCCTCAGCCTTGGTTTGTAACCACAGAGCTAGCCTCTCCATCAACAGGATGAGTCAGCTCATTTAATTCCTCTTGATAGATGGACTTTCATGCAATTTCACCTGGTTTTCTTTCACCCAGAAAGAAAACTGTAAATATTTAGGCTTTTAAAAAATAAAGAGGGCCAACTTCCTGAATGTGATCCATGTGTAGCTCTTTTACTGCTACAAGGAAACAGAGAGCAAAGCTATTTGAGTGCCATCTGGACAAACAACTTCCATCCACATAAACATGTCTCGGCGAGTGCAAGTCCCATGGGCAGGATATTTGCCACCAACTTTCAGATTCACATGACCCTTCTCACAAACACTTCAAGGCCTTTAGATTAAGCATCTCTGTTCCCGGCACAGCCTTTTGGCACATAATCCTTCATGGCTGTGGAAGAAGGGGCTTATACACACATCTGACTTTGGTTCTTCCAGCTCCATGAGACCCCAGCTACAGAACTGCTGCCAAATATATGTGACACACTTGATTTGTACATTTGTCAGCCCTTTAACACACCCTTCACCTTTTCCAAACAGTGATGTATTTTAAAAGCTGTATTGAAGTTTGGTTTTAACTAGCACATGCTGTTTCTTGCTGGGTCAGGACATGGCAGTGCATGAAGGAACAGTGCATCCCAGACCTACTAGAAAGACCTGTGAGGGTGACGGAGCACTGGAACAGGCTGCCCAGAGAGGTTGTGGAGTCTCCTCCTCTGGAGACATTCAAGACCAATCTGGAAATGTTCCTATGTGATCTAGTCTAGATGATCCTACTCAGGCAGGGGGGTTGGACTGGATGATCTTTTGAGGTCCCTTCCAACTCCTGACATTCTGTGATTCTGTGACCTGGCATGTTCTCAAGCTGACCCTTGGCTACAGGTAGTGAAACACAACATGCCAGCCAGTGCTCTGATCAGACACATATGTTCACCTAAATCAGGCAACAATCCCATGAGCTGTGCAGAAGAATGACTACATCCAGCTGCATCACTTGCCTCCTTTGTCCATCCTGTCATTACTGATGTCCATATTGGAAAACCATGCTGGAAAATTATCAAGAGGAGTGAGTGGGGTGGAGGTTGAGGAACCATTTCCATCTCCACTGCTCCCCAGGGATCACCTCCTCTCTCCTCATCCCACTCCCATCCAGTCTTCTGCAACATCATACCTATTCTGCAAACAGTCTTGCCACTCCCTGACTCCCCTTCCTGCTCTAAGAGCAGCTCCTCTCCCTCAAAATGGTGTCAGGTCTCTTCCTGCTGTGGGGAACAGGAAGGAGGGGAAGCCTTGGAACAGCAGTCCCTCTTCCTCTCCAGCATCATTCTGCTGTATGCTTCCTGTGTTAGGGAAGAGGTGGGGGAATGCAAGGTAATCTGTAGGTGTTCTAAACAGCTACAATGGTAATTGCATTATTAAAATCCTCTAATGTAAGACTGCCTAGAGAGAGGAAGGAGAACAGTGAGGCTGCCTACTCAATACTTTGTACAAACAAGGCCATGGAAATGTATGCAGTGTACCATGGAGACTAGCTTATGAGAGCCTCCTTACAGTCTCTGACGCTCTCTGCAGCTAGATTTGCTCTGCTGTTCACTTTCCTCTTTTGTTTCTTTGTTCAGTGTTACCTAATCATCCAAAAACAGTAGTTCACAGTCAAAATAATGTGCTACCTTTCTACCAAAACCATTAATTTCCTATATCAGTATTTTTCAAAAAACAAAGTCAAGAAACTATGAAAAAAAAACCCCTTAAAACTACAGGAACATCTTATTACTGCTTAAATGAAAAGAAAAAAAAAGGAAGAAAAAACTCAGAACTATCATATGTTGATTTTGTACCATTTTTACCAGTGCTGTGTAGCCACACACACCTCTTTTCTCCTAACTGATGGCAGCCAGTTTAAATATCCTCCTTAGGCAAGCTCTTCCCTTCTTCCTTCTGCAGGCCTCTCAAAGGTGCTGACTATTTGAAAGAATGTTACTTTATTTTAGAGTTCAGAGCTTCAGTGACCACCTACCTGGGAACTCCCAAGCTCTGTTCCCAGCTCCACCACAAGCTAAACAGCCCTTGCTCCCTGTATGGTTGCCATTCATGATCAGGACAGTCTTGTACCTGAAGGTTCTGCTATAGAGCATGCTGTGATGATGTTTCAGCCTTTGAACTCCAAGTTTCTGGAATTCTTTTAGCCTGCTTAAAGTATACATTGAGGGTACATGCTGTTTGTGGGCAGTGGCTTTTCTGGATAACTGTTCATGCTGTTGCATGGGGAAGAAAAAAGTACACCTAGAACCAAAAAAGGCTTGGACTATAGCTATAGCTACAAAACCCGTGGTACAGGGATTGGAAGGTGCTTCTGAGCCAAGAGTACCAGGTACTGACAGTCATTGCAGTAACTGGTCAGGCCAGGGTCACAAGCCTTCTGAGCAGACAAGTCTCTTCATAAACCTCTTAGCTTGATTCCCATTACATTTTGTTCCCAGCACTTTTTGAAGAGTTTCAGACCCTCACCATTTGGATGGCTAGAAACCATCTTCTAATTGTGCCCAAGGGTTTTTCAGAGCCACATTACAGCCCCTTAAATCTTCAGCTTAAATAGCTGTGCTGGCCTGTTTCATCCCTTGTATTTGGTCCCTACTAAGAAAGGATAATCCTACCGCCTTCTCAATGTCCTTCTTTTGTAAGGCTAAGCAATCTAAAACCTTTTGATCTTCCTCCTCCCTGATTTTAGCAGCACTTATTTGTATCTACTCCAGCCCTAGGTCACTGTGCTTGAATATGGATGACCAAAACTGTACAAAACTGTGAAGTCTTAGTCATGCTTTGTACAACAGAGTAACTCTTTTTCAAATAAAACTGTAGATAAACATGCAGATTAATAGTTTTCCAAAGATAAGTTATTTCCAAAATTAAATCTCTTCATAATGCTACAGTGTAGATGTCATTTATGAACAATGCAGGCTAGGGCTTCTATTGCAAGTCACCAATGGAACTGGTTCTTAACTCTTGCATTTACTGAAGTTCCTTCCTCTCTAACTCAACACTGGGGTAAAAAAATCCCTTTAATCAAACCCTGGTACCATTGTAAGTGTATCTGATACCAAAGTATACAAGTATTTGATTTCTAGATGAAGACCTTCCTAGTAAATAACATTCAAACTACAGCTGTTGTTGGTCATTAGTGTATATGAATCAATTTTAGTCAACCTTTTCCTCAAAAAAAGTCAGTTATTGCTCAATCCATAAAAAAGAAAACATTCTCTGTGCCATTCTGCTGTACTCCTGTTCCATCATTTGTTTCCTTGTGAGAAGGCATAACCATCACACACACACACAAAAAAAAGGTAGCAATTACCTATATAAACAATTCTTTCCTCTTCTTTGTTCAATTTCTTGAAAAGGAAAATGTTGTTTTCATAATACTCTATGCTCGACTGTCTAGAATAAAACATACCAGGTATAATTTACCTGGTTATATATCTCATTAAAAGAAACAGCTTAATGATGTTTGAATGTGTCTTGGATCACATTCCCTAAAATCCAAAGAGTAAAGATAACTGTGGTAATGCCTATTTGCAGAGTAATTCTCCTAATGCCTGAGACCAACATACATAGTGTTTCTAAGATATTGACATCATATTGATGCCATACCTGCTCATAAGGGTAGAGGTGTGAAATTGTAGTACTGGTAAGACTCAAATATGCTGATAAGGGAAATATTGTAGACAAGTAAGTGTGCACCTGTCTCAAAATATAAAAGTAGTTTCTGGTTTTAGCCCATTTTCCAGTTTTCCAAATTTCCTTACTGTAAAGGAACTTTTTGTCCAATGCATCCTTCAGAAATCTTTACAATCCCTTCTATGCTAAAAGTGTTTTGGAGCAGCTATGACACTGAGAAGGCTACACAAATCCAACAATACCTGAAAGTCTAGAGATGCCTT
Source organism: Heliornis fulica (assembly GCA_013399135.1). Taxonomy (NCBI): domain Eukaryota; kingdom Metazoa; phylum Chordata; class Aves; order Gruiformes; family Heliornithidae; genus Heliornis; species Heliornis fulica. The sequence continues at coordinate 338,113 of VXBZ01000396.1, read as the reverse complement.
TAGGAGGACCACAATATAAAAAAAAAACAAAACACTTTGCTGTCCTATGAATAGGCCTCTCTGAGGCCTGATGTGTCAGAATAGATGCTTGCTCAACCTCAGGCATTTTCTCTCGCACAGATCTACCCCTCCAGCCAACAGCAATCCACATGGTGTTGGTAAATTACTTCTAACCACTGTTGTCTGCTACATTTGACTGGCTGCAAAGAATTAACTGACATATCTTGCTAACAACCTGGGTAGAAGGTTAAAAACCTTCTCATAACCAGAGGCCTAACTTACACTAAGCTTCCCTGGTTTATGAAGCCTTCTGCTAAAAGCTTGGCCAACAGGAAGAGATGTGACTGAATGCCATATGGTTTTTGGAAGACCATCACCCACACTTCCAAACTTTCTGTTTCTCAGATAGAAGCTGTTTGCAACAATTTGCCCAACATCTAATCAGTGAAGCCCTGGAAAATGTGTGAGAGCAGGACCTAAAAGGCTTTTGGAAATTTTGGGCAGTTTTAGAGGCCAACTCTTGGAGAAAAAGTGAAGCTTGTCAAGGAAACAGGTCATAGATACATTATTGTTGCCATCTCAGTGGCTAGGGCAGTTGTGGCTAGGAAACATTTTGCTAGACAGGAAAGACTTCTGCGTGGAGAAAGAGAAGAGAAATATGGAAAAGAAGTTAGGTATAAGGAATGTAGAAAACTGGCATATTGTCATTTGCAGACTGACCAGAATGATACAGATTTTTTGACATGTAACTAAAAATGCGCTTATTTGTTTCCAGAAAACACAAGCACTTCTTCCACAAAACCTGGAAAATCTTGAACTTAGGAAGAAGAGAAGCAAGTCACAGCAGGGAAGACTTTATCTCCTGTGGGACTGAGTATGGTGGAAACAATCTGCAAGTTGGCTGACTGAAATGGATATTCCAGCATGGAGTGTTTAATCAATTTTGCAAGGCAGTGGAGTGCAGTGCTTGATCTTATAGCAAGTAGTGCAAGCCCACGGATGTATTCTTCTGTAGGTTTTCATCCTAACACTATAAAAAAAACACATGTTATCATTTTTACTCCACTGAAACCACTCCAAGAAGCTCATTCTCCACAAGTCTGATGTCACATCTCAATTGGGATGAACCAAATGTTTTCCTGAAACTATTATGCAGTTATTTAGGGAGAGCTGAGACAGTTACTCACTACTACTCTAAATATATATATATATTAATATAAATATATATATTTATATTAATATATATAAATGTAACTAGTTTCATTTACTACTCTTGTCAAACAATACTTTCTAACTCCCAGCAACCAAACTCAAGTGCATTGCCAAACTGACACATTTCTGTATGATCATCACACATTAACAGTGCCTTAAGTACGGCGGATTTTGAACTCCTTGAAGCCTTTCTTGAAGCCTCCAAATCATGACCTCTGAAGTTTTGTGAATGAGGAATGCATAGACAAGCTACTATAAGACAAGCTACTATAAGAAATATGTCCCTCTCTGTCATAGAGGCCACTTGTGAAAAGCTGGCAGTAGGGGGCTAAAAGCCACACATGACTAGAGGTGCTTTCCTCTGTGCAACAGTGTGCTGTGTCAACTGCAGCTAGGAAAAGTAGCTGAAATACCCTGTGGAATTACAATGCTGGCAGAGATCACACTGCTAGAGAGACACACAAAACAAGGCTTTCTAAAGGTCTGTGCATTCAGGAGTTTCCTGTAACATCACTTACTGGCAGTGCTTCTCTCTGGATTGATTGGCAAATGGCCGCCAGGCTCTCTGCAGGGCTCTTCACGTTGCTCTTTCAATGTTTGGTAGCATTTCCTCCACAAAATAGGCTCCATTTCTTAAAGGGAAAAGTAGATGTTGGATAAATTGCTCAAAGTCTTGCTTTGGGTGCACCTACCCTAGAGACGTTTTGTAACACCTGAAGCATTACAAGCCCTGGCAGTGTCCAGCAGGCACCTGGACCTATGAGACATGTCAACGGGGCCATCCGCTCCAGCTTATGTTGCAAGGCTCAAGACTCCTCTTGTTACTGCAAGTGGAAGGGGCATCCTGGCTGCCTGAAGCCCTAGCAAAGAATCAAGCAGCTCACAGACAAGTGGCAAGCACCGAGACTGGGTCCATGCGAGATGTTTGAGAGCTGCCAGCAACGCAGCTAGAGTCTGTCAGTGGGATCCTTAAAGCAAAACACCCCTTCGAAAAAAAGTTTGGGGTTATTGAGAAACTACTTTAACTTGGGAAAAAAAACAAAAAAAAAACCAAAACAAAACAAAAAAAAAACCACAAAACTGAGATCTGCCGATGTAAATGTTCCCATTTACCCGGGCAAACCGAAGGAGCTGAAGAGCGCCCCCCCGCCCCCCAAAGAGCCGCCGGCAGCCAGAGGCGCGGAGCGAAACGCCCTCGTGTGGCCTCGAAACGCAGCTCTTCTTCCCAACAAGCTGCTTCGGAGTCGCCACCGAGCACCGAGCTAGGCGAAGCTCCGTCGGTTTTAGCCCAAGGGATGCAGCAATCGAGGAGCGTGGGAAAACAACGACAGAATAAAACCCAAACCCCTAAGCACTTGTTGAGGGACTAACCCATCAGAACCTTTCACTAAAACAGATCCCACCGAACAGCACAGCAGGCGTCTGGGTTTTTTTTCTTTTCTTCCCATCTCAGAGGTGGCTGCAACATTTTAAAAACTTTTTTCCTTCCAAAAGAATATTTGTATTTCAATTGTTATGAGAAAACTGAGGTTTTCAAATAGAAACATCTGTTTATATCTGTAAATGGGAGGAAAAAATTACAGTTCAGAAGAGCAGAACTTTCTTCATATTAATCCCACCCCCACCCTTCAAAAAAAAACCCCCAACCAAAACAACCCAAAACCAACCAAAACCAAACCAACAAACAAAAATCTGCTGTAGCTTGGTGTCAGAAACTGGCGTTGCTGTAAGATTAATCCCTGCTGACTAAACAGTCAAAACCGGCTACTTCAATTTTACCTGCAGAAATAAGAGAATCTTAAAAGAAAGTTAATTTGCAATCCAACACACCTCAGTCAAATTACTGGAGCCTACATAAATCCTTCCTTAAATTCTGGTAAAAGTTAAGGTATTTTCAGATTAATGGGAAAATAAATCGTGAGGGAAAATGTGAGTCATCACATGCGTCCTCGTGTTCTGTATCAGTGAATCACTGAACACTTATTGCATCACAGATGTCCCGTGCAGCACCCGGAGTAACTACTACAGTTAAAGATGCATAAACTCATGTGCACTCGTACATAAACAAACAAGAATGACGCTTCATTTCACATAGCTGCATGCGCTCATTCCTCTAATCTGGGGCCAGTAAGGTTAATGAACATATCATCGTCTCTTTCTAAAGCTCTGGCTTTAATACCGAAGAAACAAAACATTTCTGAACGGATGGTCCCTGCCTTAGCAGCAAGCACGTTGTAAGAGACGCTTCCTGACGCACAGACCCCGGCTCTTTGGTCAGATGACACTAGCACATCCCCATCCGTACATGTTCTAACCATGTCTCGCTGTTCCCTTCAGAGTCACAGCAAATGCCATGTGCAAGCCCACAGGAAATAAAGAAAAACACCCAGCAGAGTTCTTTTTAATGAATCATTTTTGAAAAATTGGTCATTATTCTACCACAAAGAACAATCAGCGGCAGCGTTGAGAGGAAAGCAGTGTATTTTTCTAATTCCAAATCATTACTTCTCTCCCTATTCCCATATGTAAAAAACCTCATATAACAAATTGCAGCTTTTTTGTTTAAAAAACACTCCCATACACCTGCTAACTCCAGAGAAGCAGCTTTGAAAGCACAACTGAGACCACAGTCAATACGAATTTTTAAAAAGCAACAGAATTAAAGGATCTCAAAACGAAAAAGCTGAAAAACCTTCAGTTAGAGGACTCCAAAACAGTCATCAAGACTCAGGTTTGGCCACGAGCAGGTTTGGTAGCTAAGCTCCCCTTTGCCCACACCAGCAGGGATCACAGACTTGCAGCAGGGCTGTAGATATCAAACCCTGCACATGGGAAACCAGCAGTGGAAAAATCCCAACTGCTGCAGAGGGGCTGGTAAAAGACTCAAGTCCTATGGAGAGGTATTTCACGAGCCTGCAACTACAGCTCCAAATAAGCCGAATACACACAGTCGTCGGGATGAGTGGCCTCCCAGCATCAGATGGCTGGGTTGGTGAGAGCTGCAGTTTCCCCAGGAGGATTCAGCTTTCTGGACAGCATCAATCCAAGCCAGGGTGAGTAATGGTGAAGCTGTGAGCCATGATGGATGCAGTCTCCCTCACAACACAGAAACAGTAAGACTGCTAAGAAACATTAAGGGAAATTAATTTGATCTCTTTACACCTGCCAATCAATTACATGAAAAATTAGCTTGTTTCATAGCAGCTTGTGAGCAGATCTGAACAAAATCTCACCATGAGACCAGATAGTGGAAACAGGCAGCACTTTCAGACGGGACAATGGGACAACAGCAGTGTCAGGAGCTGGCTGGCTCTACTTGGATTCAACCAAAGCTCACAGCTTGCGCAGCTTCAGTAGTAAACCAGACAGGCACCACTGAACCGAAAAACCACCCTTTCAGATGACAGCAATGGTGAAGGATGAACCAAAGTTACCCAACTTTGAACTGGCACATTCACCACAAGCAAGCTCCTTCTGCCACGCCTTCAATACCTTCAGCAGGTGGGCCAAGGCCCCTGCACCCACAAGAGACTCAGCAGGCTTTGTTACACAAGAATTACCAAGTACTGCTTGGTAAGAATTTGTAAACTGGAAGGGAACACACAGAGTGTTCTACACCTCTGTGAGCCACAACTTGACAAACATCTTCCTTTGTGAATGTCATTAACCCCAGGTGTCCTGGGAATTTCAGGACTGATGGCATATTATGTGACTGTGCCTAAAGGAACATAGCTGACTGTTCCTAAATATATCATATAGGTCATTGTAGAACAAATTCAAGAACTCAAGATGTCAAAATATAATATTTATGAATCATAAGGAAAAATCACAAATTCTTCTAATTTTCCACTAAAAAAGGTTTTCTGGAGTTTAAGTATGTAGGAACCAAAGTTTTTTTTTTTAGCCTGGGAAAAATATACTCTTAAAAGTAAACTGAATAAAACTTTTCAGCATGTTTTCTCTTTTTCCATATAAGATATCATGACATATATATACAAAAAAATTAACACATGACAAAGCATTTTGATTGCTCAACATTTTTTAAAACTATTTTCTTTATAGAAGTTTGAAATAGCTAAATTTTTATTCCAATCCAGAAGAAAAGAGAAGTTTTAAAATAATGGAATTCCATATATTATACAAACTCCACTTTCAGCTCAACTTTTGTGACATTTTAAAACAGATTTTAGTTTAATAATAAAACAAAACGACTAGTGAAAATCCAGAACAAAATCTTATGTTTCTGTGAAAAAACTCAGAAAAAAGAAAAATAGGAAGACAATTATTGAATATAGAAATGGGAAAAGAAATCTTAACTGTCTCTGAAGATGAGTGGATGTACATCTTTACTAGTAAGAAATTCTTAATTGCTCTCTCTGTGGGAAACCGACTATATTCCTCTTCTCCACTGGGTGGCATTACTACCTAGGGATGTAGCATTTGATGACCTGAAATAGTTACACTGGAGTAAACGTCTCTCATACTTTACTGATCCGAACCTATAGAATTAAAGCGGTTTCTTGAGGCTGCCATCTAAACTAGGCTGCTGATATGCAAACTGCCCCTTCTTAGACAGATTATATTCTTGTTTGATAGTTTCAGAACTAAGATTGCTGTAAAATAACTGGATCTTTCGGCTTAATTTAATTCATACTGTTAGGTTTGACAATGTAGAATCACATACACCTCTCTGCAAAGAAATTCTTAATGTAGTAAAAATAGGTGGTCACTAGATAAAAAATTAGATGTCAAAACCAGATATACAATAATACATGGCTTCAAAACCACATATACAATAATTCATGGCTTCAAAGAGCATTTGAGTTCTAGCAAAAGTGTGGGCACTCAAGCACCCATGCAGTCCCAATAAAGTGAAGCACATGCTTGCTACTCACTGAAACGCGCTGAAGGAGCCAGGAGAAAAGCAAGAGTGCATGTTTTGCTGTCTGCTACTTGTTAATGAGATGCCAGGGCTCTGCAAAGCATCCCACCAATCTGACAGCTAAATTGCCCCCACGGCCATGCTGCTTGTTTCCTTCCAGGTAAACCAAAGCGCGGGCAGTGAGGAAAAGCTACAAGCCCATGTTACAGCTCAGTTAGCAGGAAGGATGTAAGTGGTGTGAGCACACAGACGTTGGGTTGGGAAGCACTTTGGATCACGGTTTAGACACAAATGCAGCACTACTAAGAAGCACATGAGAAACAGGAATAACGCTCAACAATCTCTCCCCTTCCCCCCTTTCACAATGGTAAAAGGCAGGAGGTCAGAAATAAAAAGATTAATCCAGTTGTTATGCAACAACACACAGAAATAAATGTTAACAGGTAGAGGGTCTGTTAGTTTGATATCCTGTAATCAAGATTTTTCTGATGTTAAGGGTTTCATTTTAATCTGGTTTGATCATAAATCCTAGACCACAATCCCTCAGCCCTGCTTGGGTATCCCATGCTTCTCAACCCACTTTCTCCATCCCTTTCACTAAGAAACACTGTTGCTAATCTGTTAAACAGTTTGCCTTCTGGTGCACTTACCAGACCTAACACCCATCAGGAGTTCATCCTTGAAGGACTCACACACACTTATAACAGGAGATCAAACCTTTCTCTTTGTCATACCATGATTGTATCTCTGCAAAGTTCTGTTCTCTTGTTTCTATCACATTTTGTCCCAGGTCTTGCCCTGGGCTTGAACTTCTTCAAGACTGGGAATGACTGAACCTGCCTTGACTAAACCTTTGAAGAAAACCAAAATCAAACCCCCAAATTTCCAATTTTTAACCACTTTCCCCTGGGATGGATATAATCCATGGGATTTGATCTAATTTATAGTCCAGACAAAGGTCTGAGTTTGCCCAGACTGGCTACAACACAGCGATGGGCAGCCGTACATTCCTCTCCAGCCCCCTTTCGCATGCACAGCTGCCCACGCTCATCCTCATGCATGCGCAAAGGGAAGCCCAAGACACAATGCACAGAGGATTTCTACAATTTGCTGAATTAATGTAAACATTTAGAAAAAGAGAATTGTCTCTGTAGAAGGCGTTTGTGGTACAAAGCTGTCTACCCACTATTTCCTTTGCTCTGCTGTTCTCTCCCTTAGCACGCACATTTTGGGTAAGAACTTGATTAAAGAACCAAGTTTGTCTTGTCCTGAGAGATTTATATTTTAAATGTCCTCACAGAAACAAGGGTAGAATCTTTTCTTGTCTCTATGCTTTCTTTCAGCAGCCACATTTAACCTATTATTGTCACTTCAAAAGACTTCAGGGTTTATTTTTTACTATTCATCTGTAGACTATCTTCTACTAATTGTTATCTTTGTTCTCTAAATGGAAGCTGGGACAGGAGGAATCAAGTTTTTTCAATAATGATTTCTCCTTTCATAAGGGCAAGATACAATTTTTCTTTATGTCACCAAGGACAAAGTTATTTCCATAGCATGACTAATGGTTATTTCAAAGTGGTCATAAGAATACAAGAATTACTCTATAAATGCCAAATCCAGTTTCTCCACTTATTTCCACTAGTTCATACACCCCCTTCTACCTAAAAGTACAACTCTCATTTTATGCCTAATTTAGCTGTTCAGGCAGTCCTATCCTAACCCAACTTTATAAAGCAATCCAAATTATGAAGGGGGAAGGAAGAGAGGGAAAAAAAAAAATAAATCTGCTGCACATACATTTGTTGTAGTCCAGTTAAAAACGTGCTTATTCCACAGACCTGGAAGAAAAGAGCAAGGGGAAAAGTGAAAACAACGGCTGTATAAGCCAAAGATATCCTTAACAGAACATTATCTCTTACACAAATTGGTTCTGGATCAGGCCTTATGAAGGTACTTCCTTTAAGTTCACCACCATTCATGTATTTCAGCATTGGTTTGGCCAACACACGTGTCCTCCTGCTCATTACCATATCAGCCACATCAAAGCAGCAATGCCAACTGAAGAGCTTGTCTGCATGCATACAGTAAATGCAGAGAATATTTCTCTTCCTGGTTTGTCACTCCCAACAGGGTGGGCTAGAACCCTGACAAAGTGGGACAGTGCCAGTACCGTCTGGCACATCCCACAGGTGCCACAACTGCATTTCTGGCCTCACTGATGCAAACGCTTGCAAAGATGTTGCTCATTATTTTAATGAGCATACAGAATAAGCAATTTTCAGCTCCGTGTGCCACATCATGTACAAATTAGCAAGCAGAAAAAATGCCTTGCAACAGCAGCTTGGCTGACTAATTCACGTGCAGTTGAAGCTGTGACGCTTTGCCCAAGACACTTGCTTGTCGCCTCTGAGAAGGGCTGGGCTTAAGTTGCTCTTAGGGAGTAGTTCTGAGCTGCCTTTTTCTTCACATGAGCGACTTAGAAATAAACCTACAGACCTCCCATGTCTCTGGATACATGGACTTGGTACACACCAGAGAACTGGCACTGCTATTAATCCCTGTATTTTCTACATAAAGCAGACTGGGAATGGATAGCTTCATGCCATCTTTTATTCTTTCTCTTGCCAGTTTATAGCAAATGCTATCATGCATTTTTATGTTAGTTTAAAAGTACAAAAGATGTATCACACTTGACAGTAGAAGTCATCACCAACAAACTCTCCAGTGATTGTCTATCTAGACAATGTCTACCTAGTCAGGATAGTTCACCCACAAAGGTGAGGGGTAATCCAAAAGCTGCTACACAGAGTACATTTTTAGCACTAGCTTGTTTCTAGTTAAAATTCTAGTTAAAAGTGCTGCGATTGAGAGACGGAGACCCAGCTTGATGCAAGTCAGGATCTGCTTTATTGATTACAACAGTCATTTTTATATCTTTAGACAAACAATGAGCAGTATGTGTCTTAAGTTGATTGGTACAACAGCTAATCACCTAATACATATTACAAAAGCTGAGCTCTAGATTGGTTAGGCATTACATAGGTTAGTATCTTCTGTTATGGCTTGGTTACAACTTATCTGAGGGTCCAGGCACAGATGTTCAGCCTCCTGTTTTCATCTAGTGTTCAGCCACAAGATCATGGGACCTGATAACATACATACTGTTCTGCTCACTCAGAACTTTGCTTCAGGCCAGAGATACTCTGCAGCATCGTGGCCTTGTACTATTCCCCAACAATTCCTCCTTTTTGTTTTTATGCAAGCCAAGCCTGACTGGTTACTTCGTTAAGTATACTTTGTAAGCAGGATACAAAACACGGAATACATAATAGCAAGCATACAACAACTAAGCAAAGTAAAATAACTGTTTGTATCTGACCTTAGCCAACCTCCAACATTCCATCCTTGAAGCAGGTCATCCAGCTATTCCCATCCATCACTCACTCGTAGTTGCTCAACAGCTTGTGCTAAGTGTTGAATCTTTTTAAGGATGGATTCTGAATGGTTAAAAACACCTTTTGGGAGGGCAGTTGGTGGGTTAGATGACAGGGAAATGATACTAGACATATAGTTACACCATGCCTGCTTCAGGGTCTATTCTGTTGAAGAGGCAAAAGCTGTTGTTGCTTTGCCTATTCCAGCCAGGGTAGAGTTACCTGGCCCAGGCAGCCAGCACAGGTGAGCTGAGTTGGCCCAGGCTGTTTTCCACACCAGGTGACATCACACCTATATGAGAGGGGCTGGTCAGAGAGGTGTGAGTTTATATGCCTCTGGGGCAATCTGAGTGTGGTTGGGTGTCCTGTTGGTTGTTTTATTGGTTATTGTATCAATGCAGTGCTCTGTGTCATCACCAGCTGTGTATTCTGTCACAGGTTCTGCTGGTGTTCTGTTTCTGTGGTGCTGTGTCAGTAACTGTCCTTATCCCAATCAATGGGGCTTAGTCTGCCCCTCCCTATGGGGCAGGGGTGAGTGAGCAGTGTGGGGTGCTCTGTTGTGCCTGGAGCTGAACCATGGCACCTCAGCTTCAGGTTCCTATGGGGCCCAGTCCAGGAGAATAGCTATCATAGTGGGTCAGCAAGTTTGCTGATTACACAAAGCTGGGAGGGGTGGCTGACACCCCACAAGGTTGTGCTGCCATTCAACAGCATTTAGACAGGCTGAAGAGCTGGGCAGGGAGAAATTTAATGAAATTTAACAAGGGCCAGTTTAGGGTCTTGTATCTGGGGAGGAACAAACCCAGGTACCAGTATAGGTTGGGGACTGTCCTGTTGGAGAGTAGTGTAGGTGAGAGGGACCTGGGGGTCCTGGTGGACAGCAGGATGACCATGAGCCAGCAATGTGCCCTCATGGCCAAGAAGGCTAATGGCATCCTGGGGTGTATTTGAAGGGGGGTAGCTAGTAGGTCAAGAGAGGTCCTCCTCCCCCTCCACTGTGCCCTGGTGAGACCTCACCTGGAGTATTGTGCCCAGTTCTGGGCCCCTCAGTTCAGGAAGGACATAGAACTCCTTGAGAGAGTCCAGTGTAGGGCAACTAAGATGGTTAAGGGAGTGGTACACCTCCCTTATGAGGCAAGGCTGAGGGAGCTGTGTCTCTTCAGCTTGGAGAAGAGGAGACTGAGGGGTGACCTCGTTAATGTTTATAAATATGTAAAGGATGAGTGTCAGGAGGATGGAGCCAGGCTCTTCTCAGTGATGGCCAGTGATAGAACAAGGGGAAATGGTTCCAAACTGGAATATAGGAAGCTCCCTCTTAATACAGGGAGGAACTTTTTCACTGTGAGGGTGAAAGATCACTGGAACAGGCTGTCCAGAGAGGTTGTGGAGTCTCCTTCTCTGGAGACATTCAAGATCAATCTGGACACATTCCTATGTGGTCTAATCTAGATGATCCTGCTTGGGCAGGGGAGGGGTTGGACTTAGTGATCTCTTGAGGTCTCTTCCAGCTCCTAATATTCTGATTCTGTGACCCCTAAAACCCTACAAAAGAAAGGTCATAACACAACAGTCATTTGAGGAAAGACCAGTCAGCATCTCTCTTGAGTGCCATGGAGAAGATTCAAAGCACCAGGCTGAAAGCCAAGGGCAAGAGCACAACCTGGCCCTGCCAGAGATGAAGTGGATCCTTAGTATTAACTCTGGTCAGACTGGGGACTGACTTTGTTATATTTTCTTGAAGAAAAGTGACTGCTCTGTGTCTGCTCCAAAAGCAAGGGACATGCTTTATTTGTTTTTGCCACTCTCCAGGAAAAGTTTGTTTTATTACCCTAAAGCCAGGCGACAAGCTTAAAGTTTTTGAAATCAAGGAGAGATGTTTGTGCAATATCAAAGATTAAGAGAGGGGGGGAACCAAACCCATCCCAGTCTGCAGTGATCCCTTTCCAATGCATTAACTCCTTTTGTGGCAGGTGTCCTGAAGCTTACAGGGACACCACTACAGGGAAAACCAGTAGATAGGGGATGATAGGACCTATTATTACTGGAATAAGCATCCAGATGAAAAAGCTGAAACCAAATGATTCATTTGGATTAATCACCATTTTAAGGAAGCCCTCGTCAAGGGACTGACACGTGGGTAAGATTCAACCTAGCAAATCTGAGCTGCTCATCTAGATGCTTTTTATAGGTAAAGGCAGGACTTCCAGGCTGCTACATATCTCATCCCTTACCGGGCATAGAAAGTGTCTCTCCATTGGACTGACTGCAGAGACATGTGTGGGTAACTCTCCTGCAAGCATCTGCAGTTAGACTAGACAAACCTCTACCTGCCCATCTCAAGGAGAAGGGAAAAAAGACAGCCTTCGGACAAGAAATGTAGCAACAGATCATGCTGCAGAGCAAGCTCTGGGGTGAGCTGTTTTTTTGGGGACAGATATGGGTGGCTGTTCCCTCAATGAAGCCAATACGTCCAGATGGAACCAGAATTGAACACACACCACCTTGGTGGCTGCCTTCAGCCTGTGACACTACAGCAGCACTGGTTTGGCTTCACAGTGCTAAAATGAATGGGTTTATTCCTGCCTAAAGCCCAAGTACTGTTGCTCTTCTCCTGTGTGGCAGAAGGCTTTGCCCTTTTTCATAGAAACAAAAGATTTTGCCCTGACCCTCCAATCAGATTACTCCAAAACATCTCGCCTCTAGCAAGGAGAAAAGGTTCAGCAAGGGACACTATCCAAAAATTTGACTTTCAGTGATTAAAGGATTCAGGTGTGATGTTTCCTACTCCAAGTTCCATTTAGTTCCTTTCAAATTAAGGGCTGGATTCAGTCACTGGCTTGTTTTTACAGGCATTTAATCATAACAAAAAGTAAACATAAAAGCCTGGCACTGAGACAGGCTCTGCAGCCTGCCTTTTCCCTCACACTGCTCTGACTCACTACAAGGCAGTTCGGTTCAGCCATGAAAACGCCAGTACCTCTCCTGACACAATCCAGAGAACAGCGATGCATCACCAGCCCCTGGACAGCAGTGAGAACTGCTAAAAACTTAAGGCAAGCACAAGACATGATTTGCCTTACAGTTACAAGTAGTTACAGAAAAAAAAATGAGCAGATGCCATTATAAGAAAAAGCTCTTCTTGCCCTCATCCTACCACAGGTCTTAAAGTACCCCATTACCCGATTCTGAATATGCAGGCTTTTCAAAATAAAGTGTTAGTGTTTATCTGTGATCAAATATTTTATTTTCCTAAAAAGCCAAACAGTTGAACATCCTTAGGTTTCCGTTGGGAAAGGATTTGAAGCTCAGGACAAACAGGGTTTGTCATATGATGAGATGAAAAGGAAGCAGGGTAATAAAATGTAACATCAGCATCTTCTTGGGAGGATCAGCAGTTTTGCACCGTGTTCTACCTAGTTTCTAATTTCAAGCTGTGCATTTTACTTGACAAGTTCAGATTGGTCACTGTTAATAATTTATGCAGAGAATTATGAATTCAATGATTACTGTCATTAACTAAAACCTTATTAGTGTTAAAAGAACCCAAAATAATACCTTGATTTGCAAAGGGAAGGGACTAGAGATAGGAGAATTTAAGAGCATGTCATGTAATTAAATTAAAATTAAGGAGTATCTGCGAAACAGAGTTGAACCCCCAAATACAAAATGCAAGAGACAAACCAAATATTTTTACATCTATGACACTGAATTTCTGAAAACAGATAAACTTTCCCTCACTCCCTTCCCTTAAGCTGTCCTTGGGGAAGCACTTGAAGCCATCACGCGAGGAGTCCTCCCTGCTGAAACTGGCAAAGGAAAGAGTATGTGAATAAATACTGACCCACACCAGCTCCGTCATCTGTGCCACGCACCTGGGCAGACCCTTCCGGCAGGCCACTGCTGGAGAAATCCTAAGCACGTTACACCCTTTGAGCTCTTCCAAGCAACCCTTTCTCTGTTGCCCTTCTTTTCACCTTCCTTATGGCAGCACAGGCAAGACTCAGGAGAAGCTGAATCTAGCATCGATGCGATGCGTTCGTCGCTTCTGACGTCGGTGTGCAGCTTTGCCTTCGGCTCTGCCCTGCTTCAGCTGTACAATCAAACACCAGATATCAGTCCCTTATTTTTACCAGGGAGCTAGTTTTACACTTATCCTTAGGATTAACCAGGTCTTAAAAAAAAAATAATAAAAATTTACTATTAATTTCTGGAGACAGCGTGAACCTTCACTGGGAACAAAAAATGAGGCTGTTACTGGACAGAGCTGCACATAAATGCTGGGCAAAATCCTGAGGATGCAAGGCATAAACCAGGCTGTTGGTGACAGCAGTTTTCAGCATATCCTGTGTGAAATCGGCTAAAAATGTTTAAATCACAGAGTTAATTCAGCTACAAAATGTGACGTGTTTTTTGCTGCAAGCATTTCCACGAAATACTTTCCTCTTCTCCATCCAGCTCTCCATCTGCATGGCCAAAAGGGTGGCTCTGAATATCACTGAGCAGCCATAACTAACCTTTGATTTCTAGCTCCTCTCTCTTCGAAATTTGTCCTCTCAACTACATGATTATCTGGCTTCAAGCTGATTGAAAAGCCCTGTATTTAAATACTCAGGGCTTCTAAGAGAAGCTCAGAATTTGTGTATCTGGTGATGAAACCCACCATCATTTAAGCATATCTTTAGCCAGGGAAGCTTATGTGGATGCACCATTTTTTTCCTCTCTTGCCCTTCACTAATTTTTGCTATCTTTCCACAAATTAAGGAAGATTAGACACATTTTAACAGCATGGGAAGATTTCTGTTCTTTTTCTTTAATACAAAAGAGTCATTAAAAGAGATAATTGCAATCTGCAGAGAGATGTAAATCTAGGAGTTCTCGGCATTCTAATGAAATGGAATCTCAAAGGCATACATTAAGTGCTTCTAATCCAGGCTCCTGCTGGTTTATGGAAAAAAAAAAAAACCAACCCAAAACAACAACAAAAAAAAACCACCAAAAAAAAACCAAACCAAACCAATACCACACCAATCACAGCATTTTAGAGTCGCTAGAGAATTAAACTGAAGGGCCACCACAGTTGCCAGCTGTTGAAACAAAGCATTCCGCAAGACATAGCAGCAGAAGTCAAGCTCATCCTTCTTTCCTCCTGTTATTAAAATGCAAATCCGCAGGAGAAATACTTTATTGTCTGCTTCAGAAAGTTGATAACAGTCACCTTGAAACTTATGAGCGCTGGTAAGATAACAAATCAAGTTTATCCTCCTGTTCACCATCAGTGTCGATGAGATCCAAAAATGAGAGATAAGAAAATACGGGAAATATTTTAAATCCAGGGACTTGCCTTGGGTCCCAAGAGCTTGTGAAGAGGAAAAAGGGAAAATGCCATTGCTAGGCAAATTCTGAGTCTTCTTGTCAACCTCTGCCACTTAATGTACACAAACATTGCAAATTAGGATGGTTTTTCAAATTTATTTATTTTCCTGCACAGAAAACACTGCTAGAGCCACAAAGGAAGGAAAGTGCATAGGAAGTAAGAAGATGGGGTATGGTTTCAGTAAGGATGGGGCAGGAGCACGAGTTAATACATAAGCAAACCAAATGAACTGGTGTAATTGTAACAAGTTGTTACAGCTCACCTGCATTCCCAACAGTATATACTCATATATATATATACCCTTATATACACGCATATACTCATATATACTCATATACATATATACTCCCAAAGGGATATTTTTTTCACTTTGGATGAGCATTAATGTCTGCAACATGCAATGTGGGTTCAAACCTTTTTCTCCATTCAGTCAATAATTGGCACATATATTACTTACTAACAGTATAATATGTATTTGATACACATATCTCACAATATACAGAACTACTTCAGATATCAAGGTGAGGTAATCTGCCTAAAATCATAGAATCACAGAATATCAGAAGTTGGAAGGGACCTCAAAATATCATCTAGTCCAACTCCCCTGCCCAAGCAGGATCACCTAGATTAGATCACACAGGAATGTGTCCATATCTAAGACATGGAAATACTAGTTTCATTTAAGATTGCAGTATTTAAGTGCCACTGGCCTGCACTAAAATAATGTTTCCATGTCTAGTCTGGAGAAGTGAAGGCTGAGAGGAGACCTAGTTGCCCTCTACAGCTATCTGAAAGAGGGTTGTGGAGAAGTGAGGGCTCACCTTTTCTCCCTAGTGACAAGTGATAGGACAAGAGGAAATGGCATCAAGTTAGGCCAGGGGTTGCTTAGATTGGATATTAGGAAAAAACATATTTACAGAGAGGGTTGTTAGGCATTGGAACAGGCTGCCCAGGGAGGTGATGGAGTGTCCATGCCTGGAGGTATTTAAAAGATGGTTAGATGTGGCATTGAGGGACATGGATTAGCAGTGAATGTTAGGTTAGGGTGATGGTTGGACTTGATGATCTAAACAAGGCAATTCTGTGATTCTATATATATAAGACTGATACTAACATCTCACTAACAGTCTGGCTGTCCAAGGTGTCCAGACCTTTCAGTACTGCTCTGCTCAGTGGGGCATCTGATGGTCTGAGAGGTGCTGGTGGCCAGGCTCCTGACAAATGCAAAATTGAGGCAGCTGCTCCCTATGAGTTTTTATCTCTGCCCTTTGATGGATGGGAAGCTGCTTCTGGAAGACCTCTTTAACATAGACAGACAGCTCTGGAGGGTGTGAAGGACAATGAAGATGAAATTAGGAAAGAGTTGTACAGTGATTAAGATCATGTTTTTTTGGGGAGGACAGATTTTACTGCTTGAAGTCCATTTGCATTTACACACAGCTACACCAGTCTATCTACTTCCTTGGGTAGCAATACATCCAGGGCCCCAACATACAGCCCTGAGCCATGACTCTGAAGAGATGCACCACGTCATGCTGACCTTCCTGAACAAGTTAAAACTTCAAATGAGAAGCTTTGCATAATTCTGGGTTTTAATTCTCAGGATAAAAATGACATTTTGAGCAGTAAGAAGTCTCAGGGAATTCTCAGGTATTTGCTTTTAGTGTAGCCGATCCGTCACAGCTCCGATCTCACAAGCAGGCAGACAAGTGTTCGTTTGCAATCCCAATTCTTCCCTTCAAAACTAATGGGACTGCTCTCACATGCACATGTCTGTCTGATGTCTGTGGTATGTGTGTTCCAAGAAGAGACAGCAGTTTCAGTCCAGTGAGGATTTCAATAAATAAATTACAATCTTGTATAATGCCCGCCTTAAAACAGTGACGTTCAGTCCTGTATTTCCAAGAGCACAAACACTTAACAAAGTTAAATACTTCGGGAGTTGGCAAAATATAACAGCTAACTTAAATACACGTGCCTGTGCATGCCTGTGCATGATACTGATATGCATCACGTACTGATACGCTCACGTACACAGAGCAAAATGGAAAGGTCTGGAGTTTACGGGTTGTAACGTAAGCAGCACGGCCCAAGTGGACCAGTGATGGCAACAGCAAGCTGAAGGATGGGTGGTGGTGACTTTTGCTGCCAGATGGGTGCGACTGGGGCGAGGGTGGCTCTGCGCACCCTTGAGGGGACACACTGCCAGCAACCTGGCTCCAGCCTGAGAAGACCCTGCTAAGCTGGGCTAGTAAGAAATGCCTTTCTTAAAACTAATCCCAAAAGCTTCAACCCTGCAGACATTTTGCAAAAGCAGAAACACGGCCTGAAGAAAAATATGTTGCAAGTAATTTTCTTTGCTCTGTTCCATGTCCCTCTAACAAAATACAGTTCCGGATGACAACACTAGTTTTCACAGTCTTGTTATTTTTCTGGGAGGAAAGACACTGTATGAGAAAGATTTCTTAGAAGTCTTGAGCTTGGGAGTAATTCGCTTTATTTGCTTTATTTATTCCTCACCTTTGCTCTTCTTCTCCAGCCCCCAACAGATAACCTATCAGTACTTAAACAGGAAAGCAAGGAGGAGTGGGAAGATCCCTGTAAGTGTGGTCTTTTCTAAGTG
The DNA here is from genome assembly GCA_013399135.1 of Heliornis fulica. Lineage (NCBI taxonomy): Eukaryota > Metazoa > Chordata > Aves > Gruiformes > Heliornithidae > Heliornis > Heliornis fulica. Next base: position 320,585 of record VXBZ01000396.1, on the reverse strand, counting down.
TATTTATTTTTTCCCAGCAAGTTTATTTTTAACTGCTTTAAACACTCAGGAAAATCACGTAATTGTTCCCAGACCTGTCCTCGCAGTGGAGGCACCTCACAGGGTGGTATGGCCGGGCTGGTGGTGTGCACAGCTACAGCAGGGCTTAATGTTCACAGGGCTTGTTCAGTGCAGGACAGCATCTCCTGCACCCATCAACACCAACAGCAAGAGTTGTGTCCACATCTGGGACAGCAGCAGATGCAGCATCCACTGCACAGAAATACTTGAAGAGGGAAGTCTTATGTTCACCGCAACATGATGCATTTGGTGGTGGGTATCCTTTCTAGCTGGAGGGTTGGCACTGGGGGCAGGACACCACAGCTGCAGTGCCTTTGGACAGAGGTGGTGTTTGTGCTGTTTTTCTTTGGGTCTCAAACATATACTGGGGGATTCTCCCATCCTCACCGTGGCTTGATGTTGCTCCCCTTCTCTGTGACCCATGCTTTTTGCTATCTCCAAGGTTGAAACCTCTTTAATAACACACGAACTCTTAGCGTTGGGCTTTCACAGTGACATTTACAGAAGTCAAAACACAAAACAGGCAAGTTAGAAACAGAAACAAAAGGGGAGAGAGGCCTTTTTTCAAGAGCACCTTGAGTGTCAGCCCACTGCAGTGGTCTCTCCAGGTTAACTCTGAGCTGTGCCTCTGTTTTTCATCCCACTTAACCTTGTCACTGCCTTGCTTTCTAGCTTTCTAGGATCATACTGGATATGGTTGCTGATGCGCTCTCAGGGATATTTTGCAGGCATCCTACTATTAATAGAGCAATTTGCTTCCTCTGTAGAACATATCTACTGGAATGTCCCTCACCTCAGGCAGCTTGGGACAGAGCACTCAGACTCTCCATGCTCTGCAGTCCTGACAAAATGATCTTCCCCAAACTGACCAGGTCAGAGCTCTTCTCTGCTGTCATCACTACACCAGTCTGCAGAGAGAAAGATTAAATAGCCCCATGAACTCTTGCAACCAGAGTTGCTGGAAAGCTAGAAAATGGCATTGCTACTGGAACTGGGTTGCAGTCTCCAGAACAGGAGTAGTTGCATTCACACCACATGACAACAACGACGGCAACAAAAGACAAAATAGAACCTACAAAAGGCAGGCTGCATTAGCCCAAGCGATTTTGTAAATGGAAAACCTCAGAAAAATCTTTTTTTCTTGAAAAATGCCTCTGTGTTCTCAAGAACTTTTCCTAGTTCTCTGCAGCATTCAGCAGAAGGCTTTCAATAACAGGTCCCTGACGCCATGCTCTCCTCCAAGGGAACACCTCACAGCATGAGGATGGCTGGAGAGGGTGACCCTTTCTCTCCCATCACACAAAACACCTTCTACATCTATGACACACAGCGAGTGGCACTGTCACTTTTTTCTCCAACAAAAGACGACACTAAAGGCAGCCCAGATACCACGTAGACCAGGAGAAAGGTGGTATTTCTAAACTGAATGAGACTTTAAATGATGCACTTCAATTTCCCAAAATGTTTTAATTTTGAGAGACATTTAGAGATTTCTCTTTCGTATCCCAGGCTGTGACCACCCCTGACTGAACTATGTGGGGCTTTGCCTTCCCCATGGGGTGGGAATCAAAGAAAGTGTGAAGGTGGCTTTCTCCAAGAGCTCTTTTTAAAGCCCTCTGCTATTCAGGAAGCCACACTTCATGTTGATGACAAGCATGGGTAGAGGTTAGTACAGACTGCCTCATGCTACAAATACCCCCGATTTATCAGTATTAAAAAAAAAAAACCAAAACCAAACCCCAGTATTTTCCTCCATGGCTTGTAATCTCAGAGTCTACAAAATATAAAATACAACCACTATCTCTCCTCAGTCTGTTCCATGTTCATTAGGAAGTGGGATAAAGTATACAGTCTATAAATTCAAGTCAGCATTAGCATGCACTTTGCTACTGTTCTCGTGATCTTTCGCTGGCCAGTGTTATTCCTGAATTAAACACTATTTTTAAAAGGAACCTGTTGTTCTCTTAAACATGTCATGCATTCTTTTAATGCCATATACCAACATTGAACAATGAGAACCATTTTATCCTTCTGGAACTCAAACTTTCAAAACTTAGTTCTAAAAAAATAAATTATTTGAAAAAACACATTTTCATCAGATGTTTTGAATTCTAATAGGTTCATAACGTTCAGCTTCTATATTTCTGGGCTACAGGTACTATGGGAGCTGGAAAGTTTGCCTATTAGAAAGAGATTATCTGATGAATAAAAATGTTCCACAATTGCACAGTAATTAGGTAAAAACATAAATATTATGACTTGCCTGTATCAAAGTGGTTTAATCTTATCAAAATATAACACAGTTAAAAACATATTTTCTCTTGAAATTTAGAATTTTTAGTTTTTCATACTGGTTAAAAGAAGGTTAAAAGAAAAGAAGGGGAGAGGCTGTTCAGTAGGACCTGTTGTGACAGGACAAGGGGTAATGGTTTTAAAATAGAGGAAGGTAGATTTAGATTGGATATTAGAAAAAAGTTCTTTACTGTAAGAGTGGTGGAGCACTGGAACAGGTTGCCCAGGGAGGTGGTGGATGCCCCATCCCTGGAGACGTTCAAGGCCAGGTTGGATGAGGCCCTGAGCAACCTGATCTAGTTGGGGGTGTCCCTGCTTCTTGCAGGGGGGGTGGACTAGATGACCTCTGGGAGACACTTCCAACTCTAATCATTCTATGATTCTATGATTCTAAGTACTACAGAAAGCACATGTCAAATTTCTGGCAGATAGAAAGCCAGTCCTGCTTTGGACATGTCCAGTTAAAGGTATACTACCTTTCTTAGGTCAATAAAACATGGACATCCTTGCTGAAAACTTGTTCCCTACCTCTCATATAAATTTTTCCAGCTTCTAGTAAATGGGTTTATTACACTTTTTTTTTTCTTCTTTTCAGATAAGGTGAAGGTCTATCAGAGAGCTTTTTCCAACCACATGCAAAGATGTGATCACAGCAGTGGATTCAGTCTCTGGCTAGTGAGACCAACCATGCAAACAAGGAGATGCTGTGGAGGTGTTAAATGGACACAGAGCAGAGTGTCCACATTGCCATCATGATTTCTGCTCTATTCTTCTAACTCTCTAGAATTTACTTTCAGAGTTAAGTTTCAAAAGCCTGTTACGATACCAGGTTTGCTACAAAGCGTACCCATCCCTCTTTGCAGTTTAGGTGGTTTAGCCGTTCAGAGCAAGCAGCAACCGGTGTCATGCAAGAACGGTGAGATCATTTTACATTGCAGATGCAAGGGATGATCTCATTTGGCTCAAACCTACAGAGAAATGGACCCAACAAGGGTTACTTGGTAGCAAAATGGATCTGAATTTCGACCATGTGAGTACCTTCTTGCTTGCTATTTATTTTAGTGATTCAAAAGGAGGAAAATAAAATTAAGGCTGATTTAAAAAAAAAAAAAAAAACAAAAAACCAAAACAAACAAACAAGGGAGAAACTAAAAGCCCTAAAATTTTTCTCACTGTAGTTAAGAAGGAAAGCAACTCATAGCTTTACTGTCAAAAAAAGTCAAAGAAAATACTTAAATTTGCACTGAAGTGGCTGTTTCCTGGGCATGTTTTCTAGTAACACAGCAAAGAGAGGCAGGGCAGCAGCTGTAGGGGTGCTAAACTGTTATAAATTACAAGCTGTTGTAAGTAGGTAAGTAGACATCTGGGTCAGGTCTGGATACAGGGGGAATGCCCTAACTACCAGTGTGTTGGCACTCTCGCCATTAATTCTTCAGACTCACCACATATTTAAGTCTTTCATTGTTTACATGGAACATGATGAAAAGGAGACATAAGGAGTAATATACCCCCCAATAGCCTTTATTTTGCAGATCACATTACTCTCTTATGAGATGATCGATGTGCTTCAAGCTCTTTTGGCCTCAAACCCATTCTTCATTATCATCACCTAATCACAGGGTAATTGGCAAAAGGAGATCTTTCACTTTAGCCTGAAACCTTTTTCCACCCCAACCTATTCATCCAATCATCCTAAATTTCCAAATAGTTTCAGATTGTCAGAAATAACTCTGTTCTTAATGAAAAACTCTGACAACTGCTTTCAATACCCTCCATAAACTGAAAAGTACATTTTTTATAGTTTATGTGGATCCACCACAAAGAATGTTGAATTCCATAAACCCCCCTTTCAGGCTAAATGTAAGGTGTTCTACTCCTTGCTAAGATGACACAAAATGACCAAGGAATTTAACATACTTAAAGTTTTGGAACTTTCTTTTTTTTTTTTTTTCCAGGGATACCCTCTGTAGGCCGAATTAAGGGCTAAAGCACATGGTTCGTTACAGGAGTTAATAGATTACTGTGTGTCAGCTGATGTGCGGTCACCTCTCTGGATGTGCTTAGACCTAGAAAAATGCAAAGCATTATGATTTAAATTAGCATACTTTCACTGCAATCTAAACTAACTGGAATTACTTAGCATTTGCTGTGGGTGAGGAACGTGCACAGACTATGACAAACAGCTTCTCTACTAAAACACGGTACACTACTAAGCAGCAGTAACACGATTCTACAGCTGACACCCAGCCCATCCATTGCAACGTTCCCAAACTCATCATTCCATTAAGTCTCAATTGCTTTTATGGACTGTAAATTCAATATTGATAGCAATAATACTCCTGTTATCTGTCTCCCTTCCCCAACCATATTAGATAATACAAAACTTAACTGGTGTTTAACAAAATTTGCCATTTGCTATTAAGGAAGAGCATTTAATGTTGCAAAACATAAAATTACAGTCCTCAGGAAAAATTTCAGTTAGCAAAATCATTGTATATATGGAAAACTCATTTACAAAGAGCTGTTCGACATTTATACCAACCAAATCGTGACAAAAGCTGCTAAATGCTAATTTGATTCATACCCTAATTTTAGGGAGAATGCTAGCCTTGTAGAAGATGCCAGTTACTCTTAACTCCAGTCTTGCAAATGCCTATACGTCGAAAAGTCTCTGCATTAAGGAGGGCTTGAAATTAGCTTCTAAGTAGGTAACAATATAGGAAAAAATGGAATGAAAGAGAGGGAACATGTTGAAATTATTAAAGCAAAACGGTCATTTTATTCCAGAAAAACAAACAGTATAAATTGAAAGATGGTTTTTAAAGACTGGATTCTCTACCCCATTACAAAACGGAGTGTTTTCTTTCCTGGTGGATAAGGAACGTTTATAAGAAACAGCCCTCCTGTACACTGCAGCACAGTAGTCAAAAGCAGAACAGGTCTTGGGGAACTGAGTAAGCCTTCTCCTTTGAAGGATATAAAAAAACACCTGAATAAAGCACACATGCATGTTACTTTCTCTGTTCATTTGTGAATAGTCATACACAAACATAAATACTTTGCACAGTTTGCCAGTTCTAATGACTCCCTGACCTCCCTGAGCTTCCCAAACTGTACAGCAAAGTTGTCCTCTGGCAGGCGTTGCAGATTTCATCTTTCACGTTCTACATGTAACATCAGCAGCAGAAGTACTACTCACAGGAAGTCTTTCTGCAAAGGCAATCATCTCTCCAACATTCATAATTTCATTACTTCTCTGGCAATGGTTGGTGGTTTAATCCTAATTTGGTTTAGTCTTAATATCAGGAGCAGTGTGAATATACCATTGAGGAAAAAGATCTGTCAGCTACTTCAGATAAAATATGAAAAAAAAAAAAAGCTATTGGTTCCATATCAAAAGTAAAACAAATGCTTTTAGATTTCACCTTTAAAACTCAAATACACAAGTGCAATGTACATGGGGCGCTAAGAATGTCAGCTCAAGCACTTGCACACTTTGAGCCAGGGGGTTATCATTGCATACAGATGTTTCCCATATAGGAGACGCAGTTTTGGCTCCACCAGAGGAAGATGCTCATGCTCAGAAGGGTCAGACTACACTTCCTTCCCCTAAAGCCCTACATGCTATTGGGCTGCATATAGGTCCTCAGAGGCAATCTCTTGGCAGGCAGCAGCCCCTCACACATGGTCCGATTCAGGAAGCATTAATGCTCCATAGAGTTAAATCTCAGTGCTTGGGTCTATAAAATAAACTTGAATCTAATATATTAACAAAAAGTTAGATTTTTACATTAACAGGATACACATAATGCATTTGCTATGAAAATAAATCTCTCAGAGTGAACCAAAAATGCCCTTATTTCTAATAATAGGAGAGAAAATAGGAGAGAAAATTACAGTTGGCAAACTTGAGAGACAATTAAGCCAGAGTTTCAGAGAACTCCAGATCACTGCCAAAACAAATACTCAGATAAAAGAACACAGCTTCCACTCCCTGCTTCCTTATTAATTGTGTTTTCTTCTCTAGCCACTACAAATAGGTCTGTAAAATAAACTCCAAAAGTATATGGGTGTCTGTTTTTTGATTTGCACTTGATTGTTGTTTCTGTGGATGCTACCAACTGCTGAAGAAGAAAGGATTGCTCTAATATTCACCCTATAAATAATGGAATAAAAAAAGAAAAAAAAAGGAAAAGCCGCTGCACAGCAAGGTTAAATGAGGACGATGTGGGAAATTCACAGTTTAAGGGACTGTGAGGCCTCTCACTTGGCTTTCCAAGCTCAGGATACTCATTGCATTTTATTAGCTGATTAACGAGGTGTGTGGCAATTCATCTGGAGCTACTAAGGTCCTTTGATCCACCCATCTTGCAAGCACTCCCCCTAACAAAAAGAGTTCACTGTGGCTAAAATCCCTCCCCTATGTCCATTCGAATGGTGCTGCTGGGGAGCAGGCTGGAGACCAGTGGCACAGCACACCCATGGGGTGAGTGGTCCAACCATCTTGTCCGACTACTCACCATCCCAGACCAGCCCAAGGGGATGTCCCCCACCAGCAAGTTCTGATCCAGGGGATATGGTTCCTGCCAAAGTACACCTAAGCTGACAGTGTGCTTTCTGCATGCCAACCCACGTTTCTGTAACCCTATGAGGAGTCTCACCACTCCATGTCTTGATGGGACAGCTTCTTCATGGGTATTCCTGAACACACCTGCTGGCTTCGGGGAAGCCCTCAACCTGCAAAAGCCCTCTCTGACCTTGCACACACAGGACTCCTCTAGAGCAAGCATGGCCTCAGACCAACAAATGTATTGTACTGTTCAAGCCTAAAGATCTCAAACACTCAATCTCTTCGGTTTGTTCTTGGGAGCTGAAAGAAACCTCTCCAGACAGTGCTGTAAAGGAGACATGCAGAGCCCACTGGACCAACCATCCGTTGTGACTGCCAGCAGGTGTGGGAGGCTGGATCCAACGTGGCTCCAAGCATCCCTTTAACATACAAGCTACAAAGGGCAAGGTTAAGCTTTGTGTGGTAGGGTAAGGTACACCATCCTGGCTGTGTTCACTTGAGAGTGGGTACCTTGGTGTTTATATTGCAGCTCTAGAGGGACACAAAATAGTACAATCTGAAGCAGACACTCCTGAAAGTAGAGAATGTCACAAAAGAGGCAATTTTTCTGAAGTATTTTCTCTTCTACCATTCTCATCTTAGACCAAAACACTAAAAGCTGTCCTTACCTAGCAGCTTTGGAAGCCAGCTCCAAGCAACAGGGAACAGATGATGACGGGGGCAAGCAGGGCAAGAAAGAGGCAGGAAAAACAGTGTGAATAGAAGTAGGAAGGAACACCTTTTATCTTGATCAAGAGTACAGTGTCTCTGGAGAGGAGCAGGGATCTCCATGTGTACCAAAACAATATGACAGTTCCACAAAGGTCTCTGAGAAGGGATGGGCAGAACTCTACACCAGCTTAGCATCAGAACAACTGCTGCTGAGCTTTACAGTCAAATATCATCCAGAATGGAATTGTTTCCTGTGCAGTGATTGTGCTTCTGCTTTTGTAATCAAGAACCTACATTTTCTAGACTAGTCCTGTCTTATTTAATCTTCTCCTTCCCTAGTAACCTGGTGATCTCAGAGGAATCAGAGGCTCAGACACACTCTGTGAGTGTGCTTACGTTTTAGGAAGGACTCAGGGGCCTAAACATAACCATCTAGTGCCACTTCAGATACACTTTAGGCTATCTGAGACTTGGCTGAGGAGCTAGCAGAGTGACACAGGACCAATGCTGGACCACCAACAGATGGGACAGCCAAGGTCACCTCAACTGGCACCAAACCCCTATGAACCTCAACTGTCCCTCCTGGTGCCAGGGACACCAAAGAAATTAATTTGAGTTCTCAGAAGATGAATATATTTTCTTTCCCATCTAAAAAACGGAAAAGGACATCTTAAGAACAAAAATCTACCTCTGGCAGGTCTAAACCTGTACCTTTTAGCAAACAGCAGCTGGTGGAGAAATACCTTATGAGTTAAAGTTTACCTGTAAGTATCATTGCAAAGCTGTTCCATTAGATAGAGGCAAAAGGGGATTCCAGTGGCATCCTGGAGGACAGGGCTTTCCCGAGGAACAAGGACTGCCGCTGCTCCTGGCTCACCTGGAAGGCGACACTCACGGCCCCTTGCTCTGCCGGTGAGCTCTTATGCCCAGAAACCAGAAGGTGATTCTGTTAACGATTACACTCAAAGCCAAGGTGTGTGGCTACCTAGCTTTAATGGAGTTCCCCACTCCCAATGCCACCGTGCATGGCACCGACCAGCCTGTTAAAGTGACTGCATGGATCATTTTAAGAACAAGCTGTGCACAGGTCTCAACGATGTGCAGTTCAATGGTAACTTTATGTTAAGATGTCAAACAAACAGAGTAAAACAACACAGGGACTGCAGTGCTAAAGATTTACATATAACAATGAACAGAAAGCAAATGTACTAGGAGAATTTTCCAAGAAATGCACCTTATGCTGTGTTTTCTGACAGTGAGAACAGGTGATATAGTGAAGTGACAGGAAACAGTGCTAACAGCCATTTCCAAACAGAAATTTCATTTACCCAGTCCTGGGCTGTGTCAGATTAAATTCTTTTCTTAAGAAACATCCAAAATGACCTTTTCCAGAGTGATTAAGGCAGCAAAGGAAGCAATCTGAGGAATGGAGGGGGAGGAAATCAAGTAAGTGAAGTGGGGATATGTAGGTGAAATGGAGCAGCTCCTCTACACCGGCATTTCCAGACTGCAGCAGTGATCAGCCAGGCTGGTCTTGGCTTTCTCTGATTTTACGTCTTCCTATGGTGGTTAAAGGTAGGGAGAGGCGCAGGCTACACCATACCTCTGAGGAGAGACTGATGCTTCTCTCTTTTTCAGCTTGTGAAGTATTTCCCACAATTCCCACCATCATATCCTTCAGACACGATGCAATGTGTCCCTTAGGAAACCTCCTTCTACCGAAGTCAGTTAATGAATATTCCCTTGACAAAGTACAGAGCAGCATGAGGCAACACTTAATTAATCTGTTCTTGAGAAGAAAAAAAAAAAAAAAAGAAAAAAAGGACTCTAATTCTCATCTGGATTTATTTGCGAAGACCTGTGATGCTCATCAAAGTCACAGGAAGAAGAAGCCTCACTCACCATGTCATGATGTCCTTGTGGGAGGCTCAAAGCCACATCCTCAGAAGAAAGGGAATGCTTGACCACCTTGCTCTTCAGCTACTTTTGATCTCTCTAAATTGGAGAGGCATGGTCACAAGGAAAGTGTTATGGACAATGATACAATTTCCAAGTGGAGGCCAGTGACAAGTGGCATTCCTAAGGGTTTGATACTGGCACCAGTGTTGTTCAACATCTTTGTTGGAGACATGGACAGTGGGATCAAGTGCACCCTCAGCAAGCTTGCCAACCACACCAAGCTGTGTGGTGCTATCAATGTGCT
>VXBZ01000396.1:263111-310068 GCA_013399135.1 Heliornis fulica | reverse complement strand
CTGCTCCTGGCTCACCTGGAAGGCGACACTCACGGCCCCTTGCTCTGCCGGTGAGCTCTTATGCCCAGAAACCAGAAGGTGATTCTGTTAACGATTACACTCAAAGCCAAGGTGTGTGGCTACCTAGCTTTAATGGAGTTCCCCACTCCCAATGCCACCGTGCATGGCACCGACCAGCCTGTTAAAGTGACTGCATGGATCATTTTAAGAACAAGCTGTGCACAGGTCTCAACGATGTGCAGTTCAATGGTAACTTTATGTTAAGATGTCAAACAAACAGAGTAAAACAACACAGGGACTGCAGTGCTAAAGATTTACATATAACAATGAACAGAAAGCAAATGTACTAGGAGAATTTTCCAAGAAATGCACCTTATGCTGTGTTTTCTGACAGTGAGAACAGGTGATATAGTGAAGTGACAGGAAACAGTGCTAACAGCCATTTCCAAACAGAAATTTCATTTACCCAGTCCTGGGCTGTGTCAGATTAAATTCTTTTCTTAAGAAACATCCAAAATGACCTTTTCCAGAGTGATTAAGGCAGCAAAGGAAGCAATCTGAGGAATGGAGGGGGAGGAAATCAAGTAAGTGAAGTGGGGATATGTAGGTGAAATGGAGCAGCTCCTCTACACCGGCATTTCCAGACTGCAGCAGTGATCAGCCAGGCTGGTCTTGGCTTTCTCTGATTTTACGTCTTCCTATGGTGGTTAAAGGTAGGGAGAGGCGCAGGCTACACCATACCTCTGAGGAGAGACTGATGCTTCTCTCTTTTTCAGCTTGTGAAGTATTTCCCACAATTCCCACCATCATATCCTTCAGACACGATGCAATGTGTCCCTTAGGAAACCTCCTTCTACCGAAGTCAGTTAATGAATATTCCCTTGACAAAGTACAGAGCAGCATGAGGCAACACTTAATTAATCTGTTCTTGAGAAGAAAAAAAAAAAAAAAAGAAAAAAAGGACTCTAATTCTCATCTGGATTTATTTGCGAAGACCTGTGATGCTCATCAAAGTCACAGGAAGAAGAAGCCTCACTCACCATGTCATGATGTCCTTGTGGGAGGCTCAAAGCCACATCCTCAGAAGAAAGGGAATGCTTGACCACCTTGCTCTTCAGCTACTTTTGATCTCTCTAAATTGGAGAGGCATGGTCACAAGGAAAGTGTTATGGACAATGATACAATTTCCAAGTGGAGGCCAGTGACAAGTGGCATTCCTAAGGGTTTGATACTGGCACCAGTGTTGTTCAACATCTTTGTTGGAGACATGGACAGTGGGATCAAGTGCACCCTCAGCAAGCTTGCCAACCACACCAAGCTGTGTGGTGCTATCAATGTGCTGGAGGGAAAGGACACCATCCAGAGGGACCTTGAGAGGCTTGAGAGGTGGGGCATGAAGTTCAGCAAGGCCAAGTACAATGTCCAGCACATGGGTCAGTGCAATCCCAAGCACAACTACAGAATGGGTTGAGTGTAGTACTGAATAGAAGGGCTTGGGGTGTTAGTGGATGAGAAGCTCAACTTGATCCAGTAATGCATGCTTACAGCCCAGAAAACCAACCATGTCCTGGGCTGCATCAAATGAAGCATGACTAGCAAGTCAAGGGAGGTGATTCTGCCCCTCTATTCCACTCTGGTAAAACATCACTTGGAGCATTGCATCCAGCTCTGAAGTCCCCAGTACAGAAAAGACATGGAGCTGTTGGAGTGAGTCCAGAGAAGGGCCACAAAAATGATCAGGGCTGGGGCAACTCTCCTGTAAATACAAGCCGAGAGAGTTGGGGTTGTTCAGCCTGGAGAAGAGAAGTCTCCGAGAAGACTTTATAGCAGCCTGCCAGTACCTAGAGGGGCCTAGAAGAAAGCTGGGGAAGGCATAAAGGGTAAAAAATACTCAAAAGGCAGAAAACCAGCAAAACCACTTCATGTTATTCTCATGCATCCTGAAATAAACATGTTTGTTGATTATCACTCACATTCACTGAAATAGTTTTCTGCACTTGACCCCAAAGGAACCTGATTTGAGCTTCTGGACACGCTGACAAATCAGTAACATCCCGGGCTCCCATTCAACACTATGGACTGCCATCGCTGCCCAGGTGAGCTAGAGATGCTAGGATGTTAAGAACAGCACGGCTACACTTAAGAGCATTCCCAACAGTGCTTAGAAATAAAAAAAAAAAAAACCAAAACAGAAACAATTGTAGTTACTAAATATATTCAGCAAAACTGGCAAAGCATGCAAAGGTCAGACTGGGAATGGCAAACACCTGCTTAGTAACTGGATCCACTCTGAGACTGTCCTGGGTGTCACTTGGCTTACAGGAAAGTGACATCCTGTCAGTGGAGGGGAGAACGATGGGGAAATGGGGGAAAATGTTTTCTCATTCTACAATTATCACTTAATTTGGGGAGAAAAACTGATTGTTTCATGATTCTTCACAGTTCAAAAACAGGATCCAAGATGAGATGTGGCCAGAGGCAACTGGTGTCAGTCTGTCTCCAATGAGCTCCCAGCTGCTGAAAGTAGCACCTACCTGGTGGGAACCCAGGCATGAAGCAAAGAGGTCCATGGGGGATGGTAGGGCCACCAACAGATGATGTTCACTGGGAGCAGAGGGAGACTTTCCTGCCCCTCTCCTCTACCTGAGGTGGATTTCTACAAAACTGTTGGGATTCCTCCCTCTCTGCTAAGCCTGGCAGCTTTGCACAAAATCAGGAATTATTCATGGGGGACAGCATAATTGTATGAGACTCACTCCCACACCAAAACAAGTTAACAATAAGTATCTTTGGGTACTTCCAATTTGTCCTTAGCTTTCCAGATATTTTTTTGCAAGATGCAGACCTCTATTTTGTTCATTTTGCATGACAGCTGCCAACCTCATAGGCATACATCCCCTGGTGAGCATAACCTTAAGACAAACAAGAAACAGGGCAAGAGTCTCCATAACTTTACGACAAGTGGCAACAGGGGTGAATGAGAGGGTATGGCATTGCTCCAGGGAAAGGCCTTTTCCAGCTGCAGAGGTCCCATGGGAGCAAACACACAGGCAAGGCTATGGGAGCAGCAGGGAAAGTGCCTCCAGCACCCAGCGCCCATGTCACCTCCATGTGTCACCTCACCAGGCTGTGATGCCACCCTGCAGCTGAAACGAGGCTGGTGACGCTGCCAGCCCAAGTGATACCTGAGATGCAAAGTTTTGGATCTGACTGTATAGGAATGGCTGGGGCACACAAATCTTTTCATCAGAAAACAACAGGGGAGCATCTATGTAGAATTTAAGAGGCATCAGCTCCTAAAAGGAGAAGGAAAAGTTATGAAGAAATAGTTGAAAGGCAAGAGAAAAAAATAACAAACCAAAGCTGAATCCGAGGTATTGCCAAGATGAATGCATTTGCAGTCAAAGCCAGATTCTTCTCAGTGAAAATCAGGGGAGTTTACTCAATACTTCAGGAGAATCAGTCCACCAGCCTGCACTAAGGGCACCCAGCCCAAAGTTTTGCAATACTTTATCTGCTGTTTGTAAATGAATTGTGGTTTATTTCTCCAGTGTGGAGAAGACAGGCCAATCTAGAAATAACTTTTGTGACCAAAACCACAGAATTACATTTTGAACTCCAGCACTTGACAATTTTTAAGCTGCAGTTCCAAACCATCTCTTTTTCCTTCAGCACAAAAAAGCTGCAAAATATTTTACTTAAGTGAGGTCACGTAATACATATGCTTGATGGATGGACATACATACACCCATTTGTCCCTACCGCAGGGTAGGTTTAGAATAACATCAGGATGTCTCATTTTCAAGCAACAAAATCCTAAATGACTGACAAGGCGAAACATACTGCCTGTGACCCAAAGCTTTCCCTTCCACCTCTGCCCCCTCCCTAAATCAAGCAAACATGGTTACTTTTGGTTTCCTTCAGAGGTTGTGCCAGGGATCGAGAAGTAATAGGAACAGAAATATTCTCTGTAGATTTTCATCAAAACAGTACACTTTCAAACACAAAGGCTTTTAAAGATTTCAAAAAAGAAAGTATGGGGGCTACTCTGTAATAAAACTTCCCTTGAAACCTGGGTCTTTGTGCAGCAGTGACAGGGACTGTGTTAGCCAATCAGTGCTGCTGTTAGGTCTTTCCTCCCAAAGAAGCTGTTTAACTTGCTGGGATGGCAACTTTAAATGTTTTCATTGGACAAAATCACAAAAAATTTCAAACTCCCACACCTCTAATTATAAGTTTGCCTTAAAATCACCCTACAGAAAGCCAACCTTGCCTCCTGTTCTTGCACATCCCCCTCCCCGTCCTCATCACCTTTGCTGAGCTGTTGATGTGATGACGTTGCAAGCCCCAAATGCTTCTACACTTTACATGCATGCACAACTCGCATGGCCCCGAAGCATTTACAGCATGCTCCACACAAGACACTGGGAAAAGGGGGTGAGGGGAGGTGGAATGTCAATAAAATTTTTCCCTTTTCAGGTCAGTTTTTCTAATGGAACAGGGCTTTTTAATGACCATCTGACCATCTGTCCTTCAACAGCAGCATTTGGAGCAAGTACTAGATGTGTTCCACAGGAGAAGAGNAACACACAGCACACAACATATTATATAATACATCATAATATATATATTATAATGTATCATATGTTATATATATACACAAAATCAAATCTCTGCTTTTTTTTTTCAACTTATGTCCCCACAGCTTCACACACTGTGAACAGACAATGAAAAAACAAAATCTCTGCTATTAAAAACACGTGGGTGTGGACATATGTGTGCACCCCCAAGGAAGAAGCAAGGTGCTGGCACCAAGGACACCCAGTTTGACCAGGTGTGTGGCAGGAAAAGAGCATATCTTTGTGTGCCTGTGAGCTGGAGAGACAGACAGACACCCAGGTGGTGAGCTGGGTTCACTAGTTACAGGGAAGCATTTGCTGACTCCTCCACACCCGCAGCTCCCCACCCAAGCTGCTTGACCTTGTCTCCTACTGTCACTTCACTATCTCAGTTTATAAAGCACCAATGGAGAACATGAAGCAAAGCCTTCCTGGGCACCTGCTTCACAGGGCAGCACTCACTCAGCAACAGCCTTCCTCTGTTACATGTGGTCAAGAAAATTACCCAATAACCTAAACCTCCTCCCCGCTTCACTGGGTTCATCTCACTGCATTTTGGGGGAGTTTAATTGCAGCAGCATCCTAGACCAAAGAGGCATCCCATGGCGTGCTGGCTGGCAGGACCTTCAGTGAATTTCCCTGTCGATGGGACATCAGTCTCTCCCTGGAGGGTTTACAAATGAGCCCCTGTTCTTGCAGAAGCCAAATGTTTGATTTTAGGCATCTTTATATGTAACCCAGAGAGATAACAAGGAGAGCAAAGACCTTTGAAATATTTGCGCAGAAATTGAGGTCCTAAAGATTTCTACTGTACAGTGATAAGGAGCCAATTCTCACAGAAGACCCTCAGGAATGTGGAGGAACTGATTTTATCCGAGTTCAGAGAAATAAGTCTGAATACAGAAAGAGAACAACAATGAGGCATATACAGATTTATAGGTAGCTGCCATATAGCATGAAAGCAATAGCCAATAAATTATTGCGGAAGAGTGCAAAGACTAAGACAATACAAAAACTTTGCCAACCAAACTTGGAAACTATAAATATAGGCTGAGGTACTGCCTGAAGACTGTCTGTCTGATGGGTGTACTATGGTCTCAGCCATTTAGGACAGTAGTCAAAAGTTGTATATAAATACATAACAGTACATTCTCGTTCAATGTAGACGAAAATGATTCTCTCTTTTGTTTTCAGTCACAAAGGTGCTATTTTCCTCATAAACCACACATTTGGCAAAAATGGAATGTGAAAATAAATGGCTTTGTTTTGTTGCTTTAGTGCATTTAGTTTAATGTAAATCAAGCATGACTTAGTGTGAAGGTCATTGTTCAGCATGTACAGGGGCAGAATAATGAAGAGAGTCCTGGGGCACACTGACAGAAATGGGGACTTGGAACAGGTTGGAAAAATAACCTGGTGTCACCATTCAAAACCAAGTTATAATGAAGGGGCAGACAGAGACAATGCTGTGGTTCAGTAATGTCAGTCAACTGGTCATTACCTTTGCCTTGAATCAAGCTGTACTTTCCTAACCTGCCTCCTTCATAGCAGTTTTTAAAAATTGCAGACCAAAAGTAAAGCAACCCCAGATAATGAAAAAAGCAATAGAAAATAAACTGCCCGGTCTCCATACACTGTAACTGCAGGAGCAGGTGCTGCTGGCATGTGTGTGTACCCAGGTTATCCTGGTGCCTCTGCTACTGTGGTGCACAAGTGACATCAAGTCTGTTGGCCAAATTCACAAGGGCCTTACAGGTACTTTGCAGCCTGCAGGCACAACTTAGTCCTAAATGAAGTCCAAAACTCTGTTTATGTTGTATGTTATGTATGTTAATTATGTACATGTTATTAATATGTACATATTAATACATATAATGTATGTTAATTTTGTATCCCTTACATGTCCAGTCTTGGAACGCTGTCAGAGGAATGAGGAAAAGAGGAAAAGCACAAAAAACCAACGGTGCCTTCTATTCTTAGCTCTATTTTTCACACACATTTTGCTAATCCACATGTAAGAACAAAAACCCCAAACTCAACCCTCACCATCACCACCACTGTTGAAAACTGCTTGGGCAAAAGGTTTTCCTCTTAGAATGTGACAGTTCTTTGAGCATGAAGTTTTTCAAGCCCATTGAAATTGTCAAGCCCATTCCCTTTTGGCAGAAATTTGCCTATTTTCCCAAGCCACTCTGTGTCCTTGACAGCTCCTAGGCTGGCAGGCCAGCTCTGCAAGTGGGAGACCAAAAGCCAGGCTCCCAGATCTCATGACCACCTAAGGAGCCCCACTGATTCCTATTTAAAATTTGCTATATGCCACTGCTGTCATAATTTCAAATACACCTTGTGGGAGCACTGCCTCCAAAATTTCAAGTGCCCTTTAGAAAGAATTTTTCTGCATCCTTATTCCAGTCTAAATTATTGTCAGTTAGAGGTCATTACAGCACGGCACATCTGGAGATTGAGCATCACAAAGTCAGGGCACCTGTACTCAACCAAGGTCTCTAATTTCAAGGCAGTCAGTTCTTAGAGGAGAACAATACTTATCTGGGCTGGTAACACGACATCACTTTACAGCACATGCAGTTGCCTAGAAAACCATGAGGACATGTACACCGCATGTGTATCTCCGCCAGGAAGCCATCCTACACACAGTGCAGCTCTCCAGAGATAGCCCCAAATCCTGCAAGGATTTAGCAGAGAAGCATCGTTTTTCTGATATGCCACTGGCTTCGGGGGAATTACTTGGTTCAAGGTACCAGTCAGCATGCAAGACCAGTCATGCACACTTTTCCACCTAAGCGAATTTTGGAAGTCCCTGACTTGTGTTGCTGCCAAAACAACATAAATTTGGTGGAGGTTCCTGATCCTGACTGTGATGGCTCTTCTTGGAAGCAGAACTGAGAGAGGCATGCAAAGAGGAGCAAGTGTTCTCCAAGCTGCACTCTTCCAGGGGACCAGACAGTTCTGTTTAGGTTGAGAAGAGATCACCTCCTCAAATGGCAATTTATACAATTTATACCCTGGTGACCTTCCTCTTCCATCACCCACCCTGCCAGGGCAGAAAGATGAGGCTTCTGGGAGCTCTTCTCCATATTTTCTCTTTGGGTAGTTTACTTGCTCATGTCCTTATTAATCACTGTCCCACTGAAATTCATTTCCATCCTGGAGACAGTGGTTTTGGAAACAGATGAGACAGAAAGGAAGTCAGTTTTGTATGGAGAAGGGAAGAACACGGTCTCTGTAAACAGAGCATGGTATTAACAGGTTGGTGCTCGACACCATGCAGAAATAGTGTTATCTCCAAGAAACAATTTACTTGATGGACAAATTGCCAGATATGCAAAGATCTTTCTTTGTTCTTCACGATTATTCACCCATGAAGCCTCCTGAACTAGTTGGCCAATGCATTTTCTTTTGCGACAGCGATGGGAACTCCTCTTTGAAACAGGATAATCATGTGTCAATCATGTTTTAAAGGCAAGAACCAGCACTGAGAATCAGGCACAAAAATAGTAGAACACGATCAGTGTCAATGCAGAGAATTAACATGTAAATTAACAAAAGCAGGAGTTTACTAATACAGAAGCAACGAATGCCAAGCAGACTGTGGAATGGTCCCTTTTGTCAGCATACCAGCTCCTCAAGAGAAACACAACTGGATGGTTTGTTTCCTATGTAGCTTCCCTGGTATGTATGGAAGAAGTGCTCACAGTAACTCTGTACCATCCCATCAGTAAGACACCAAGGGCAAGGAAGCTGAGCACCATCAAAATAATTAGGTAAACTGATTTTAGAAAAATCTTGCTTCATATTCTACAAAGCTCAGAGTCCAACTGCAGCTGTAAGCAGCCTGTGATACAGACCCTGCCTGTACCTTGGGCAGTGGGAAGGGGAGTGAGGGGGCTTGCAGCCCCTCTACACACACTTAAACACCCTTATCCACTGCCAGCATTGCAGAATGTATCACAGAAGGGCATCAGCTCTCCCAAAGGAGGCAGGCAAGTGTAGCTGGCAGCATGGACTGGTTCACAGGAAATACGAAGAACCACTGCAGTGAAGATACTCCTTTAAAAACATCTGGGAGACACATACCCACCTCAGACCTGGAGTAGGACAAACCAGACCATAGAATCATAGAATCACAGCCTAGTTTGAGTTTGAAGGGACTTCAAATATCACCTACTTCCAACCCCCTGCCATGGGCAGGGACACCTTCACTAGACCAGGCTGCGCCAAGCCCTATCCAACCTGGCCTTGGGACACTGCCAGGGAGGGGGCAGCTATAGCTTCTCTGATCACTTTGCGGTATAGCTTGTTATAACGATATGCAGAATTAAAAAATCAACTGAGTATCATAAATATTCTCTTCTTCCAACCAATAGCAGTGCTGCCCCGGACACAGGTGGGTATGAGGCACAGGCACAGAGGCACAGAGGCAGAGGGGCAGGCGGCCCTGGGGCTGGGATGGAAAAGTGGTGGAACACTGCATCACTCAGAAGTGAGCAAAAGGTAAACCTCCAGCTGAGGGACAGGTGCATCACCTCGCCCTGAGGTTTCTGAAGTTCTCTTTCCAGAGGGCAGCACGATGTCTGACACACAGTTCAGTTCCCCTCTCTGTAGGGCTGCTGCTGGGTTTGTAGAGTGGGAGCAATTAGTCACGCTTCAGAAGTGGCCGACCCAAAGATAAACTCCCTCTCTTGCAAATCGACTTTCACTGCTCTATCTCTGAAAAGCCCAAGCAAGTATGAGAAAAGGGTAGAGGTGAAAGATTTGGCTTTTTGTACTGCATATGATTTACTGTTTTTAAAATACTGACTCTGCATTTTTAATACAAATAGCTTTTAATAATAACCTGTAACCTGAGGAGGTTCATTTCTTCATAGCTTTCAAGAAATACCGAAGCATTAAATTGGATACAGTACAGAGGGACTGAATTTTATCATTTAGATTTAACTTAATTCTTACCACATGGATTAAAGATATTGTTTTAAAACTAGCTTTTATTTCTCCTAAAAAAATTTTAAATTTAAGGTTGCAAAATAAAGCACTCCATGATGTGGAAATGTTGNATTTAGGGGGAGAGCATATGTGTATACAGTATGCTGATTTGCTATGGTAAGATTAGGGCCATGTTTTTGCATCCTTAAAAGAAAATTCACACTTATGCTACGTGTTAAAGTTAAGAGAAAATTGACCCAGAAGAATTCTGAGTGCAATGAGATTTAAAACAGAAATTACTGATTTTTTCCCCCTCCAAAACGTGAATCAGACGATCTGGTCCTTTATCGGCACAGGAATGGTTTGTTTTCTTTCCCCAGCAGAAGCTATGAATACACTCTCTTTCTATTTCTGGTCTGTGTAAACACGTTTCTTCCAGCACTTCCATAGTTCAGCACATGGAGGGTATCCTGCAAATAGCGCTCCCGTGCAGCCGTACTGACTGCAGTAAACCATTTACATGCAGATCGCTGAAGTATGAAACCATATCTGAGTGTGTCCAGAGAAGGGCTACGAGGATGGTGAAGGGTCTGGAGAACAGGCCCTAAGAGGAGCGGCTGAGGGAGCTGGGGTTGTTTAGTTTGGAAAAGAGGAGACTGAGAGGAGACCTTATTGCTCTCNATTTCCAGCCTTAAAATTCTATGATTCTATGATTCTATGATATGCATTTCATGTTACCTGCTCAGTAAAACTGCTACACCCTGGCTAGATTTAAACAGGTCCTCAAACCCTCACAACAATCACAGCTGGCTTACGTACTTGTGCTACAATGTACATCTAAAATGAGACGATTTGAAACCATAATAATTAAATACTTTTAAATTACAAAACTGTCAAACAATTTAAATTCCTCTTCATGTGGATATATTTATCCAACTTCAAACACATTTGTTTCTGTAATGATCCCAGTATCTGCTGTAACATTATATTTAAACTTTCAAAAGTGTTTATCAAATCAGAATGACCTCACAAGACCCTTCAGTCCTCAGAAAACAAAGGCAGGGACAGTGATGTCGTTATCCAGAGTGCATAGTGAATGTACTAAAAATTTTGCATAATGCATTCTCATTGTGCCTGCCAGATGTAAATGTGTCTGCACAGAAAGGCAGGCGAGCCTCCAAGGGACCGCGACCCGCGTCTTGAAGAAACAGACACTGTCTTACTCTGACCAATAAAAAAGCATAAGTATTCAGCATGTTAAACAATTTCTGCATAGATATGTATTATTTATTATGCATATATATCCTTAAAGTAAAAGAGCAATATGATTCCCATATCCTGTGACATTGAGAAGCAAAGTATATTGTTACTTCATGCCATAAACTGCTTTTTCTGAATCAGTGTGAAAGCTGAGAAGTTGCAGGAAATACAATTTTCTGGTTCAGAACCTGTTTCGATTTTCTTCCTGACAGGACTTCCCAGCAGTTGTATTGTCATTAATTAAAAAAAAAAAGCTAATCAACTTCCCCTTTCCTTCAGTTACTTTTCCCTACTTTTCACTCTTTTAATTTAAAATGAAAGTATATTTACATTTATTGTCAAGTGGTTTCTGTGTTGTGAAATGAATATGGAAACACTTAACTTCTAAGATGCCAAATGCTTTGACTTTTCAATAACTTGTCTACTTGTTTTTCTAGCTGGAATTATTCACTGATGTTGTACCTCATTTTTATTTCACGTTCAACCGAGTTCTTTAATGCAAATGAACTACTTCTTAGTGAGCTGGTTATTTTATTTAATATGATGAATCTTGCAAAAATATGCAATGTGAGTTTGCTGGAGAATGAGAAAAGAGAAACAAGCATTCAGTTCTCTTCTGTGGCCCATATCTAGACTTATTAGCTCGCATATGGGCCTCATCTGCTTTGAGCTGAGTTTAGGAAGAGTGTAAATAAATTAACATTGTCTTTGAAAGCTAAGGGGGACCAATAATAAAACATGAAATACTGGAAAAGAGCAATGTCCATCTAGAAACTCTAAAGATACGGAAACAATTGTGTGATAATTTGTATATTAATTATATGATACAAGACTGCTCTGGAAACTCTTCCAGGAATGGCACTGAGTCACATCAACAGGGAGTCCAGGATTTTTAGGACCCCTGATGAAACATGGCTTGCCTCCTTAGTACATTTCTCCAGTGATGGTGACATTCTTCAGGGGAAACACTATTGCTCTCCTTTCAAAAAATAAAACCCAAGCATACAGGAATAAGATCTACCAGCTATTCATGCCAAATACAATCATGCTTATCATACCGATGTATTTAGAAAATATATTATTGCTAAAGCAGTTGTTATGGTTGCTTAATCCAAGCCCTTCTTGTTAAAAACAGATGGCACATGCAAGAATAACCAAACACATTCTGGAGGGTATCTGATGAGAAACTCTTTTATATTTCACTAGTTTCTTATTTATACAGACCAATAACAGCTGGACCACAATTAATTACAAAGTGTAAACAAAATGGAAGGCTGAAAGCAGAGACCAGTTCATTGTGTGCATGGACAAGCATTTTTATGGGGTTTGAGCAGATTTCAGCTGAGGACCCTCCTGGTCCTCACACTAAAAAAATAAATAAATTTAAAAAATCTAAGGGAAAAAAACCCAAAACTGACCAACTCTTTTTGAAACATCATCTGGAAATATATCTATGAAGAGAGGCAGCATTTTCCTGAGTTCCTGAAGTGATCCTGTGTGATTATACTGGGCCACTGCCCATTCATCAAGCCTTTTGTGATGGCCTCATTGACTCATTACATATCCTTTATTTGTCTAATTTAGAAGGTCTGTTAAATGAGAGGTTGGAAAATGTTCTAATAATAGTAAGGCTGACCTCAGTGTCCTATCAGATGAAGTGCCTGAAATGAAAGGAAAGCCACAGGAGAAGGGAAGTTACTTTGCCTCCTGACCTGAAACCCACACCTACCAAGTTGAAGAGAGCAGTCGGGCTGCGTGAGAGAGGAAACAGCAAAACATACCACCTCCATTCGCAAAATGCAATTACACATCTGAAAAGCAGAAAGTCAGAGAGGAAGCCTAGCAGAGCACACTTTAGCAGCTGTGGCTTATTTTTACATACAAGTGATGGCAAGGAGGAAGCACCAGAGACAGGCATCAGAGACTGTACGCCAAATGGTCCATGATACTCATGCATGACTGTGCAGTCTGATCTTCCGATGACCAGCAGCATCACATATATCCTGGTAGCACATACATTCTGGCAGAATGGAGCAACAGATTCTACAGAGCACCCAGGAGCCACACTGTGGTGCAGAAACATGGCACCATTCCAACATACCTCAGCCAGACATCTGCTGGTCTGACACTAGAACAGGTTGCCCAAAGAGGTGGTGGAGGCCACATCCCTGGAGGCATTCAGGGTCAGGCTTGATGGTGCTCTGGGCAATCTGATCTTGTTAAAGGTGTCCCTGCTTACTGCAGTGGGGGATTGGACTACATGACCTCTAAGGGAACAACCTAACGTGTTCTATGATTCTAAGAATCCCATTGGCTCTCACATTCCTGACACAAACCCACAGTATCTATAGGCACTCTGCCAATATTTCCATCTGCATTGGTAATGCCCAGGGAATATGTCCCCACTAGGCAGGCAGGAGTCACTTCTGGAAGGAAGGAAGGAAGGAAGGAAGGAAGGACAGAAAATATGGAGATCACCATGTAGACAGACAAGGCTTGCCATCCTGAGCAAAATCAGGGCACTGCTCCAAGCTCCTTCTCACTCAGAAAGTGAAGAGGACATTGGAAGCTAAACTTTGTCCCACTTCAGTCTGGAACAAGATATACATGCTTTCAGCTGCTATGGGAGCTCTTATACTTTCTGCACTGCACTTCTAACACTTCCAGCTCGGACCCAATAAAATAACTAGAACAATTTATTGAGAAGCCCCAAAATCATCATGTGATTTCTTAATGAAGAAATCTACACTTCCTCTTCATAATAAACATGCAAGACCTCACAAGGAGGAAAAAAAAAAAAACATCTTGAGCCCTCTCTAGGATCATGTCTCGCATTGCAACCTCAATACCCTTCAGCTTTCCAAAGGATGAGAGCTTACAATTTAGCCCTCTTCCTATAAACTCCCCTCGGCCTCCTTCCTACTGCACTTTCTTCTGAAATACCCACTGTAAAACTTTATGGGTTTCCTGACATTACCCAAGGCTGGCATCTCCCCCTGCCTCCACCCTGCCTGCAGCCCTGCCTCCTAATTTGCCAAGGTCCCAGGAAGGCCAGGGGACACTGATGTCCTCCTCAAATGTGTAAGGAAAGGAAACTCAGTGTGAAATGACCCCAAATCAGACGTCCCCAATACCCTGCTGCCGCATGAGGATGGACTAACCACTTTGCTTTCCCTGTACCCTGCAGCCTGCCAGTCAAGAGCTTCCCAGGTTCCCTAAAACAAGTTTCCATAGCAAACACTACCACAACAGGATTTGGGCCACAAGCAGTCAGTCTGTGACAGCCTCCAGTCCAAAGCAAAGCCTGATGTGAAAAGGCCAAAGGGAATTTTTGGGAAAATAAACATTGTAGAACAAAACGAAACAAGCGTGTGCAAGACTTATGCGAGAAATTGCAACCATGGGAGCCACACGGGAGGGCTAGAGAGAGAATGGGATCGCTTTCAGTCAGTTTGAAGTCTGCTTTAAATCGCTTTGTATTGGGAACCGTAGCTTTGCCTTGATTTTCTGTGATCTCACTGCAATGTCGCCATTCTGAAAAGCAACAAATGTGCACATAAAGAACACCTGGAAGACTTACCCTCTCCGGTTGGTCTCAATAGGAAATTCAGGCATGAAATATTTTTATATTTTTACTACTATAAAAACCAAATCTGTCAACTTCATGGTCGGCCAGCTCAGCATTAATGCAGGATACCAAGACACAGCTACACTTCTCCCCTTCACAACAGCCCCTGATTTCTCTCGTACCCTGTTCCATGTAAGATCAACAACAGTTTAGTAACAACTATCAGCTGTTGCTGACCAAATCCTCCTTCATTCCCTTCCAAAAGCAGGATAGACTGTTAGGGACAAGAATGTGGTACACAAATAAAAGTTCTGGAGATAAACACATGGAAAAAAAAGATAATCACCACATACACACATTTGGACACAAAGTCACTTTCTCCTCACTGGGCTTTTGCATTCCCTCACAGCATTCAAAGTACCTTTTATTAAAAAAAAAAAACAACAAACCACCACCAACCAAAAAAAAAACCAACAAAACAAACTACAGCCCAATCCTCTCGTTTTCTCCTCTGTGTTGTTTTGTGGTTATCCCAAGGAGCTCGGGAATGCCTTATTATTTCCTACCTGTTTCCCCTGTCTGCCCAACCTCAGATTTCTGTTTACAGATAACTCCAATCATTGTCTGATGTGTTGTTACAGCTTCTCCCCAGAGCTGCTGCTGGGACACAGCCTTCAAAAACACTGCACCCCCACCACTGAGCAACTGAATATTACACAAACACAGTGTTCCTTCACACCGGCTCTGCAAAGAAAGAAATAGCAAACTCTTATAACACAGACTAATATTCCCTAAAATCAGATTCGGGATGAGAGAAACTATCTGGGCTGTGTATCCGGAGATGGTTTTGATGGGGCATTTCCAGTCCCACTGTGCTTACATCTGGGTTAAGTCCTGCTACACTTCGCTGCCTGACATGGTGCCTCAGTTGTGCATCCAAATAAGCTTGCTTTATTCTCACTACTACAGTCTTTAGGTATTTTCTTCCTAGTACTTCAGTACAAGAAAACAATCAGTAACTTGCTTCCTTGTTCCGTTACGATGCCAAAACAACTTTCTAAAATCCACTCCATCAGCTGCATGTTGCAAAAGCAAGAACTTAATGCTCTGCCCCATAAGCATTAGCATTGTCTGCATATCCAGGTGTAGCCTCTTGAGAGAACAGTACACCTCAGGCTGCCCAGGGGAGAGCCCTCACCTCCCCAAGAGCAGCCAACACCTCCATCAACCTCCACCAGGAGCTGCAAGGGGAACAGGATGATGTTTCCAAATTAGGTCTGGGACTGAGGACCAGCAGAAGCACAGCTCAAACAAGTAACGTCCCCGTGTAGTTAGATGTGGTCCCAGGAAGGGTCTCCATGACAGCACTGGAGTACAAGTGTAAAGGAAATTTGAATGTAAAATGAATGAATGAGTTCTTCTCAAGGCGAGGACCTGCGTGATTTATGGGCATGACTGGAATGCTCCTGACTCCCAATGTTTCAGCAGCAATTACAGGATTTGGGGAGCCAAACCTGGAAGTGCCATCAGGAGCTACGCCAACCTCTTTGGCTTTCCCCGCTCTTGTATTTGTGAGCGAGTGGCCCTGCTTGCTCACAGACTTCTCACCAAGCTGTAGAGCCCTTTCAGCTCTTTCTAACTAGCACTGCAGTGCAACTCTTGCCAGACCCACCTTCCCTTATGCCAGATCCAGCCACCGGCCAGCAAAAAGCTAGGGCTGAGCAGGGCAGGAAGCCAAAGCCCCAAGAACCAAGCTCCGCTAGCGCTTTCTTTTAAAAACAAATGCAAAACGTAACATTTCAGCATAAAGCCTTTTTACATTTACAGAATTCCATTAGACTTGTTGGCAAACCTCCCACAGACTGCAGCAGGGTGCCAGGATCTTACCCTTGGTATTTTAAGAAAAAAACCCAAATAATCCACATAAATGAAAGAAATAAATAAATTAAAAAACCCTGCAGCCACCAAAAAAATAAAATGAGGTGCCCCTTGGGGATTTTCACACAGTGGCTACCAGAAATCCACATACCATTGCAACGTCTTCATTAGGACCAACTGTTGTCTCCTGCTTTTCTTCTTCAGCCATGTAAATGCTATAGGAACATCTCCAGAGGTAGGAAACCATCTTTTTTGCCCATGGATTTTGTAGACATTTGATTAAAGGTGGAGATGTTTTCCTGGGAGTCTTCACACAGAAGTGGGAGATGCTGCTGAACAGACTGAGCAGGCTGTGTATCACCCAGCCCTACCTAGAGACAGTGACGGAAATGCCGGTTTCTGGAGACTTTTTCTGACTACAAGTCTAGACAGGAAGCTTGAAAGAAAAGAAGTGGCTTCATAGAGGTTGGGGATGTTTTATTTCCTTTTAAATTAGAAGGATATTCCTTTTATATGATATCATATATTCTATATACAATAGAATAGACAGTCTAGAGTGACTCAGGCACATCAGTATTGGTTGCTTTCTTTTTCTTTTCCCGTGACACAATAACAGCTATTAATATTTATTAATTGCCTAAATCCAAACTATTCCTGGAACATGACACAGTAAATTTTCTAGCTAAATGCTAAGTAAAATTAGCATTATGATTATGTTAAAATACTAATTAAGATAATTCACTTGCTATCAGTAAGTTACAAATAGAAACACAAGCAGCACATTTTAATTTCCTCTCAAACAAGTACCCATTAAAAAAAAAATCAAATTCAAGTACCTACAGACTACCAACTGGAACGAAGACAACTGGTGTGGAGGTGGTGGTGGTGGTGTGGTGTGTCTTGGCTCCCATAGGGCACACCAGACCAGAGATGGGGGTTACAATGATGGAAAAGGCAATACACCACATAATTGGCACTAGGAACCTCCATTCCCACAAGCTGGTGTTTGCAGGGGAATCTGAACCCCATGTCTCTTTATGGTGTGATCATCTTTCTTTCCTCTTAGCCAAGAGATCTCTGGGAACATTTCCAGGTCTGATAAATCATTACTGCTTCAAAAAAACAAGAACAAATAAAGAGACAGTATCAAAGAATAAAAAAAGTAGAATTGGGAGAAATGGTGGTTATATAAAGTGTATTGCAGCTTCTACTGCTCTTATCATGGAGCTGGAACTTTCGTTTTCTGGGATTGGATTGCAAAAAGGAAATTTTTCAGCACTAAACTGTTAAGGGAGGTCAGTGACCACAATTGCCATTCCCACTATTCTGGTCATTAATAAACAGGAAAGAAGCTAAAAATGACATTTTAAAAAGAACAACTCACTCTATATACCAGTGTTTTGGGGAATAGGGGGACTGGCTAGATCAGAGTTTGATGAACAGAAACAACAGGCAAAAATTCAATTTGTGGGATTCTCCAACTGCAGCCAAAGTGCAGGTTGCAAAACTGCAACTGGGGGATGACAGACAAGAGTCAGAAACCAAACAGTGAAAGGACAACATCACAGCGACACTACCAGGGCCTTCAAAGGCCTTCACAGGTCTGGCTGACTTAAAAAGGTACCCATTTATTTACGGATTTAAGCGGGTTAGCCACACAGTCCCCATACATTTGATTCAACCTTGACTAATGTTTTCTGCAGTGCAGCCTTGACATCCCTGCCCATGGCAGTAGGGCTTAGACAGGGTGGTCTTTCAAGGTCCCTTCCAATCCAAACTTCTCCATGATCCTATGATCCTCTCCTTCCTGGCTGATTTACTTGCCCTACAGATATGCTACTGCAGTTAGCATGCATCCCAGCAACCTGAGAGGCCAGCCCAGCACGGTGGCCAACAAGCTCTCCCAAGTGGAGAGCCAGGGTAGAGCTCCATGCTGGGCACAGGTGGCCGAGAAGGCTTTACCACAGCAGAAGCCCACAAAGCACTTGCTGCTGCTTTGAAGCCCACTTTAGTTCTACTTGAAAATAGATGAAAGCTGAAGTGCTGCAGAAAGCACTGGTGTAAAAAGTACTGGTGTTGGTTTTTTTTCAAGGCACTCTTATTATGTAGATAAGAAGTGGAAAAATATGTTGTTTACTATAATCTCTACTTCAAGGACTTTATTTTAAGCCGTGTTTTACTATCTAATTAATAATCACATTGAAGTTGCTGGGCTGAATCAAGGGCAAGTTACAAGGCAAGCGGCCGTAACACATCAGTGAAACTGGAAGCCAAGAACATATTTTTTCATATCTCAGAAGCAATGGTTTTTTATCAAGAATGGCAGCAGAAGTCTGTTTTCAGTAGTACTAGAAGGTGCAAAATCAACACTAGAATAACCAGATGAAGAAAAAAAAAAGTCTGACATTAGAAAATGGTTCACTATTTGTTCGGGATATTTTAAAACAGGCAGTAAAAGAGGCTACTATGACCTTAAGTAAATGTTCAGCATGAGCACCCGCAGATGCAAAGCCTCAGGAATCAGTGCTCAGCACTGTGCGGCAAGAATGCCACTGAAAACTGGCTGTTTAGAGAAGTTGCAGAAGTAAAACATTTCCCCACTGTAAATTTCCTTCAGTTAATTCATCATTTATAGGCATACCATAATAAATTTTATGGAGTTTGACTTACATGCAAGTGGCAGTTGCATAAAGGAACATTACTAAGAGCCATGTGAAAAACAATTCCATCAGAAGAACTCATCTGAACGTAGCAAAAGGAATGTTCCTGGAAGAAAGTCACTGCAGTGCAGACAGTCCACCTGCTCGTAAAATGTAGGATGAGCTAAGGCAAAATTTAGAATAACACTGCTTGCTTCAATCCTTTCAAAGAAAAGTATGGACTTTCAAGGACTTTACTAAAAGAGGATGAAGTAGATCAACACCATTCTGGTAAGGTGAACTCTGATGAGCTTACAATGCAGGAACTCTGTCTAAGGAAAAGGGTCTTACACTTTTAGTGTAGCTATTACACAAGCTGTTGGGCACACTAGATGGCATTTCATGACAAGTGTCTGTCAATCATCACACAGGTCTCAATGTCACCTGGCAAAAGTCACACCAGCATCTTTACTGATGTAGCAGAGCTAACTGTGCACCTTGCAGCACCTGCCCCGGGGCAAAGGACTCCCTCCCACCCCAGCACCACACCAGCTTTATTCAGCAAAGGGTTCTGTGCATTGCACGAGGACAAGCATCGATCACAAGGACCTTGGTACTGCAGAATCTGCAAGCATAGTGAAGGCCACGTGCTGATGGAAGTGCTGGGTTTTGCTCCATGAGGGTGCCTGTGCTTGCTGCTAGACAAGACAATCACTGGTCCTCCATGGGGAAGAGGGCAAGGATAGAGCAGGCACTGTGACTCTGCTGGGGGAGAAATTTTGCACTCT
Source organism: Heliornis fulica (assembly GCA_013399135.1). Classification (NCBI taxonomy): domain Eukaryota; kingdom Metazoa; phylum Chordata; class Aves; order Gruiformes; family Heliornithidae; genus Heliornis; species Heliornis fulica. The sequence continues at coordinate 290,375 of VXBZ01000396.1, read as the reverse complement.
GATGTTTGTCATTCCTCTTAGCTGGTTTTATCTTCTTGTTGTTGCTAACACTGCTTATCAATACATATAATTTCTTTATTGAATATTTTGCCATGTGCTTTTGCCAAAATCGATGCTATGGGCAATAGTTACCCAGTTGAGCTTAACATCAGCACTTAAGGAGGTTCACTGCTGGGTCACATCTATGTTGCAATATATATAACATATCCAGCTAAATGGGAGAAAGAATAAAAAGACAAGAACATTACTAAGAAAAGCTGATCTCATGAGACAGGTGAGAGGATTCACTTTTTGATCTCATTGTTTCAGCAACTCTCGGTAGTCTGCTTGGCCGTTCTACCTACCAACTGGGTGCTCAGTGTGAGTGAGCCACTCAGTTCTTCTCCCTCTGCAGAAGTTTAAGCAAGGCTCTGCCAGGGGATGCAGTCGTCCTGTTCCCCATTCCAACCTCTGCAGCCCAACAGCTTCCACTGCAGCAGGTGGCTCATGCTCTGCAAGTTTACACAAAGATCCAAGGGTTTGAGGGATTGACAGTCTCGTGAGTCATTCCAGATTTGCTGGGGCAACTCCAGCTACGCTGGTAGATGAGAATTTGATCCTCTGTCCTTAAAGAGATTAGTTTTATGAAGCAGTTATGCAATTCAGAAAAATGAAAGCTATGGACTCACATTCTTTGCCTCCTGTTTTACTGAATTTAGCCAGCCTGTCATAATGCTTTTGTATGTGATAAACAACCGAAACGCTCTAGTCCACCGAGGGCATTTTGTCATGGGCATGCACGGGCAGTTGCTACTTCCATATATGATGCAGTAATTTCAAACACTGTGACACCAGTGCAAAAAGTCAATGTGCATACAGAATTTAAATGAAGTAATTACAATGTTCTGTATCACAAAAAAATCAATAAATCTCAAAATGTAAGTCCGCCTTCACAGCTTTTTGTGCCTGATGAGTTCCCATAATGCCTTGAATAATTTTATTCCCAAATATTTTTGCATGATAGAGTTGGGGCATTAAGTTCCTATCATTCTAATAATACCGAGATCTTACTTTAGTCTTTCCAAGAAAGGATGATATATGTGTGTGTGCTGCAGATCACTATCACCATCCTGGGGTTTACAGAAGTATACTACAAAATCCTAGAGCTATCTTCTTACATCTTCTTACAAATGTACTTTTGTTTCACCAATCTCTTCTAAAAATGCAAGAAACTTTAACAGAAGTCACCTCTGACTGGTTTCTTTTCCCTCAAGGAGGATTTTCCCCCTTTTTTACAGGAGGTGACCTTCCTTCCACCTGAAAATGAATGGGAATCTCTGTGAATCTCATGTCATCACAGGAGGGCAAACAGAGCCACACCAGCTTCCTGAAACCTAATGCCTTCATCCCAACTTTCACCAGCCACAACGCTTCAGTACTTAAGAAGATGCCCACAGAGGAGAGATAGATGCCCCATTGAGAGAGGACAGTGCTGGCTGGTGTTCCCGAGTATGTGAGACATGGTGGCAGAGTAGGACAGAGAGCCGTGCACCCCTCCTCCCTTCTTCGCAGCCCTCCTGCTCCCCATCACAGCCCTGACCTCCCTGCTGGCATCCATAAGGACTTTTCTGCAGGAAGAGCAGTCTGTCCTTGTCCATGAATACAGCACACAAAACCCACGGACACATGCTTCTGGCTCCTTATTGAAGTTCTGCCATAAGTGACAGGACCGCAATGAAGCAAGGACTTGAAACAAAATGGAAATGGAAACAATGAAGTTTTATGCCCTGGAACAAGTTATTAACTGTAGTCAGCCGATGTTGTAAGCAGAGTAACTGAAGACAAGATAGACATTATTACTAACCATCTGATCCAATGTTGTGCCCTGAATCTGAGCCTAATCATGAAAATATTTCTCTCACACCCACTCACTACAACAACAAATGCAGCCAAGTATCATAAATTTTCTGGCTTTTTTTGTTGATCTCCTTATGTCCAGAGTTTTCTGCCTTTCCAACAAGAACAGCGTAAATCCTTCTCTAGCTGCCACATTATCTGTAATTGCACGGCTTGAGAGTTATTTTGCCTGGGTTTACCACCCAGCAAGCTATTATTAGATAAATAGAAACAGTGGAAAGAAGAAAAAAGATCAATGCTTTAAAAATTGAGCACTGTCAGGTCTTTTAAATAAACATATGTACTTCAGCCTCCCTCTGGCAATAAACAATTTCTGTAAAGGTTACACACTGCACTTGAAAGTCTTAAAGTCTTAATGGAGGTACCAATGTGGCTCCTCTGCTCCACTGTTCTCTCAAGTCCTGGCTAGCACACAGAATCACAAACAATGTTAGGAGTTGGAAGGGACCTCAAAAGACCATCTAGACCAACCCCCCTGCCCAAGCAGGATCAACTAAATTAAATCACACAGGAACGCGTCCAGATTGGTCTTGAAGGTCTCCAGAGAAGGAGACTCCACAACCTTTCTGGGCAGCCTGTTCCAGTAATCTGTCACTCTCACAGTGAAAAAGTTCTTCCTTATATTCAGATGGAACTTTCTATCCTCCAGCTTGGAACCATTGCCCCTTGTCCTACCACTGGCCAACATCGAGAAGAGCTTGGATTCATCCTCCTGACACTCACCCTTTACATATTTATAAACGTTAATGAGGTCACCCCTCAGTCTCCTCTTCTCCATGTTGAAAAGACCCAGCGCCTGCAGCCTGTCCTCATAAGGAAGATGTTCCACTCCATCATCTTGTGGCCCTGCGCTGGACAATTTCAAGGAGTTCTATGTCCGTCCTGAACTGAGGGGCCCAGAACTGGACACAATATTCCAGGTGTGGTCTCACCAGGGCAGAGTAGAGGGGAAGAAGGACCTATCTTGACCTACTAGCCACCCCCTTAAATACACCCCAGGATGCCATTGGCCTTCCTGGCCATAAGGGCACATTGCTAGCTCATGGTCACCCTTCTGTTCACCAGGACCCCCAGGTCCCTCTCACCTATACTACACTCCAACAGGGCAGTCCCCAACCTATACTGGTACCTGGGGTTGTTCCTCCCCAGATGCAAGATCCTACACTTGCCCTTGTTAAATCTCATTAAACTTCTCCCTGCCCAGCTGTCCAGCCTGTCTAAATCTTGTTGAATGGCAGCACAACCTTCTAGTGTGTCAGCCACCCCTCCCAGCTTTGTGTAATCAGCAAACTTGCTGACTGTGCACTCTATTCCCTCATCCAGGTCATCAATGACTACACTGAACAGTGCTGGTCCAAGTACCAACCTCTGAGGGACTCCATTAGTTACAGGACTCCAGCCAGACTCTGTCCCATTAATGACAGCTCGTTTAGCACACCAAGGTAACAGTGTAGATGTGTCTGATCTTCAGCCTCTGCCTCCTCATCTGGACTGTTGTGACCACAGCATATTTCATCCATGGGCATCAACACATGCTGAGGTGCAAGGCAATGCTGCCCATCAGTATCACGAGACTGATGTCCACCAAACTTGCAGTGCTTTTACTTACTAGTGCTCTCAAGCCCTTCTCCACAACAGACCAACCACTACTAGCTCTCCCCTCTCAAAACCAGTCCTCAGCTATTTTCATATTCACCTTCCCTCTTCAGAAGGTTGGTTTGTGGCTGTAACAATCCAATAATCTCACCAAAGGCCTCCAAAACCATTTCTCAGAGCTTCTCACAGCCTGGACAATTGTTCTTTGCCTGTTTGCTTTTCTAAAGCTTTCCTTCATTAATTTAATGCTTAAATCAATCTTCTATCCACCTGTTTGGGATGACACAGGTGTTTAAGTGACAAAAAAGGGATTAGTATGATAATATACTACAGTGAGAAACTCTAGGGGGGTATGAAATGCATGATTAAAGTTAATCATTAACAAGCTAACACAAACAGATCTTTTATGGCATTAAACTGCCTTTACTAACATGAAATGCAGTGCTGGAATTTTGCAAAAGCCCCAAAGCACAACAAAAAACCAATTTCATATCCATAAATACATATTTTCCACCCCTAATGAAACTATTCCTTCCCTCAATGAAACAGATGTTATGACAAAGCTGCCTTCTCTTTCAGGACTGATTCTTTTGCCAGTCCAAATGTTTCAACTTGAGATACCGTGACTTGATTCTGACCTTTTGCTGCTTTATCGTGAAAGAGGAAATGGAAGGGAAAAGGAGATCTTCATAAGATGATGGATCTTACTCAGAGCTGGGAAAAGGGATATATATAAAGTGACAGAAGTACAAAGAAAGTAAAAAAAAAAAGGTAGACCGGCAGCTCAATTACACAGCACCAGTAAAATCAAAAATGTTACGGTTTAAAATAGAACATTGCTCAGTGCTTTGGGTTGAAGTGATACAGCAAGATAAATATTTAAAAACTCTTAGTACTCTCATTTTATTGTATTTTCCTTCTGAAATTCTGAAATTCCTAAACAAAACCATTCATGATTAAGTAGTAACACAGGGGTCAGGAAGCAGATCTGAGTTGTTATGAATCCAGTATTACTTTTCCACTTCTCACTTGCAGTAAAGTGAGATGAGATGCTAAGATCATTGGTATTTTCTATTAAATTCTGTTTGCAGTAGCTGAAAATATCTGTCAAACTCAGAAGAGCGGCACATAGTCAACTCCGGTGGCACGAAATGTCAACTCTTTCTAGGCCAAGGAGACGCAAAGACAGAGGCCTTCATTGCTGAAATCCCGTCGGAGCAGTGCTGCCTGCCTGAGCCTGCGTACTGCGCACTCAGAGAAGTGCAAACGCCATGGATTTCAACAGAGAGACTCTGGAATTTGTTAGTGATGATCTATATTTCAGTATGGACCCTTTCATTCCTAATCTATCCATAAAAGGGCTATTAAAATGCACCCAGGAAGAGCCTTCGGCCATGGCTCAATTCTCTATGTTACCCATCCTGCACACTGTGGGTTGAACCAGCAACATAGATTTGATCCAGACCAGGAACAGACACACAAATACATTTTTTGTCAAATAAGCCAAGTCATCCCTGCTCACTGCAGGGAGTTGGATTAGATGACCTTTAAAGGTCCCTTCTAACCTAACACATTCTGTGATTCTATGATTATGCTCTTATGCATGTTGCAGAAGGCCAGACCAATCCTGACACAGAAAAATCTTGTTGGCTGAAGGTTAACGCAAAATTTTCAAAGAACAGAAATCTACATGGGATGAGTGCTTTGCTCCAACTGGCCACAGCATTTCTGATCTGATAACCAAGACCATTGGAAAATAACTCATCAGCCTCCTCCTCCTGGCTAGGTGGTCTATAGCAGACTCCCACCATGATATCTGAATGATTGTGTGCTCCTCTGATTTTTACCCATAGACACTCAACCCTATCATCACCATAACCAAGCCCAAGGCTGTCAAAACACTCTCTAACATAGAGGGATACCCCACCTCCTCTCCTTCCCTGTCTGTCCCACCTGAAAAGTTTGTAGCTGGCCATCGTAGTATTCCAGTTGCATGAATTGTCCCACCACATTTCTGTGATAGCAATTACATCATAGTCTCCTTACCTTACAGTAACTTCTAGCTCCTCTTGTTTGTTGCCCATTCTGTATGTATTAGTGTAGATGCACTTCAGCTGGGCTATTGAACTTGTTACACTCCTAAGGGGAATAGTCTGGCTTGCCTAATGACCACTTCCTAAATTTCCTAATCCATCAGTGATCATTACAGCTTTCTTCAGAGTTGAAAAGCCCACACAAGATCCTATCAGACACTTCAGAGGCATTTCCCCACAATCTCCTAGAACAAAGCATCTCCAAGCCCTTCTCTATCCTGTTGAACTCTATCCACTTCCCCTATTGGATCTAATATAAAGCCACAGGCTCCTTACTTCACCCTAGCAAGCCTCATTGCATCCCCTCTCCCCTTCCTACCTAGTTTAAAGCCCTGACAATAAGGTCTGCCAGTTCTTGGGCTAGGATCCTTTTCCCTCTTGGAGACAGGTGACACCTCTCTGCAGCCATCAGGCCAGGTGCTGCTTAACTGCTTCACTGAAAGAGTTTTTGGGATGTGGCACAGGCTGCCCAGAGAGGTGGTTGAGTCACCATCCCTGGATGTATGTAAAAGATGGGTAGATGAAGTGTTGAGGGATATGGTTTAGGAGAGAACAGGTACAGTTGGGCTTGATCTTAATGTTTTTTTTCCAACCTAGTGATTCTGTGATTCTGCGACCAAGAAGTCAGATGGATTTATGCTGAACCTTAGTTTAGTATAAGGAAAGCAAACTTTGCAGTAGTGACTCATTTAGAAAGATAAAAACTTGTTAGCCAAGTAGTGGTCTGTCTTTTGGAAAAGCCACTAAGGTGTTCGACGTACCGTCTGTGTTTCCCAAAGCTAGTCCAGACTGCACATGATAAATACCTTATGAGATTAGAAAATTTTGGTCAGAAAGCAGATGGAAAATCAAATTTCAGAAATGCACAGAATTAAGGAAACAAAGATTTGACCAACAAGTGGGAGGAATGGGGAGGACCTGCTTTAGCCACTTGTCCTCCTTGTGTATTCATTCATGTCTGAGGCAGGCAAAATGGTTTCTTCCATTTTTGCTGTGATGCTAGTTGTTGCATCCTGATCTCTCTTTTCAGTGGAAGTCAGAGAGGGGCATAATGCTCTAACGTGCCACTATTAATGTGTTACTAAGTCTCCAAACAACATCTTTTCAAGGATGTTTCAGGTACAAATTACCATTCACTGCAGCAGCCTAAGATCACTGTTAATGTGCAGTTCTCATTAGTCATCCTCCATACACTAGCACTAACAGAGCTAAAAATAGCAATGTGATTTTGGAGAAGGATACTCTCCAGTGTAAGCAGTTAATAAATTAAGGGGTTTGGGTTTTTTTTTATGATGGCTATGTATATTTAGCCCAGCCAGCTAAGTATGGAACAAAACAAATTGTCCATGAAAATATGGGAGAATCTTCCACATTTTCTCAACCCACTAGAAAGGGAGAAAAAGTGATGAAATTATTCTATTTCCTGCATGTGTTTAAAACGTCATTGGAATGAACTCTGGATAATGACCAGGAATTTAAAGTCCCCTCTTTGACTAAATGTGTATTTTTTAGAATGGAGCTGAAATCAGACCACAGCTATGTTTCAGATACCCTGCCTTTAAGGTACAAGCAATGTTTTACAAATGACTTAATAATTAATCCTCCCATATTAAAAACAAAAACAAAAACACAAAAACAAAACAACCCATAACAAACCAGCCTGGAGTAATGATAACTGGAAAGCACAGATCTATAGAATTTTATTTGTGGTATGATCAGTCTAAACCACAAATCCAAAGGCAGACTTCTATTGCACACCGCCCCTTGCCGTAACCTCACCAAAGGGGCATATGTGTTTTACCTACAACACACAGTCAGAACAGCGTGTGGTGAAGCAGAAGGAACATACAGTTTGTGGTTCTTGCCTATGCCCTTATTTGACAGTTGTGGATTTAATAACAAGCAAGTGGTCTTAGGTTAAATTACTGGTGCAAAACCAATTGGACATACTTGGGCATGTGCACATGCCCGCATGGGCAGGGATCCCAACGCGCGTGTGTGTGCGCAGGAGGTGTCCGCTCGTGGTACGAGTGTGTATGCTCTCCTCTCTCACTGATGCTAAGGGAAAGATGCAAGGTGAAGGATGGCAGTCATTGAAGCAGAGAGAGAAACAAGGCTGGGCAAAGGCAAAGATAATGAAGAAAAAAGGAGGGAAATTGGAACACAGAATCAAGGGAGGAAATGAAAACCTGACGGTACACATAGCAGAAGGATAAATCTGTGGCTAATGTACAGGACAAAGAGTCCTTGCCAAGCACCATGTGTAACCGCAGTCACATCTTCCCTTATTATTTTGGTTAATGCATCTGCCAAGTGAGGGAAATACTGAACGAGCACAGGTAGGAGAGATCGCGTGAAGTCCTGGGAGTTACGCTGCTGACTTGCTGTTAGAACTAAAGAAACTAATAGTGTCCCAACCCTTTTGGTTCAAAAGCCAAATAAAACCTGTTATTTTGAAGAGGTTGAAGCTATAACTAACACCTGATGACAAAAATTCTGGATGATTTCACTCCACGTTCCAAAAACACCTGGGAGGGACCAGGCCTCCCCTTATTTCTTCAGGAGTGTAGCCCTGGGGAGGCAGGATGATCATTGCTGCTTGGGATGAAACTTGGGTGACAGGGGCCAGAGGGACAAGGGAAGGCAGCCCCAGCTTGTCCATGCCCAGCAGGAGCCATGACCAGCAGCCGTCCCTAGCTGCTCACTCTCAACTTCTCCTTTCCTTCTCCTGCCACAAGCGACTCAGGGTGGGGGGTGGGGGGGGTGAGGGCACAAAGCCACTGCCAAAGTCTTTCCTGGACCAGAACAACTCCACTCAACTCCTTTGGCCACTTCCACAAAGCAGCATAAGTCTGAGGAGGCTAAAACCCCTTCTCCTTCCCTTCCACCAGGTGCAGCAGGGGAGCAGCTGAGCCAGGCAGGGGTGGGGGCTGCCAGACCCCAGCTCACACTGCAACCCAGGCTGCAAGCCTGGCACCAACCACACTGCAAGTGCCAACACGCTGCTTTGTGCTGTCCCATAAAGCACCCTCCCGATGTGGTTCAGGGACTACATTTTCAGACACAATGAAATGCAGTTTTTCCTCCTAAAGAAATCTGTCCCAAGGGGCCAGAAGTAACAACTGTCCAGCCCTCAGTAAAGGAAACCCCAGCCAACCCAAAACCATTTGCTCAATTTCCCTGCATCTCCAAAAATATCTGTTGCTCCAGATTGCTTTCAGATTCTGCTTCTTCAGAGCAGATCTGAAAGCTGTCTTTTACATTTCCACGGTACTTCTGCTGACCTAGCCAGCAAACCCGTCTCCTAATTTGGTAGCAATCCTCTGACTTCTCCTGCTGCGGGGTGCATGCTTGCTTGCAGCCTGAGGAAACTGCTGTCAGGCAAGATCTGTCCCTGCACAGCAAGGGAGGGGGGGGGGCAGAGGAGTATTTCTAGGAGGATGAAAACTGTACCCCAGATGTCCTGAACCCCCACATGATGAACAGTAAGCTGGTATGAAAAGAGAATGAGCGGTTAGGTCTGGCCCAGACCACAAACAAGACCATTTAAAAGGAGAACTGTAGCAGTGATGCTTAGTTTTGCCACGCAGTGTGACAAAACACGGTTCTTTCTAACATTTTGGGGACAGAAGCCTCCCCATCTGTTTTACGAATCCATCTCTTGGCTCCGGGAAGCCTTGGATTCAGCTGTAGCTCCTTGTCTCTCAGGCACATATGCTAGCCATTGGTCTACAAGGCTAACATCTCAGCTGGCCCTAGTAAAAGGCTATAAGGGGAAATACCCAAAAACTCCAACCAGGCTGTCACAGCACCAAATTGGGTAGAGCGAGAACCTGAACCTACCTCCCTCATACCCAGGTAAAGGGGAGTGAGAGGTTCATTACTAGTAATTCATGGGCTGGTTTTGCTTTCATAGCCATACTTGCTAGTGGGAATCCTACCTTAAACCCAGGAAAGGTCCTTGCTGAATCTTCAATTTAAGAAAATACACAATACAAAATGTTTTTCTTGGATAAATATGAAGACTCAAAGTATATTTTTAAAAATTTGCAACCACTTCTACAAAAGCTTCTCCTTTTATACTCACAGTCCCAGCATACACTCGTCCAAGGGAAAAGGCCGAAGGGAATTTTCACTATTCACTACACAAGTACTGAGAAGTAACTGCAAAGAGTCCTGTTTCCCCTATGGGATGGAAACATAAATTTCAAATAACTCAAGGTGAGCCAAAGAGAAAAGGCATCCAGACAGGGTAAATTATTCCAGCTGTGCTGACCACAATAGAAATCAAGACAACTATTCAAAGAGCTGTGCCAGGCATCCAGATGCTGCTGCTGGCATCAGAAGACGACCTTCCACAGTCTGATAGCAGCTGGTTCCAAGGACTGCAGCCAAAGCCTGAATGGAAAGAAGAGAGAGAAGAAGGGAAAGAGAAGTGGCAGCTGACCACCCAACCGCCAGCCTTCCTTCTCACAGGTATGCATACATGTCAGTTACTAATCATTGACGGTCATCTGGAAATAGAACATTTTTTTGTAAAAAACTCTGAGTTTGAGGCACTAGAGTTGCAGGGCCTTGAGATGAATAGGTCCAGCACTCACAAATACCTCCCTGCTCACATAGGCAGGACCCCTGCCAACAATTCATTAGGATACCTGGATGAGAAACAAAGAGTAAGAAGCAAGGAGCCCAAGTCCTCTCTGAAGTGTCTATTTCTGCATAGTGTCCCCTGTTAAAAAGTACACTTCTTCAATTACCGTAGCAATTAGGGCTACCCAAATATTCCGTGTGTCTGTACCTATCTAACGTCACTTCAAACTGCTGCCCACCTGCTGCTTCTACTGCTGCTGCCACCCTCCTTCAGCCTCAGGGTACGTGGTTAGGGCACTGCTCAAAAACAGGCCTTGTTGTTACGCTTCAAGAAAGTTAAATGCTCCCAGTATTAACTGTCCCCCAGGGGTGCTCTCCAGGCACTTCAGATGTCTCTGTGGCCCAGAAAACACAGGGTGTATAAGCTCCCTCCACTTCAAGTTAATTGAAATTGATAGAAATACATCACCGAAAGGTAAGCACTTGAGTTTCCCCTTCCACTCCTTCTTCCCCCTCTACTCCGCCCTCATAAGACCCCAGCTGGAGTGCTGTGTCCAGCTCTGGGGTCCCCGGTAGAAGACAGTCACGGAGCTGTTGGAGCAAGTCCAGAGGAGGGCTGGAACACCTCTCCAGTGAAAACAGGCTGAGAGAGTTGGGACTGTTCAGCCTTGAGAAGAGAAGGCTCTGGGGAGACCTTATTGCAGCCTTCAGGTTCCTACAGGAAAGATGGAGACGGACTGGTTACAAGGGCATGGAGTGATAGGACAAGGGACGATATTTTCAAACCTAAAGAAGGTAAATTTAGGTTCAATATAAGAATTTTTTTTTTTAATGGTGAAAATGGTGAGGCCTTGGCACAGGTTGTCCAGAGAAGCTGCATCTGTCCTCTCCCTGGCAGTGTTCAAGGCCAGGTTGAATGGGCTTTGGGCAACCTGGTCCAGTGATATCCCAGCCCACAGCAGGGGGAGATTAGACTAGATGATATTTGAAGGTCCCGTCCAACCCAAACCAGTCTGTGATTCTATAATTCTAAGTGGTACGTGCCATCAGCAGAGAGAGGTAGGGACTGCCAGAGATTAACTCAGAGGATACGAGTTAGGTGTCTGCTCTTGGACAGATTCCAAGTTGCTGTTGTGACATGTGGTAGGAAAAACTGTTGTGGTTTACAAGCAGATGGTGGCAATTAACTATGGTACTATGTTCAAGTTATGCTGTACAGAATGAATTACGTTAGATCATGACCAGGAGACAGAAAACACCCTTTGAGATGAAAAGGTTATGGAGGGAAAAATTTCAAGGACAGATCGTGTTGGAGCACAGCTTGGCTTGGGGGTCCCTTCCTCAGCTTTTACTAACAGCATCAGTAAAGCCAGCTTTTGTGAGAGATGTAATCTTGTTCTTAATATGGTCTGTATTAGCAATAGTATAGACATTCATCCTTCTTAAATTCAGAGAAGGACCCAACGAACAATTTGTTCCTGGAAAGGTCCTTAGTGATGAAATGTCCAAAAAAGAAAAAGCACACGGCTGTTGTTATTTTTCAGTGACTCTGTTTCAATACCATCTCTTTTAACATCCCCATTAAAAGTAAGATCCTGATATCCTTCACAGAGCCATAACAGACCAAACCTCTAGTCCCCAGTACCTGGAGACACCTGGAGAGGAGCGCAAGCTCGTAGAAAGCACAGCTCTATGGCACACTCCTCCACGCCACCGCCCAGAGCAAGAACTTCTCCGGCTACTTCCACATCAGCAAGTCCTGCACCACCACAGAGGCGGGGGTGCAGAGGAGAGGACCTGACTCCATATACCTGTTCTGGGGGGTGATATTTTGGAATAGATCAGACCAAATCCCCATTTGCCCACATCGTGTTTCTGAACATATCTTTTGGGTGAGTTTCACTCAAATTCTGCTTGTGAGCCCTGAGACTGCTCCCAGACAAACCAAAGCAGAGGAGGCAAGGATGGATACAACACCTGTTTCAAAAGCTCTGTCTCTGTTTTTTCTCTCTTCTCTGTAACTCTGTTTTTTCTTCTCTGTAATTCTTGAAGGCTGTTTGCATTTCTGACAGCTATTGAACTGAGTTTGTACAAATTTATCTGCTATAAACCCTAGATCTTATTCCAAAGATTCAACAGATTATCTAAGCCTACTGTCAGCAGTGAAAAAGTAGATATTAGAAATCAGAACTGTGCCCAACTTGTTATTTTCTTTTAAGGATAAGGTCACAATTATGGACGAATATCTCCAATTCCCCAAATCATAATTAATACCTCCATGATATTTTCTCTCATCATGCCAGGTCACCAATGAGCTTCAAATGAGATGCTTAGAGCTACATGTGTCTCAGAAGAATATGTTACTTTCCTCCACTACACAGAACAAAAATTCTATGTTTGGAGATGCTGGACAAACCCAACTCAGTGGGGTGGATAGTGGGAACAGTAACTGCTCTCCTACTAACAAGTTCACCACCAAACTAAGTCTGACTGCTGGCATCTCTGCATCTGTTATGCCTCCAAAAAAAATTTTCTAAGTTCACCAAGAAGTTTCTTCAAGCTCAAACCGCATCAAGCTAAATAATCTAGTCTTGGAAGGAGCAGGCTTTCAAGGCAGAGGCAACATGTATGGTTGTTCACAGCTCTCAGGGCACCCTGGGGCAAAGGGACAATGTACACCAATGATCCAGGCTGACCGATATGAAAGAGGCCCTGTGAGAGCCATCAAAAATTGTGTGCTAGTTCACCAGCCACTTGTGGGTCTTGCCTGAGTGCTTCAATTGCATTTATTTCCTGTCTTGACCAAATCAGACCCTCACAAAAGGCATTAGAAACCAACCTTTTGACCAACTCTTTGATTCCTCTTGATTCCTCTCAGCAAAATAAGAACTACCTAATCAGGTAGCACTAAGGGTGCTAGGACAAAGGTGGGGAATAAGAAGACATGTGAGAAAGGGGATCAAACTCCCTGATTTCAGGGTACATCTAGTTAGGGCACCTCCCACCTCAGGCCTGAGGGTTCTTGAGTTGATGGTTTCACAACAGTCAAACTGTACTGGAGTTGGAAATGTGGTCCTCAAAGGGGTCAGCCCACAATCCCATCTAATCAAGCATCTCCCAGAGCCTGCATTGCTTTGGTAAGACTTCGTCATAACTAAAATGCTCTAAAAATCACCAGCTTGTTAAATTGACTTGATTGTTCTAATAAACTACCATTTATATTTTTAATTCTTTCTAGTCTTAACAAGAATTCTAAATTCTTGAGAGTATTCCTCTGCACATATACAGCGATTTATGTGTGATAGAGGAGTTTCTTACAATGGCCTCCCCTTCATTTATCATGTCCTGCATAACTCGTTTGTTATTCAAGCTATCATGATGCTATTGCTGATAAAGCTTGTCTTTATATCATCCTGGATTTTCTTCTCCATTTGACATTATTTACATAGGAAAGAAACATGAACAGATACATTAAAATGTAGTAAATTAAGGAATTAAAAGGAAACAGGAAATAGGTTTTCTGCAACTTCAAATGATGGAAACAAAATGTGGTCACATCAAAGCAAAGCCCAGACCAGGAAAGCAGTCAATTTGGCATGACATTAAACTAATATGCCATGAAGGAGTTCTTCGAGAAGGTCCAGATTCCAACCAAGGATTCAAGTTCAAAGGAGAGGCACGGTGACAGGGAAGGGCCCATTAATCCTCCCTGCACCCATGGAAGGCAGGAACTGGTTGTAAATAGAGGGAATAAAAGGCATTCAGCAATATCCTACAGAATAAACTGACTTGGTAGCAGTCTGCTGAAGCAGGGAAAAAGTGCAACAGTGTCTATTAACATTGCTGTTACTAACATAGTACCTCTACCTCTGCTCTGCAGGCTGCAGGATTTCCTCATGTCTACTTCACTTTTGCTCTCTCTCTTTTGAGTTGGGATCCAAAAGGACATGGAGACTAAAAATGGGAATATACTAAACTGTTCGATTGCCCTAAGTCCACCCTGGAAAATTAACTGCATCCCCATTTCAATATAGATATCAAAAGACTGTGCAGAAAGGACTGGAGGGGGATAACTGGGAAAAAAGAAATCCAATAATTGGATTCAAACATTGGACCCAGATTACAGACCTGGTGCCCAGCACACACACACACACGCGCGTGCGCACACACACACACACAAACGGACCAAACAAGGGCAGTAAGGAAAGCCAATATCATACATCACCTGACTGTTCCAGGCAAGGACATAGTGATTTGTGAGCATACATTGTTTTGACTGGATGCCCAACTACTATGTAAAAATGATGATGATGATAACTTTAATGAGAACTAAGTGCACCGTACCATAAATGCCAAACAAAGGTACATTATTCTATGTATATTTTTCTATTATTTTGTTAGGAATATTTATTTTAGAATTGAATTGGCCAAAGCAAACAGCTGCCCTGAAACTCTTCCAGTACATGAGGAATCTTCTAATATTTACCAGATTGTGGGTTTGCCTTTAGAGAAAAAAGAACCAAAAACCCCAAAAAAACCCAAACCCTATATTCTAATAGGAGTCACATACAAAATGCTGTGTCACCTTTTGCTGCATCACCCCCTGTGCTACACAGGTCTCCCATTGGAAGCATCTGCATCCCAGTCAGAGGCAGAGACCAGCCTCACGTTTCCATCAGACAGTGATGGCACTCACCCTAGGGCAAGCAGGTGGGTTTTCTCAGCCTGCAGAATCTCATGATGGCATTGTTCTCTACCAGTGTGTATTTCCCAGCTGCATGCGATAGCATTTCAAAGCCTGAACGAAAGAAATCAGAATTAAGATATTACCTGATCCTGTATATTTTTAGAATTAGGTCAATAGTTATTTTATTTTAGGAGTCAAGGAAGTTTGAGCAAGATGAACTTGGCCAATCAGCGTGAAATATATTCATTTTTTTCCTGTTGGCTTAGACGCCTAGCCCTGCTTTTCCATTTTAGTACTGAAATAAAATGCATTCTGCTGAGGCAGATACACTTCTTAGATTTTTGCCTTCACTGCTAGCTCTGTCTAGTTCACTTGCTGTATCAGAAATGCAAATTACATGTGTGCTCACAGGTGCACATTTACTGCATATAAACATTTATTTATTAAGCACTTCTGAACCACAAACCCCAAATTCTGCTTTTCTAGGTTATTGTGTCAGAAAAATGGGGTCGAGCATTTGTCTGATAAAGCCAAACTCTCTTGCAGAAAGCATGTACATCCTTTTCCCTTCTACACATTGCTATCAAAGAACAGATAATTTCTCTGGTAACAGCTCCCAGCCCTGTCCTGCCAGTGCATAGCTTGAACAACCCATCGGACGCAATCTTTTCTCCACCCGTCTTACTCCTAGTACTCGTTCTGATTTTGTGCTTGGTTTCCTAATGTTTTTCCTATAACCACTTGTGTTTTCAATGTATCATCTTCTCATCTCAGGGATGGCTATCCAAGGGCAGGAGACATTTTTTCTGCCTCAAAGTTAAAGTCTTTGCCAGACAAAGGAAAGGTTTTTGGGGAGCAGAGGCTCTCAGGCTTTGAATTGGTTTTCTAACACTTCATACTTTTACTATGAGTAAGTACTTAAGTAAGGTTTCATCAGGTCAACAAAACCATATGTTTTTTATTTAATATAAAAAACAGGAAGGTAATGGAAAAAATGGCATCAAACTTTCAAACAAGTTATGTATCTGATATCTGGAGCCAACATATCTAACAAAAATTAGTGTAAGTGTTCATTGGTTTGCAATGTATTATTTTTATACTTCTAAAAAATAAATAAATCTCAAGGTGTTTTTATTTATTCTTCATTCTTTTTTCTTTCAGCCACAAGATGCTGAGGTAGATATAGGAACAGTTGGCCTCGCTGGAGGTCAGCCGGATCATCACATTCTGTTCCTGTCTTAACGTCTAACGTTATTCTGAATAGACCAGAAACGAATGTGATGAACATGTTGGGAAAGCTTCTTTCTCTATCTGCATTTGAAAGAAAGAAAAATGCTAAAGCAGAAATATATACCGTTAACTACTGCCAATCTATTGCAAAACACACATTTTAGTCTTCAAAAGTCTCGCTGCAGAAAGTTCCCAGATAGGATGGGAATTGGCGTAAGCCTTCTAATTTGTAAGGCAGATCATTTAACATTTAAGGATTTGATGTCTCCTCTGTGATTTTTCTACGTTATATTCACACGCATTATTGCCCTTTTGTAAAAATAACTTTATTTATTTTTAAAATATAAACTTCATATGATGAACAAAAATAACATTGCCTCAGCTGGATTTCCTGCCACCCCAATTCCAATGCTGAAGGAAGTGAAGGAGCAAAACTCCAACAATTGGGTTTGTGTTCCGATTTAAAAGCAAACACGGTGAGAGAAGGGTGGCAGTGGAGATTTGGTTTCATCAAATTAAATGCTCTCATCATCTAACATAAACATGAAAAGATTTTCCCTGGCATCCATCATGCTATAATCACTACAGGTTTTCTCCATCATGAATTCAACTAACCAAAGAAAACTCAAGTTCACTTAAATTCACCCTGAATTTTTGTATGTCAAAAGTGCTTTCTAGGTGATACAGTTAGCGAGTCTGTACTAGGTGATACAGTTAGCGAGTCTGTATTCCAGTGAGGACATGTCTGGCACTCGGACAGACCTTCCTTTTCCTGATTTGTGAACAATAGCCTGGAAGGCAGTGGAGTAGGAAAATGGACCTCTTCTGTTTCATTATATGTACCACGAAATGGCAGTAAAAAATAGCCATTCAAGAGTTTTTAGAAAATGAGAACACAACTCTGTTTTGTTTTTTTTAGAAACAGAGACCAAACACTGTGACAATTAAGGCAAACTAGAAAAAACTTTGTTCACCATTGTGTTTTCCATAAAACAAATTAAACTCTCTATTTTATATCAGCTGATTCTCCAATGCTGGCACACAAAAAAAACCAAAAAACCAAACCCAAGGGCAGGACAAACTTCCTTCAGTAGCAAAGGTCAGCAGATGCTAGAGGGAATAGATGCACCAGGAATAACATAAGATGTTGTTGTCATTTTCAGAGCAAAATTAAAGAGGAAAAATAACCTGCTAATATCACATTTATAGATTTTTTAAATTAATTTATTTGCTATAAACAGATGAAAGCTGAACTGCAGGATTAGTTATCTGAAGCACTATGAAACAGCCTTAGGCATCTTCTATTCCAGTAGAAGCTACTGTACCTCAAGGGAGAAAAAAAAGCACGCAAGGAAAGACATACTTCTGGCATAATACTCTGTTGGGAAGCTGGCAAAATCCAAAGCCTAGTCAGACTGCAGTGGCATCCTGGTTTCAGCTGGAATGGAGTTAATTTTCTTCCTAGTAGCTGGTATAGTGCTGTGTTCCCAGGATGAGAATAAAGTTCACACTGATGATTTAGTTGTTGCTAAGTAGCGTTTGTACCAAGTCAAGTACTTTTCAGCTTCTCATGAACAGTCCACAAGCAAGAAGGCAGGAGATGCTCAAGAAACTGGCAGGGGACACAGCCAAGACAGCTGACCCAAGCAGCCAAAGGGATATTTTATACATATAACATCATGCTCAGCATATAATGGGGGAAAATTGCTGGGGGGAGGGGGTGGGAGGAAGCGGAGGTTGGAAATCACTTCTCAGGGACAGAATAGGAATCAGTGAGTGGGTATTGTGTATCACCTGTTCCGTATATTCTGTTATTACTGTTGTTATTCTCTATTCCTTATCTGTCCTATTGCATTATCTCAACCCACAAGTTTATTCTCTCCTACATCCCACTGAGGGGGAGAGTAAGAAAATGTCTGTGTGGTGTTTAGCTGCCTGCTGGGTTAAATCACAACAGTCCTTTTGGTGGAAGGGGTACCCAGGTGAGCATCCTGTAAGAGCTTGGTGTATCTGGGGCTGCTTTAGAAGACTGGCTGAGTAAGAAGTTAAGACAGTGAATTTCACAAAATGCCTTCTGCAGACATTCATTCTGGGAGTGGGGGAGTTATCTTTTAAAGCTGGTAACATGCTCTATGGGCTATCAATTTTCACAATTATTTTATGCTAAGCACGTGTGAGTAACAGACACAAAGCTAGTTCCAACTATTATGAAGAGCAATGTGTTTAAACAGAATGTCAGCACGGATCCGGAAACCATTTTCTTCATTCCCTTAGCAGCTAGTTGGTAGGAGAGCCAGAAAACAAAACCACTGCTGGGTCAGAACAGATTTTCTTAACATCAGCTATAAATGTCTGAGTTTATTTTATACTCAGAAATGTGATGAATCCCCAGTAGGTAAAGAAATCACTGCAGGCAGCTAGATGAATTGCACAAGTGGGCTTTCAGTACTGTCACCTTCTGTCCATTCTTTGATGCCCGTTGAGGTTCAAGGGCTTGTGGCAGGCAGAACAAAATAAATACCTCCTGATCTGGAAGGATGCGAAGCAGCAAACTGAACAGGCTCAGAAAGCTGCCAGCTCCTGTGTCCCACTCATACCAAGTCTCAGGAAATATTAGCCTATAGCACCTGACAGTGCATTCAGAACTCCATGCACATCTGTATGCATGTACATATGGAAGTTTGTATGTCTACTGGATAGCAGGAGCAACACACTTTTGAGATTAAAAATATTTACATTAGATAGCAGAAGCAACACACTTCTGAGATTAAAATATTTACATTACAGTTTTCATATTTCATTTCCTCTACCAAAATAACTACAGTATTTAGAAACCAAGACCATTTACCCCAGCTGGTGTACTTGGAAAGCCATCTCTAAAACCCCACAGTGTTAGTGTGAGCACAGTTCTACAGAGGACATTTTTCACCTCTCCTAATGTTTAGCTTTTTCTTAGGAAAAATTTGGGGTTTTTTTAATATAACAGCTAGTGTACTCTTTAAAACTGCTTATTTATTAAACTTATTTCTGTATGTTAAGTAGTGACACTTGTTAGCTGTCTGGGCACTGCTTTGTTTTGATCCCATTCCTTGTAACACTGTGAGACGATTACCATCCAGGCTAGAGCTACCAATGCTGAGAGGCAGAATAGGACTTCATGTGCAGTAGTAACTTGCTGCAAAGCCTTTAAATCTGGGTATCTTAATATTCAATTGGATTCCACAGAGTTAACAAAAAAAAAGAGTTAAGCAAGTGCTCACTCCAAGTGCAAAAAAGTAGGAAGTATAGCAAGAGAGACAGGTCAGACAAGGACTGTTTGCTAGGCTAAGTCAAATATTCTAGGTAGTTCTTTCCCAGGCACTCAGGAGATGAACATTTGTTTCAGTTCCACTAGTTTTGGCACACTACAATACAGTAATGATTTTTAAAAAAGAAAAGGGGGGGGGGCGGGAAATGCTCTGGAAGAGTTACTCCCTTTAAGACACCTGTAGAGTTCTAACTCATACAAAACAACATTACTGACACACACTGCCATTATGGTCCAAAGGCTTTAAGCAGAATAGTCCAACATCATGTCATTACTCATGGGTTGCAAAACCACAGTGGAATGATGTTGTTTATCTTAAGTGAATGTCAATAGAAGCCTTCCCCAAAACTAGTCTGTCAAGTATTTTCTGTAAGCCATAGCTGTTTGGGGAAGGTTTGCATTAATCTCTGCAGTCGGATCTCCAGCGAGGATAATATCCAGCCTGCTGTGGACACTGGCAGGATGAAGGGCCACACCTAACCTCTGCAGTCCTGAGGGCTGGTCTAACTGGGTATCCTGCAAAGCATTCATAGCTGATGACCAGGTTGGTCTTGCAGGAGCCATCTCAGGTTGAGACACAAAAGTGTCTCAACCATAATGTCTGTGTATTGACAATATGCTGACTTCTTATTGCTGTGATGAAGGTAAGGGGACAATTCGTTGGGCTGCCTTTTCTGCCCTTCATTCATGAAATGTAGTTTTAATGTAGACAGTTGTGAATCTGAATTACACTTCTGCAATATTTATCCTTTTATTTATCTCTTCTTTATCTACTTCTTTAATATTTCTTCTGCTGTCCATAATACAACAGCAGTGCAAAAAGCCTTCTCTCAGGATACATCAGGTCTATAAACACATTGTGCAATTCCTTTGGGAATAGGGGAGTGCTTGTTTTCTATTATTATGAGGCTTTCTTTTATAGTCCTATTAATTTACATGTTAACAGGCTTTAAACCTGACATTATTCCAATACAGTGTATTGGCTGTTCTGCCCCTCAAGCTATTGCATCCTTCTCAAGATTGCAAGAGAATGAAACTCCCCATTTGGAAGAAGAAAACATTTCTATGGACAGAGGGTAAGGAGTAATCAAACACTTAAAAAAAAAAGTCATCTGACAAAGATGTATTTTACCTTTAACTGCAAACTCCACAACATTCTCGCTAAATGCTTCTGCATATTTGGCCAAGCAACTCAGAAACAAGGGAAATAATAATTTAACACCATTTGTAAAATTGTCTTTATGAACTGATGTTGTCTCTGGATGCTTTTTTTTAACGTGTATGAAGACTAATATTCTCCATCCTTCATATGTGACTTTCCAAGGAATGGATTTTGTTTCTATCTGATTATAGCAAAAGTAAATTACATTTAAATAGACACAATATACAGGAGCCTTTCAAATTTCTGACACATTCAAAACTTTATTCAAATAAATATTTAAGAAAACTTCAAAATATTTCAAAAAGACTTATGAAAAGACTGCAATTATCATCACTTTTACTTAACATGGTTACTCCAAAATTCAGCAGCTCCATTTCTTGTTGTATGAAAAGCCAAAAGTGGAAAAAGATGTTACAAAAGATCAGTTAACAGACTGCAATTTCATGAAACTTGGAAGAACATTGTTTCCTGCAGTCCTTTACAGTTCCAAACATATGTTTTTGTTGTGATATTATGCTTCCTCAAGCCATTTTTAACCCTAAATTACTACAGTTATGTAGAAGTATAAATAGCAGGATGGGAAAAAAACATCAAAAAATGCAGAAGCAAGTTCTGTGCGCCTCTCCCATGAAGCCTGGGGCTGTCTTGATGGAGTGGCCTTAGAGGACTTTACGCCAGCGTAGAAAGTTGAAGCTATTTAATCCAGTTTATGTAAGGATAAGGTGGATGGAAATCATGGCTAGCTCCAAGCAAAGCCTCTTCCCATAAGGGTGATAACACTGCATCAACAACTAAAGCTCTGGTATCACACAAACTATTCCTCTTTAGAAGAGACAGGCGGCCTCAAGAGCTGACACCAAAGACACTGAGTTGAGAAAGAACAGATCTAAGCCATGAGCTGGGAGGTTTTCTGTAGCACTATGCCAAATATGACATCATGTTTGAACTACAAACAAAAGCTAATAATAGTTTCTGATCTTAATTTACAAAACAGAGTTTTAATCATTTTTGGAGTCTTACCAGATTTGAAAGATCCACGGGGCCTAAGCATTTCCCAGGAGAAGATTCATATTCCTCTCCAGCCACCACCAGAACCGATTAAGTGCGTAACAATATAAGAAACAACTAATTGTGGCTTGTGAAGCATCCCGCAGACGTTCAAAAGGTTGTAACTATTGATTACCAACTTCCCAAGCCCATTTATCAATAGGGGGAAAAAATATCCATATTTGGCCTTTCAAAAAGGCCAGGTTTCTGCTTCTTCATTTCAATACAGTTGTAAAAAATAAATCCTTACATGGTTTTCAAAAAATGCTATCGACACAGAAAGAAGTCACTGGGAAACCTCCTTGCATTTTAAAAGAAAAAAACTGAGCAGGCCTGACAGCCCCACCAAGGACATCAGAGCTTTCATCTCAGCCTCAGCTGGGGGTCATGTAAGACAGTTCCTAAAGATAAAGAAGTAAATTGTTGAGAACAAGTCTGCCAAGAAAGCACTGAAGCCATGAAAACAATTATTCTTCTTCTAACAGTGATTCTTCTGACATCAATACATTGCTCCCAGCCTACACCTATGGCAGGAGCTAGCAGGTAGAACAAAGTACTTGAATTATTTTACTTTCATGCAGTAAGACCATGCACATCAGCAGCTACTGCCACTCAAAGGATCTTCACTTTCTGTAATCTTGGGCTCACACATTTCAGCTGAAGAAAGTCCTTAGGTAGGTCAGATCTGAGGACTACAGCCAATGTCAGTGCAGCACACAGCATTTCAAATGCCTGTGAGCACTCCCATCGTCACATAATGAAAACTGTTCTAATTACAAGACCAGATCTGCTTCAGGATAGATGTTGATATTTGAAATAGAAACAGTTCAATGGCTCGAAGCTCAGGACAATCTTACGAAGCACAAACCCATATACTCTTCTGGTGATATTATCTCCACAATTCTGGCCCAGAGCAGTTCCATCCTGCAGGATAACCGACCAGTGCAATGAACTTGAAAGGTTACCCTGGTTCAACTAATTTTTACTCCATTTTGGTTGGAAGACCTTTCTAATTTCCCCCTAAATGCAAGAAGAATCATGTTTTTTAATATCTGAAGGTCAGTCTACCTTTTATCCTTCCCTTCAGTTGGAGTCACAGATTCAGCCTAGGGGCTTCTACTTTAATTTGAACCAAGTGTTGAGTACTTCAAGCTCTAAAAACAGATCCTAAATTCAGAATTTCTAATAAGCTTACTTCCTTTTCTTTGAGCTTTCCCTTGTCAATATTTTCATTCCATAAGAGACCACTTCCAGTGCAATGAAATGAAAAACTCAGTAAGAAACCAGACTCTGGCAGGGTCCTAGATGTCACCCTTAATCTATTAGATAGTAGAAGATGACAGTGCCTAGGCACTATGTTCCTCTTTCCTTGTGTTTATAGAACTGGGGCAGCTCCTTGCAAAGCTTATAGTGAGTTCACTCCATATGGGGAAAACAAAGTCCACTATTCTTACCCCCATGAAATAAAACTTTTAACTCACCATTACAAGTACCAAAAAACCCAATGGGAGCAGTTTAATGTCACTTAATGCACTGGTATGTAGAAGTGCTCTATATACTCTTACAAATATATTTCTTATATAGAAATCAAGCCACGATGACATAAATGACTGTGGCCTGGCACCACCACGTGCTGCCCCATGGCCCATCACAGGGAACAGGGCCAGGGACTCAGGAGGAGAGAGGCAGGATCTCATTCTCTCCCAAGCCTGCAACGGAGGGGATAACCCAAAGCAGCTCTCTCTGGGAACCACCCAGAAGCCAGACCTCTATAATCCATCACTTAATTCCTTTGCAGAGCAGGCTGCAAAAAAAAGCTAATTAGCCTCACAATTAGCCTACCTAAAATGCTGAAGCAGGAAAGAAGAATTGGCTTTAAGTATAGCCTTAGTAATATGTTTTCATGATCTTAACTTTTTTTCTTTTTACTTCGTTCCATTCCTGTAAATCTGTGTTTTGAGTAAACATGATTTTATCATTAAATCTTCTCAGTGATAACGCTGATTCAGAGTAATATGACACACACCAAGACCTCCTTCTTTCCAGGGTACCGAGTCATCTTTCCAGGCAAACCCCTCGCTCTCTTTGTTTTTCCCACTGAACAGCTCAAAGCCTTCCTGAAAGGCTCCCAGCAATCTGCCACAGGGGCACAAGGTTTTGGCTATAGTTTTTAAAAAACTATCTGCCTACACAGCCCACTCTCTCTGAGCAGAGTGAAAACAGTGGGAGAAGATCCCAGAACTCCAGCATCAAAAGAAATCATATTTACACACCACTTTACAGGAAAAAAAAAAAAAAAGATAAGCAAGTCTCATAAAAAATATTCAGAAGGATCCTTATGGAAACAAGCATGCTGCATACCTAAACTGTGTGCCACCTCGATGATGTGCAAGTGGTTTGGTGCCCATCCTGACAGTGTGAAGAAAAATAGTATGAGACATATGGCCTCTGCACAGAGCCCCCTCATTAGTGTGGCCGATTACAGGCTAATGACCATAGGCACGAAGACCCAGCCAGGACCAGATGAAGCTCAAGGACCTCGGTGATATTTCTGCTGCCAAGGGAGCCCCATTCACTGTCCCAGGCCATCACAAGAGGGGAACCAGCCCAGTGGGAGTGGTGCTCCCGGGAGGGTCAGCCCCAGGGTCTCCCTCAGCTACGGGTATGGCTTATGGGGCACAGGGAAAAAGTCTTGTTGGAAAGCATCAAACAGTTCTTCTGAAGACGGCATCACCAGATATCAGCCTTCATCACAAAATGTTTTTTGCAGCTCTGTGTGATACCACTGGATCCAGCTGAAGAATCCTAGCAACTACAGGAGGCTTTAAGTGCCTTTACACAGCAGTCTGCAACTTGAAAATATACTGGCTTACTTTATACTGCTAAAAAGGATACAGTCCCTCCTTTTGGCATCTCAGACAGCAATCAAAGAACTACCTTTTGTTCAATGTTGGATTCTTGTAAAAAGCAGTTTCACCACCTTGATCATGTATATCTGAACATTGTTAAAGTGTAACGTAGATAAAACAAGGAATTGGACTAGTTTCAGTTTTAATAAAAATCTATATATAGGTAACAAGGAAAAGTTTGTAGGTCCATCCTTATCAAGAAAATATTACAAATACACATTTGGGAAAGCTGCTTCCTGCTCTCTGAGAAACAACTGCAGCTGTGGAGTACAATGAGTACATTATCAGTAAGAAAACACAGGGACAATTTATTCACTGTCTCAAAAGGATTGGAAAAGTCTTGGAAAAATCAAAATGAGGAGCGAGCCTCCAGTCCTTTGATCCTGAGAGTGAACTGCATTTTGAAACCAGAGGTTCTCTGTGAAGTCCTAGGTACTGCTTTTCACTGCAGTATAAATATAGAAAGCCCCAAAATAGAAAAAGACAAATGCTCCTCTGCTAGGTTCAGCTTGAAAAAGCAGTAAGCTTTTTTGCTTTGGTTCTCAGTGTTTACTATGGATGAGATAAGCTATACCACAGGAGCTGGAGGCAGCTGTGAACATGGAAAATTTTAAGATTGTTATAATTTCTTGTGGGAATGAGGGTTCTTTGGTGTAGGTCCAGCTCCTGAGAAAGGGCTTGACACAAAGATCACTAAAGTCTTTCTCTAACTATAGATAGCTTTACGTCAGGTCTACATCCATGAAAAATGACTTTCATCTATAGAGCAGGAACTCCAGAACCTGGTGGGATACAGCTGATGAGAGCAGTCTCCATAACAAGTGAGATCCTGAAGGCAGTAAAGGATACTTCGAAGAAGAAACACCAGAGCAAAGTTTTCACATTCATGTTGCTGAATTCTGTGCTGGTTGGTGTATTCAATACCAGCTGTGAGTTTCTTCAGGGTCCATGAATTAAAACTCTTAGGTGAGAGATACTGACTGAATAAGGACATCAAAATTGTCACAGATTACTAGAAGTAGCTCTTTCCACAGAGAATCACAGAATCACTAGGTTGGAAAAGACCATTAAGATTATCAAGTCCAACCGCACCTGTCCTCTCCTAAACCATATCCCTGAGCACCTCATCTACCTGTCTGTTAAATACAACCAGGGATGGTGACTCAATCACCTCCTTGGGCAGCCTGTGCCACATCCCAACAACTCCTTCAGTGAAGAATTTCTTCCTAATATCTAATCTGAACCTGCCCAGGCACAGTTTGAGGCCATTTTTCCTTGTCCTATCACCAGTCACTTGGCAGAAGAGACCATCACCCACCTCTCTACAGCCTTTCAGGTAACTAACTGTAGGTAGTGGTAAGGTCTCCCCTCAGCCACCTCTTTTTCCAGACTAAACCTCAGCTCCCTCAGATGCTCCTCATAAGGTTTGTTCTCCAGACCCTTCACCAGCCTGGCTGCCCTTCTGCAGACCTGCTCCAGGACCTCAATGTCCTTAAATTTACTAATGCACAGTATAGAGCACTGTAAAACTGAAAAGACATTTCCCATTCAGGGCTGTAAATACTTGGGTATTATGAAATGAAGTCTAAGCTGTATCTTAAATATGTAAATTAAGGAAACAGTCAGCGAAAGAACTGAGATTACCTGAGTTCACGTGGTTGAAGAAATACACCTGCAATCCAGGTTTAGAACCTGTCATCTGTTGTATCTGTGGCCTAGCATTCAAGAAACAAAACTGGCAACAAGATTCTCTATTCTTCCTAAGGTCCTCCTCAGCAAAGGCACAGGTCTCCCTCGGGGAGGTGGAACGGTGCTTCCCAGAGGTTGAATGAACAAAGAAGAGGCTAGTTTAGTTTGCACCTTACGTTTTAACTCTGTCTCTGTGAATACAAACAGATTTTTAATTTAAATTCATTTTGAGTCAAGGAACAATTTAATTTGTGCTAAAGAAACACATACATAGCACAAAGTGGTTACGCTGTGTTTAACAATACTTCCACTACACAGGATTAAAAAACCCCATGGCGTTTCCTACAGAAACCATAGTGTGCATTCAAGCTGAGGTTGGCTTCCAGTATGAATTTGCAGTAGTCTGGCTCAGGAGGTTAAAACTCAGCAGTAAGTTCTTCACCATTTACGGTTTGTGTTTTCTTGTTTACACTGTGCTCTGGCTTCAGAGGGACAAGGCCAGTCAATTACAGTTTCAGTCCTTCAGCATCAGAGCTATATTAGTGTGCGTGGGTTTCCAACACTAACAAAATTACTCGTATCCAAAATAAAACTGTTAAATGAAATTAGGAAAAATAGTACATGTTCACAGCAGCAACATAGCTATTTACAGCTGCTTAAACACTCTGCTTCCCATTTTGAAAAATTAATTTGGAAGCCATGCTTCCTAATCCCGTCTCTTTAAGAAAATTCAGATTTGCCACACTAAATGGCACAAATGAGCATTAAATATAAATCATATCTGTTGCACTTGTTATTTTTAATCCTAAAAATGCAAATTTAAAGGCAAAGTCACGTTGCTGACTGTTGAAAAACCAGCTGCATATGGATTTCATTGGGCTGTGTAGGCAGTGCCATGGGATGGGGGCACGCTGGGGATGTGCAGGTATATGCAGGTCACTCTACAGGATGCTCTCATGTCCACTGTCACAGCAAAACATTGAGCACTGCTGTTTTAGGCTGTTCTGGATACATTTGTTAATCAGAAGCTCAATAGCAAGGTGCGTGGTGGGGTTGGG
>VXBZ01000396.1:235011-263102 GCA_013399135.1 Heliornis fulica | reverse complement strand
TGGTGGGGTGGGGGGTGGGCGGGGGGGGAACCACATCTGTTTCCTGAGAAAGCTATGAAGAAAACCCCAATTTCTGTGTTGCCCCTATGGAAAATGAGCGGGAGGTTACTGAGAAGTCCCTAAACGTGCCTCATGTCTTTATAGGACAGGAAATCTAGTTAGATATAAATGCTGACGCTCTTGTGTGCTCTATCCAAGATGTTTCAGGTCATGAAACAGACATGTCTCAGTTAAGCACTATACTCATTTTCACAGAAGAAACCACAGCAATACTTGCAAACCACAGCTAATCCCATCCCAATGGGAATGTAATCTCTTTGGATAAATAAGATGTAAAAAGAAAAGGGAAGCCAAAGAATAATGAGCGTTCTCAGGGTTGTGTGTCACAGCTAGCTAGTATCTGAAATTGGGGTTGCATCATTTATACTGCATTCTCTGAGAAAGACAAACTGTGCCCTCTAAGGCAATATGGACAAATCTCTTGGGACAGAAGACTCCATGGGCTAAACCCTGAATTTCTGCTTGCTGGAGAGTGCTCTTTGAAGCTACTATGTACTAATTCCCTCTGTAATAGTATTCACACAGGCACATGCACTTCCATTATGAACTTTTCATCTTCTATGGTGCTGATGTCCTGATTTGGGATGGGATAGAGTTAATTTTCTTCCTAGCAGCCAGTATAGTGGTTTGGATTTAAGCTGATAACACGCTGATGTTTTGGTTGTTACCAGGCAGTTTTTACACAAAGTGAGGGATTTTTCTGTTTCTCACCCCACCCCACAAGCAAGGAGGCTGGGGGTGCACAAGGAGTTGGGAGGGGACTTGGCTACAACAGCTGGCCCTAAAGGGCCAAAGGGTTATTCCATACCATATGACGTCAACCTCAGTGTGTAACTTGTGGAAGCTGGCCAGGAGCAGCCAGGAACTAGCTGTGCATCAGTGGTCTGCAGGTGGTGAGCAATTGTGTTTTGCACCACTTGTTTTCTATAGTCTTTTATCATAGTTATTGTTATCTTTATTACCATTCTTTTCTGTCCCTTTTTTACCTCAACCCACGAGTTTTACCATTTTTTCCGATTTTCTCCCCATACTACCATGTGTGTGTGTGGGAGTGAGTGAACAGCCACGTGGTTGTTTTAGCTGCCAGGCTGGTTAAACCACAACAAGTGAGCGTGACCCAGAGCCAGAATGACCGACACCACGGCGCATGGTCCAACTGGCACAGAGCTTCTTGAGCAGCACGTGCTAAACTCCTAGTGACACTGCAGTTCTTAATTATTTTTGCCTTAACCAATCAAAATGCTTCCGCTGGCTGCAGTGGATCCTACGATTAAATTGCAACCACTTCTGTGGCGTGGAACAAGGGGAAATGGTTCCAAACTGGAACACAGGAAGTTCCATCTTAATATAAGGAGGAACTTTTTCATTGTAAGGGTGATGGAACACTTCACTGGAACAGGCTGCCCAGAGAGGTTGTGGAGTCTCCTTCTCTGGAGACATTCAAGACCAATCTGGACATGTTCCTGTGTGATCTACTCTAGATGATCCTGCTCGGGCAGGGAGGTTGGACTTTGTGATCTCTTGAGGTCTCTTCCAGCTCCTAATATTCTGTGATTCTGTGTGATTCTGTGAACTGAAGACTGCCAAGAGACTTTTATATTCCACGCAGAGTTTATGGGTGTCGCAAAAGTGAACCGCAATAGTACGGATTTCATCTCTAGCACAAAACCTTCTCACCGCCTAACTTAAAGACAACGTATTTGGTACACATAATGAGAAATAAAAGCACAGTGGGTATTAAATGCCTTCCTGATGCTGAGGTGTTTGGCTGCGTGTCCCTCTTGAATGCCAGCTGTGCTGACTGAAGTTATTTCCCTTTGCCTGCCCTGTCTCACTGTCATCTCCCCGTCACTGGAGATTAACGCCTGCCCTGGACTGATGGTGTGGCCGGTCCCAGGAGTATCCCAGCACCTTCTGGGCAGAAACAGCTGTGTTAAGAGAGCACAGTACAGGAAGCTAACCTGGTCAACTGAGTCTTTCAAACTGTGGGTCCCAGAAGTAGCTCTGTCAGATGCCTTGTTCAATGTCACACTGGGATAAGCAGATAGGATGGGAACTTCTCCCTCCCAGAAATCTGGAAAGCCAGTGTGAGCCATAAAACTCTATTTGTCTGACAGCCCAAAGCATCCCAGCTTTACACCCGAAGACCCTGCACCTCACAGATTGAGAGATGTGCATCAAGCCTGCTCTAAGCATCTACCTCTTGAAAGCCCTGAAACACTGAACCGCCAAACACTGCAGATCTGGAAGAGTCTTTCCATGTAGTCTTTACTGAAACATCTTGATGTGTATGACAGGTAGAATGACAATCACCAAAGCATCCTACTACAAATCTCCTTGGAGATATCAAAAATCCACCTCCCTACCTCCTGCTAGATGGTCCCACTTTCTACAGGGGCTCTTCAGAGTTAGCTGTTAGCTATCCCAACGCTCTGACACTAGTTCTCTACTCCAGTTTTTGGTTTTTTCTATTTCTCCTTCCTCACGAATATTCATGCACTAGCTTACTTTCTAGCTTACTTTGAACTAGCTTACTTTGTTCATGTCATCCCAGACGAATTTAAGTGGAAACACATGTGATTTTTTATCATTTTCCTTTCTGTCACAAGGATTGAAATAGCCACAGGGAAACCGCCCACAGCATTGTCAGAATCACTTGTCTGCAGTTTGGCAAAGTTCAGGGGCTGGCAAGTCCTGGAGTTGTCTAACAGCAGAATCTGGAAAACAGGTTTTTTAGCTCAGCACGTTCAGGTGGGAGCTCCTCCAGAAATCAAAAGAGCTGCAGGCATTCTCATCTGAACTTAAATCCTCCCAGAACTGGTAACACACATATCTTACTCCCTCCACTATAAAATGTAGTCTCACTTTTTTCTAAAAAGGCTGACCTTGTTTAACTTCGTTCAATACCTCCCCAAATAAAATCAACAATCCATTAGGATAACTCATTAATTATATAACCCTGTGAACAGAATAAAGCCTCCCTTTTTGCTCAGCGGCAATAAAGATACTCAGAGATAATATAAGGACATCAGTGCCACTGTGATCTATATAGGTTTCCAAATACGCCTGTAACAAAACCCTCTTTAAAGTACAGCCTGGGTTAAATAAACAAAGACTGATCACGACTGCTGCAAGCGGCAGTGCTCAGCTGAGTTCAGTCGTTGCATATCCAAAGGTCTTGCTGGGTGAATATTCAAACAATGCATTCAAACTCACGACCTTGGGCTCTGCTAAAGAAAATTCCAGGAGACCTCCGAGGTCTGATCCTCCGTGACCTCCCTGGGAAGGGAATGTAGAGATTAATGACCTGAATGTGTAATGCAACAATCTAGAAGAAAATAGAAACCACACTGAACAAGAGTTGTGAAAAAGGAAAGTAACTGTGAACAGCACTACAGAAACTTTGACAGATGTCAAAACCACAGTAGAGGCAGGGGAGGAGAGGGAGGAAAGAATATTAAATCATAGTATCAAATGACAGCATGTAATATGCCAAAGAAAGACTCTTTCAAAAATGGATATAAAACTCTGCACATACTGTGAAACTGTGCTGCTGAAGCTAAACTGGGGACCAAACTACTTGAGTGAATAAGCCACAAGTTGGCGATACTCCATCCTCAGAAGGGCTGTGGTGCTTAACATGTTCTTCAGGTACACTCATTCCTGAGACAAATGAAATACATAAAGGAGTACTCATGGGTTACCTAGACAAAAGCTGTATTGATACTGCCTGCTTGGCCAGCTCCGGCCTGGGGTTCACAGTCTGCTCTGCATAATACTAAGTCATGAGCCCAAAGCAGAGCCCCCCACTTCTACTTGCAGACCCCACTAGCCCACAGAGCCAGTTTCAGTAGCACACTAAGGGCAGAACAGTGAACTGCAGTCACTGGAACAACACTTGTTACTTCCTCACACCCAGACACACCATTCCTTTATTTCTGGGGGACAGAAGAGAGTGGTGCCCTGCCCAGCCCAGTGCTGGCCATCTCTGAATGACTCAGGTGACATGGATAACTCTGAGGATATGGGACATCCCCCCACACACAACATCCCTGAGACACAGCACAACATAATTTTTATCCCACCCATTTTTGTCACGTCCTGCTTTTCTCGTGCCTCACTTGCTCCATAATCACATCTTAAACCTAGGGTTCTCCTAGGAATCTGCTGAAAGATAAAGTCATGATTATGACACATTTTGGAATAAAAGAAAGCAAAGCAGGTAGAAGAAGGGAAGTCACAAGGATAAGGAAAATACACAAAAGCTGTATGAAATCTTTGCATATTTTATTTTCCATCTTTATAGGGGAAAGACATTAGCAAAGTAACACCCATTCTTACTCTTTCCCAAAACATACCTGAAGGTGAGAAAGAGCAGAAATAATGAAGGCTAGGTTTGCATCCAGGGGTTTGCATCCAGGGGTTCTGAACAATGTAAGTAACTGGTAAGACAGATAACTATGGCTTTCACTTATTTTATTTCTAAATAGATCTGTTTAGACAGGCAGACAAGTGGTTATAACTCAGCTGCAGACATCGTGTGGCATTTTTAGCACCTGGAAAATTTCTCCAAAAGAAAACAACAAACTTCCAGAATGTGAAAATCTTATTTAATGTAATCTTATGTTTTTCTCCTTGCATTAAAAGAATTTATATTAAATTCAAACAGTACATATCTGCTAAAGAGGTTTTCAACAAAGTTAAACCACTTAACTGGAGAACAAACTGCTTACAAACCTGTAGGATGCATCGTAGTGACAAAACAGCAAAGTGGTTTTCTCAATCACAAACTATTTTGCTGTTAATAAAACCCATTTTCTTCAGTTAGGCCCAGTTCAAGAATGAGTTAATTTAAAGGCTGAGGAACTGACTGGAAGGAAGCATTCCCGCCCCCTCCCCCTCAACCTATAAAAGCTTGGGAGAAGAGGCTGATATCTCATAGCTCCACAATCTGAAAGAAATTTGGAATCGGAGAACAGTCCATGCAGACACCTAAGTAAGTAAGTCCAGCTGACAGATACTGTCCAGGATGTCAAACAAGTTAATCACCCCCCTAGTTGCCAGCGCAAAGCACAGCTTGCTTTGTCAAACACCCGGTGTACCTGACGCAGACTGAACACGACCTAGTGTGCTTTGCCATCTAATTTCATGTAACAGCAATGCTGGTCACACGCTCCAAGGCTGCTCCAGGATGTGAGCCCCGAGCTCAGCGACTGCAGATGGTCAGCAGGGTTGTTTCAAAATGCACGCTCCTGACCCAAATTGAAATGCTAATTATAAGGCAAATATAACATTAATGATTTATATCTGATCATTTCCTTAGTTTCAACAGCAAAACATGGCTTTAGACACTTTCTGTGCTTCTCGTGTATGTAACTCAGCGTTATTTAAACTGCATTTCTGCTAGTTCCAAGAAGACATCATGGGTAAAATATGACCACATGCTACATGCATCATTTGCTCTTTGTAACAAGAGTCTGTACACAATTTGTCAGCCTAAATAGCAAAAGAAGTACCAAATCAAGTAAAAAATTACATTGCCATTGACACTCAACACGAGACGGCTATCAATCAATCTAAATCAACCTTGCAAGAAAAGTAACTACAAAATACAATCCAAAAGGTTTTAAATCAAATCCCTCTTTTACTAATTAAGTACACAAGTGGAATCAGTGATTAAAATCAATTCAGCTAACCATCCTGAATTGCAAATCCAAGCATGATTTAAAGGACTACTAATAAAAATACAATTAAGACTCAGACAAGGAGCAGATGAGGAGCTGTAACTCATCTGTAGACAGACTATCACATCCACAGCTTGTGGAAATTTCCTACCAAAAGATTAAATAACAAACTCAGAGAATGTCAGAAGCATCCGAGGACAAACAACAAGTGAATGAATCATTTTTTATAGTTTACTGTAATTTACTGTTAATGAAGTCACAGATGCGACTGACACTTCGTGTGCACTTTCCTGATAAATTTTACAATTTTGGCGACATTCCCAGTAACATCTTTTCTTCTCTTTTCCTTGGTTAAAGGGATTTTTTCTTGTCTCAGCACCCACAGAACATGTCTGCAGCTACATTCATTTTAGCAGTGTGATGAGGTGAAGTTTGGATCTTTACCTACTCACGAAAACTTTGTGAAAGCTGTGTTTTGCCAAGAGCTCCCAAATCGTTTCACATTACCTACATTTCCTCTGGGAATCTGTTCCTTACTCCTGAAAGCTGTTTGCAACCCAGAAATACATTAACCTAAAGAGACTGAAACTAAGGATGGGGAATAGGATACCTCACCTACTGCAATCATTAGCTAGGGAAGCATGAAGAATTTAAAAGACACGTATGTAGATGTAGTGCTTAGGGACATGGTGTAGTGGTTGGGCTTGGCAGTGCTTGGTTAACAGTTGGACTTGATGGTCCTAAAGGTCTTTTCCAATCAAAACGATTCTATGGTGCCTTTTGAATCATCTTAATGTAGCAGACCCCAGTAATCCGAAGCAGAGTGGAAACAAGATGTTGACGACATGGAACAGAATGAGAAATGTTTTCAGGTTAAAACTAAGAGAGCCCATCCTTCTGGTCTGTTTATACAGATTTCACTGGCGGGTGGAACTGTAATCATTTCATTTGTAGCTCAAATTAAGCCAAATCAAAAAAAAAAAAAAAAAGCAACCGCAATAACTACATGTTTCCGCACACGTATAGAAATGTAACAAGGTTAACTGCTATAGTCTGAGAGTTCCCTGAATTCTCAGAAGCCTGAAGAGACAGGCTTGAACAACTGAAAAAATAAAAAGCATCCTTCTCTTTCAGCCTTAGCTTTCTGGCATTTAAGTGCACGAGAGGGCACCTAACAAGAACACAAAACTTGCAGGTGTAAACACTCGAAACCAAAAGCTTTTGATCATGAAGCTCCTTGTATAACTTTGACTCTAAAATCAAGTGGGTACTAGCCATTCATTCTACTGTCAGAATTACTCTAGCATGATATTCTACACATTATTTTTGTCTATAACTCTAAACACATCAGCGTTCTTACTGGAACAAGCTGTAGATACACAATGACATGCAAAGACGAAAAGCACCCATGAAAGTCATATAATAATGTCAGTTGTATGGCGCTTTCTTCCTAATAAACAGAAAAGCGCTAATAATTTAAGAGGGAGGCAATCTAAACCTCCAGCTAAATCAGCCCCGCAGAGTATTTCTTCAGGGATGGACTGAGGAGATCCGCTGCACCCTTGGGTTCATCTGGTTCTCATCCCCACCCAGGGGCAGGACCTGGCTTTGCACCAGACCTGCTCTTCCCACTCCCTTGTCTCTTTGCTTCTGCATGAAGGGAAAAAAAGCAAGATTTAGCTTATTCACGTGGCTTTTTTATCTTTTCAGCTTAGCAACTTCCCAGCACATACCTGTCCAAAAGCGGCTCTTACATCAAGATGCATCACATGTGTGCCTCAGTTTCCCGGTCAGTACTTTGCAAACCAGAGCTCCTCTTCCTATGCTAGAACGGCACTGGGTAGGAAGATCTGAAGCTAATTTACTAAACACAAGCTTAAAAAGGACTTTGGAGGAAAATATTTTGCTTCCTCAGATGTGAGGCCAATAATAAGTCTTTATTTTTGTCCAGTTTTCACACATACCATCCGGCGTGCCAAAGTCAAATGCAAGAAACATTTTGTCCTTTATTTTGAATGTACACAAATTATTCATGCACGAAAGTATACCAGAACATATGCATGTGCAAGAAATACATCTGCAGTGTTCTATGTGGGTAGTTCTTTCAAATCTTTTCAGCTGCATATTTGTTTCTGATGTCAGCATATTTATATGAAATTATATCTGTATGGAAACATCAAAATGAGTGATGTCCTTCAACTCAGTAGAGACTCAAAAACATCCACACAAATAAGATTATATAGCAACAATATAAATGCCCAGCATTTAGAGATAAAATATGCTCATTAAATTGTTTTGCCCTACAGATCCTCAGTTCAATGATTCATTCTGTCATTCTGGATATGCATAGAATATAAACTTTATTATAAATTTTGTTTGGTTTTCATCCTTCTCATGAGAACAGGGGAGAACAGAACATAAGATTGCTTGCATATATAGAAACAAAAAAAAATTCATATCCTGTTGAATGCTACTTCTAACATGAATGACATCTCTACTGTCTGCTTCTGAGATGTGGTAAAGTGTTTAAGCAAAGGAATTCCACATCCCATGTACAAGTGACCAAAAATACTTTGTCATGACTACTGCATTACAACTGTATTCATGTGTTAATCTGTCAATAGCAAACAACATAGCAGATGTGACATCATCCACATTCATCATTTCTTTCCTATTCAGCATACTGGATGATGCCATAGGAGCAACACACTTTCTTAATGAATGTTGCTTAGACCTCCTGCAATATGAACGTCTCTCTATGAGAATCTAAGCCATGAAATACTGAGTCATCTGAAAAACAAAGAACAATGAAGTGGAAGAAGTCTCAAAGTTAAATAAGACCGTGGATGTAGGAAGTCTGGAAGGAGGCAGATCAGGTCTTACACAAAAGATTACCAAGAGACTCGTTCAGGGACACACCAGAGTCAGACACGGCACTGCCTATGGAAGTAAAACACAGTGGTGATTGACGGGACAGTTAAACAAATATTCACACTAACCCAAAATTTCCAAAATATTTTTTAAAGAAATATGATAAATATGAAACAGTGTCAAGTAAAAACAAATTGGGTCCTTATCTCACTGCCGCAGTTGACATTGTATTACAGCTTCCCAGCAGGTGTTCATGTCAGATTAGGCATGCTAAGATCTAACAAATACAGTCCTCCCTACTACAGGAAGGCAAATTAACTGAAAAAACAAACCCAAATCACAGACAGAAATACCGTCAAGGAGAGACTGCAACAGAGTCCTGACTGACAGCATCATGATAGAAGCTTTTCTGGTTGAATATTAGTTTTCATTTTATTAAAATAAACACATGAATTAAAAATGGAACCATGCGTTGCGGTTCCCTGAAAAAAAAAAGTAAATGTAGTGCTTCAGTCCCAAAATAGGAATCGGGATATGCTCTATTTTTTCAGTATATATAAAAGACTGTATTTCCTTCGTGAGCCATGGCCAACCTAAATTTTAAAGCTGACTCATTTGTAACCTTTTCCAGTTAGCAAGAGCCCGGTGTTTACACATCTGTTGAAACACCATCCCGTTTGCAAAGTAAGATTTAATTGATTCCATAAGATGTTAAGACGTGGTTTAAATAAGACCACCACTGATAAAGAAACCATGCTAATTAATATCAGCATGCTGCTTCGTGTTCATCGGCCATACTAACTGCTCCAGTTTGGGTTTTGTTTGTTGGTTTGTTTTTGTTTTTTTTTTAATAAAATACCAGACCTTGCTGCAAAATTCTCCTTATTGTTCTGGCTAGAAATATTTCCCCTACAGACTACTGCCTCAGATTTTTGCAAAACAACCAAAGCACTTTGAAGCCTAGATAAAGCATTCTAGCAAGATAAAGGCACCTTAGGTATTAATGCTGCGGGTGAGCGGCTCTCTCCTACTAAGTCTTTGAGCAGACTCGGAGCTCATGATCAGAAATCAACAGAAAGCTGATATATATGCCTTTAAGGAGATCTTATTGTATGCCTTTAAATTATCATAGATTCACAGAATTGTAGGGGTTGGAAGGGACCTCCAGAGATCATCGAGTCCACCCCCCACCAAAGCAGATTCCTTAGATCAGGTCGCACAGGTAGGTGTTTGGACAGGTCTTGAATATCTCCAGAGAAGGAGACTCCACAACATCCCTGGGCAGCCTGTTCCAGTGCTCTGTCACTCTCAACATGAATAAGTTCTTTCTCACATTTGTGCGGAACCTCCTGTCGTGACCTCCTGTCACCTCAGTTTGTGACCAGTGCCCCTTGTCCTGTCCCCATAGGCCACTGAGAAGAGGTTGGCCATCTCCCTTTGTTTCCCACACTTCAAATATTATCTTTTTTTTTCCAAGTAGTTTAAAAAGATTAATCAATTAAAGTGAAATACATATTTTAGATAATTCTAAGATTCATCTTGGTAACTGACATTGTAAAACGAAAGATTTCAAACCTTACACATTAAATATTCACTGAAGAGTACCATTTTCCTTGTCCTATTTATGGGGTTGCATGGGGATATATATGATTAAGAGGAGAGTGAAAAGTGCTTACTCACTTACTTACATGTCTTAATGCTTACTGAATATCCCTGTTTCCCTAATTTCAAACCTATCATTTTCCTGGGTGACCAGAACTCTGTCACTTCTACTCTTCTAGTGAAACAAGCTACTTCAGAAGCACAGCTCAGCCACCTACTCACATCTACGAGATGTTTGTTCAGGTAAAGGTAAATCATTAGATCCCTCTTGGCAATGGACAACTGTGAAAGTCAGTAACAGGGCTCTAACAGGGATGAAATATCAACGAACCCTGGCTTAGAAGTTGCCTCTTCCACTCTCAACTTCACATACAAAGATCTAATCAAGACACAGAAATACTTGTCTTACAGGGCAAAAGATGCAAAGTAATTCATCTTCTCAAGTGACCAGGTCACCAATAACTAAATTCACATTCCCAAACTTGCATTTCTAGGTAAGATACCTGGCCTCTTAAATACAGAATGGGTCTTCAGGTTCTGGTGTTCTTGTTGTGCTCTTGCATCTGTTTTTCCCCATTGGAAAAAAACACTTTTTGGTCAAGTAACATTGTCTCCCATCAGAGTTCTCACAGACATAATCCCTGTTTTGGAGAGGACGATACAGTTCTCCAGGGCACCAGGACCCAGAACTGCACCATGCAACCTTCAGTACAATATCCAGGAACAACCTCATGAAATGTTATTTACCACTACACAAGGTGGAAGCCTGGCTGTCTCCAAGAAGATGTTGAATGGAGAATATGAAGACACCCATCCAAATGAAAGCGTCATGCTTCAGCATGCACCTCTCCTTGTCAGGGACTGAGGTGCCGAAGAAGACAAATGCTGGGCCCTGGTCTGTGCTCCATGGTCTGTCATGGTCCAGTACCAGATATGGGCAGGAACCCAGGGGCTCCAGAGAGAGAAGTAAGAAAGAAGGTACTTAGAGAAGAGGCTTACAATTACTGTGGCTGACAGAGTAACAGTTAGAAGTAGTTAAGTGGTCATAAGAATCAGGTAAGAAACTCAGCTGTGACACCAGAGGAGGCTCAGCACTACTGTCATGTACAAACAACCAGCAGCCCCTTTCCCCTACCTCCTCTGCACCTCTTTCAAAGCACTGTCTGAAAAATCAATGTTTTCAGCTAGTATTACAAAGCTAAGTTTCAAGGCAAACATATGTAAACACCTGATAGGTAAGTGTTAATAATTCACAGCAAGCTGCCAGCTTTTCATTAAGTCATTTAATGTGCAAAGAAAACATTGCCAAAGGTCCTTGGAAGAAACTAAATAACTTTCAGGCAAAAAGAATCACTTACCCTATCAGTACTGTTCATCAAAACTTTCATTTTGCTGCTTTTTAAAAAAGAGTGATGTTTCTGCCTAGAGTTTAAATGTATGTACTTACAACCACACACACAACCTCCTCACTTTCAGACAACGATGCCTCTGCCTTTGCTGGATGAAAAGGCAACATCTCTCTCTTTTCCAGCCACTGGGATTCAGTAATCCCACCGCAGAGGGCGGTACCTTCACAGCTACCATGGCTGATGGGTAACCAGAACATAAGGTGCACCATCCCCTCGTGCTCAGCTGGTCGATGAGGTAACACCACCGCTGCTCTCGTGGGGATCAAGAAAGAAGATTCTAAGACTCCTCTTGGAAAGGGCAGTAATGCTGCCCCGGGCAAGGGGCTGCCAGAGAGCTGGCCAGGTTCCAGCTGGGACACGAGACAAGTGGGGTGGTAAGGTGCCACTACAGGGGCAAGAGTCAAACTTAGTTTTGTACAGGTTATCTCACTTGTAAAGGGTGCTAAACTCCTTTCACAGTAAGAGCATGATCCAATACCCCAGTGAGGTTTAGTGTGTGCTAATGAAAAGAATTTAGATACAGTACAGATAAAAGTAGAATGATACTCCAATTTGTTTACTTTTCATTTATTATTCCTATGGTTTCTCAGTACCTCATACCCTCTCCTCAAGTTATTCTTAGGTTTAATTAGATTTCTCAGCTTAGTCGTTGCAAGACCATGGCTGCACTGCCATGGACCCAAGCAGATCCAGCGCAGCAGCCCTGCATCACACTGACTACCCAGCTTAGACCAGAGATCTTTACACCATGTCTCACTGTGCATCTCGACATACTCTCCAGAACACCAGCTGGGCCTATCCTCTCCATCATCCTCAGCTACCGCTTGCATTCATTCCACTGCAT
This sequence comes from Heliornis fulica, assembly GCA_013399135.1. Classification (NCBI taxonomy): domain Eukaryota; kingdom Metazoa; phylum Chordata; class Aves; order Gruiformes; family Heliornithidae; genus Heliornis; species Heliornis fulica. The sequence continues at coordinate 250,632 of VXBZ01000396.1, read as the reverse complement.
CAGGTCTCCATTACCCAGTTTTGTGTGCTGGGAACTTCCCTTTTCCTTCCCTCGTTCTTGTAGAACTTACCCCCAAACATCTGTATTAGTAACCTCCTATTGCCATGTCTTAAGATTCGCTAAAACTTACAAAGGAGAAAAAATATTTGCTGAGGTCAACAGGTATCACAAAACTGTCTCCACACAATTTCTGGTGCAACTGTCTCTCTCTGATATCTCTCCTGTAAAATTTCCAGGAGGTAAAAAAAATGAAAGGGTTCATACAGTATCTTGTACAGTGATGTCCTTACCTATACACAGGGTACCAAGACACTACAGTAATGTAAAAATCACCTCTGTAACGCAAGGCTGCCAGCAGTCCAGGGATGCCCACAGGAATCCTCTGGATTCTGGGAAGATTTTCATGCTGTTGGATGACCATTTCTGTCCCTCAACCCCCTACATCAGGGAAGAAACAGCAGATACTCTTATCACTCAGCTTTACTGTCTCGTCCCTAATTTGGGCATAATCCCAGTTTAAACCAGTTATCTAACAGCTAAATATAATTTCTGTAGGCTGTGTAGTTTCCAGAAATAACTAATGCTGCATCCTCTTTCCCCCATCAGGGAAACACCCAGGAGCACTTGCCAAATCCCACCCCACTGCCCTACTCAGTAGGGCCATGTGGCACAGAGACCTACCTTTCTCAGCAGACACTTCCCATACTGCTGAATGGATTAGCCACCAAATCCACAGGCTCTTCCACAACTCTGATTTTTCTGGGGCCTCCTCCCTTCCCAGTGCTTCAGTGAGCCACCCCCAGGCAGCTCCTTAAGGACCAAGCAATTGCCTGCCCACTGCTTCTGTCCCACTCTTCGAGAGGAAGTCAGGAGACACTCAGAGAGGCATCCAAGTTATGCATAATGTAAATATCCTAACAGAATGGATGCAGTCCCAATCCATAGTGAGAAGGAAGGAAGAAGGCAAAGGCAAAAGCTCTATTAGCCTCTGCAGTAAAAATCTGCAGCTGATCTTTTTCCAAGCTGGGGAAATTAAATTCTCCCTCAATGGTCTTGAGCACTGCCTCTATTCTTTTGGTTCAAATATTTCTTAAAAAGCTGGGAAGAACAAGAGCAAAACCAGAACCACAGCATTTCCAGAGTTTTCCTAATACAAAGCATGACAAAAAAAAAAATCTTCATTTCTCCCAAATTCAGTATGTTAGATCCTTTTCTACACATTCATGTGGTGCCAGTTGAGCATAAATCACCAGTCCCTTCCCCTGTAGCAAAGTCAGAAGTCCCCCAGTTCTCTCTGGTGGCAAGTGACCTCCAGCTATTCAATCCCACAACCACTCACACATGTCCTTCCTCCGGAATCTCCTGGAGAAGTTTGGTAGGGACACCTAATGCCATCAGAATCGAGCATGGGAGTCCCTGGTGTGGTGGCACACACAAGTGTGGAGTTGCTGTGCTGGAATGCAAAGCCATGTTCTCCTGACTCACCATGCTGAGCGTTCAAACACATCTCTGAGGAGCCTCAGCTCTCTCAGTTCTCTCAGGCCTCCGTAAACCTCACCCACCCTGCTTTGCTGTGTCTCATCTTCAGGAAACCACATCTCACAGCTGGGAGACTTTCCCTGACAGAACAAAGACAATAAAACCTTGACTTACTACTGAGGGATGCACAGTACTAAGAAATGGTATATTTGAAGTGATTTTTCTTTCCTGGGCATTGTACACTGAAATTTTGTATAAGTAACATACAGGTTTTTAGTAACTCCAGATGTACTTAGATTCTTGTGAAATTGTTAAACTAACATTTTTCCATCGGGTAATACTTCATGGAAGAGAAAGACAGAGAATCAAAGAACATTTTCCATGCAATAAATAATACTATTCACAAGTTTATAAAGAACCAATGCATGCATTACACATATATTTTTTGGCAGGCATAACATCTTGTCACAAAAAATAAATAAGTAGTCTTTTTCCCTTAATGTGTTCCTAATCAACCCATCCCCCTTCTTTCCATCCAGTACTTATAGCCACGCCCTCCTGGGTGGCTACCCCTCGCAGAAGGTGTGCTAATGTGGAGATACAACTCACAAGTACCCTCCTCAGGGTTTCACTCCCAAGCTTCTTTAAGTCTTGCAAAACAAATTAAGAGCACTTCACCACTGCACAAAATAATCTGCTAGTAAGACAAACCCCAGAAACTCAATCACTTATCCCAAAATACATACGATACTTTGGGTGCATCAACATTACAGCAACCCGGGTTCCAGCTACATAATCAATGGTCACCAAATCTCTGTTCAGCCATCCCAGTCCTTCATCCCCAATCTTTCCTGCCCTCCACCCCAGGGCTTCTCAGTCTCTGTGCCTGCAAAGGCTGGGTTACAAAATAACCAAAATAACTGAAAACATAACCTTTGGACTTGTCAGGAGGTCCCCTAACACTCCCCACATGCTGCTTGTTCTATGCCCTCAACAGTGCAGCAGCTGCTTCTGCTGCACCAGCATCCCACAGCCTCAAGCCTGGAAGGAGACCCCTTCCCTCGCTCCCTCTGACCCGTCATCACTGTCTCCAAGGAACATGCTGAGCAAACTCCCCTTTGCTTTGCTGCTTTCAGCCTCCCCTAGCATTGGATTTTCTTTCAAGAGGGGTCAACAAGCAAGAAGCCCCTCTGCAGCTCCCCCTGCTATCTATCTTCTACAGGAATCTTCCACACTCTCACGGGAACATCCCAACTAATTGTTCCCTTCCAGTTTTGCTTTGATTTGCCCCAGATGTTGTCAACTGTATTTCTCCTTTCCCCTTGGCTTCCACTCCATCTGTCTGAGTTTAATCCAGCACAAGAAGTGCTCCTGGTTTCCTACAGATGCTTCGGTCCTATTTTAATTAGAACAGCAATATGGTTATTAAATGCCTTTATCTCAACTGAAACACTGTATTTCAAAAAACTTGTAAGGAAGCCAGGAATAAATAATTCACTTCAGGAATCTCATGCTTTTCAACTGTAATTCAAGAGACATCTTAAGCCTTCTCTCTTCAGCTCCAAAAAAGGTATATGGCTAAAACTCACGTTGAATGCTAAATCCACATAACTGGACTTGGTCCAGAAGAAAGGTCTCCGTGAGCTCAAAGCACTTAGTTAAGGTGTCCTACAACCTATAAGAGACTGTGTAGTCACCACATCTCTAGGATAGCTGTGCCACATCGCTCTTCCCATGTCTCTATTTCCAGGGTACAACAGCTCTTCAACCTGCCATGCGAGGAGTGCCCACTCTATTCCCTAAAAAGGTTATTCGGATTCAGAAGACACGATTTAAAAGCTGGAGCTTGTGGGGCAAGGGCAATATGGACCAAGCAGTATAAGCCCCTTTACCTCTACCTACTCCTCCTGCAGTTGCACCTCACTGGCTCTGCTGGGGCTGCAGCTCTCCTCAGCCATGGGGATACAGGAAGGACTTCTCCCATAGAAATCAAGACAATATCCAGCTCCCAGCTAGCTTGTCAGAGAGATTCCCACAGAGCCAAGCCCTTGAATCGAGTATCTAAACATCAGGGAGCTTTGTTTTCAAATGACTCCCAGAGAGGAAGCTCCATTTGAGAAATATAGCTCTGCCTCATAGCTCCTTGAGTGTCTCCTCCAAGCCAGTTATCACAGGGACGGAAGGAGCTGCCAAAGAACAGCAGATCTTATCTTTTTAATTCTGGCACTGATGCCAGATCCCGCATACTATGGCAATCACAATTTCCATTCACCATCTGAGAGTATAAACTGGATGCTACTGGATTAAAGAAATAAAGTGCATACATTTGGAATTTCCTAATTCACTGGTACAGCCTCAAGGCACATTTCTAAAAAGCAAGCAGATACACTGTCACAAGCTGAAGATAACAAATGATAGCAGAAGGCAGCTGTAATAGAGCAAGTTGTGCTAAAGCACATAGTAATCACCATAAAGCAAGCACAAACAAGCCATGAGTAATATTTACAGAGACAACTCGAAAGCACTACTGAAATGAAATAAGAACCAGCTCAAGAAAACATACAGCCAAGACACAAGACCCCTTTAGTGCTACAAAAATGTTCTTCAGTTGTGTGGAAGACCTCACCATTGCAGACAACTTCCTCTAGGAAAGAAGAAAGGAAGAAGGGTCTAATTACTGCAGCAAAAATAAGGACACAAAAGATCTAGAGTAAGATTTAAAAAAACATTTAAACTATCTAGGTGCTCAAGGTTCATCTTCAAAAGTGAGTCAAGAGCTTCAGAACATCTCGTCACTAGAGATAATGGTGAGAACTATTCAGGGAGTACGACGCACCACTGCATCCAGTAAGGACCACACGCAACTGGTCAAATGCTGACCTTTCATCTTACCAAAGCACACCAGAGGCAGGAGCTTCTCTGAGGGTAAGCTGTGCAGCAGGTGCAGACCAAAGTGTGGAGCAGCCCCAGGATGGCACTCAGACACAGCGCTCCCAGGAGGAAACCAGGACAGCACACCACAAGTGAGTCGGAGCAGGGACACACAAGCAGCAGTCAAAGCTCTCCTCTTCCAAGTGGTGGTGGCACTTCAGTGGCAATCCTGTTTTCCAGCCCTAACGGTATTTTGCTTAGCTACCCATTTCTTATGCGGTTTTGGTCTTCCTTATCTCCTTTTATTGGAATGACATATCTGTAATCCACAGTGACCTGTTTTTATCTTTTAAATCTCTTGTCCATTGAAGGAAAAAAGTACTTATCAAGACTGCGAAAGATTATGACTCCGAGCCATCAAGCCTTTGCTTTATTGTGGGCAAGATTCTTCTGTCAGCCCAATTTCATACTCAGTGCTGGAAACTGCACCTGCTTGACAAACCTCTGCCAGCTAAACACAGACTTGCCAAAATCATTTTTCGAGAGCAAGGAGAAGAGACACAGGAGATCAGATGTTGACCAACACGCTTCAGTGGAAGAAAAAAACCCAAAAAAAAAAACAAAACCAGTGGCATTGCAAACAGCAGCAAATCATGCCCCGTGTTCCTCTTAAATAGCAGCATGGAAGCGTTTAGTTAGCAAGCCAATTTGGTACCAGCTTTTTCTGGGCCCTCTGGCCCCATCTGCCTATTCCAGTTTAGTTTAGCTTTGGCTGATCCCAGTTACATAACTGTACCCTTAAGCTCATAAGTTGTAAGGTCAATATCGGGTTAAACTGTTGCTGTGTAAGACAATACAGGCGAAGCCTGAACTGTCCTACTGCCACACCTATTTTTCTGTGTATCTGATGCAATTCCCGGCTCTAAGCTCGGCAGGAGGTTTCCTTTTCTTCTCACATACTATTTCAATTTATTTTTTTTTCTTTTCATCTGCAGTTTCTCACACAGATTATTTTTACTTTTGTAATACACTTCAGCAGAAAGATGACTAAAACAAAAAGCTGAATTGACAGGGATGCCTCTGTACCATCATTTCCCTACAGGCTTTGAGCTGAAGTGTTTTTAAGCAGCTCATCATATGGCCTGGCATGAGCACACTGAACTGCCATGAAATGGGGACAGAAAAGGGAATGGAGTTCTGCCAAACTTTCAGTATTTTTAAATCTGAAGTGAAATAACCCACAAAATAAGACAGAGCCCAACTTCAGAGCCAGCCTATCCCAACAGCACGTTGTCCTGAAGGTAAGACATCTTGTGAGCCCAGGACTCCCTAATGTTGGACATCACAAACAGGCTTAGTTAAAGGAGCTGGCAGGAACCCTACCTGGCACACAGGTACTGACCTTTCCCTGTCAAATCCCTGCTGAACTTCTGCTACAGTGCTGTCAAGCTGTCTCTTCCAAACACGTACCTGAGACGGGTTTGGTTGGGGTTTTTTCAAAATTTTACTGACAGCTCTAAAAAAAAAAAATCAATTTCAAAAAGTGCTTTCTTTGCATTTGTGAGATGCCAGCAGAGCAGCAGCTATGTAGCTGCAGTGAAACTCAGGGAGTATTTGTGCAGCAACAACTTTGGAGAATGACGCGGTGAAAGACATTGCTCTTCTTGTAAGCCAGCTTCAGCTTGACACTGGAAAGCATCATACTTTGTGCAGTAACCCATCAACTTCTGTTGTAGCAAAGGGGAAGTTCAGGTTGGATATTGTGAAAAATTTCTTTACTGAAAGGGTTGTCAGATATTGGAACAGACTGCCCAGGAAGGTGGTTAAGTCACCATCCCTGGAGGTGTTTAAAAGAAGAGTAGATATTGTGCTTGGTGACGTGGTCTAGTGTTGGAGGCTGGATAGATGGTTGGACTTCACGATCTTGAAGTTCTTTTCCAACCAAAACTATTCTATGATTATATTCTATGATTATAAAGGGAAGACACAGGAGTTTTCACAGAATCACAGAATGGTCTGGGTTGGAAGGACCCCAAGGATCATCGACTTCCAACCCCGCTGCCACAGGCAGGGCCACCAATGCCCAGGCCTGGATCTAAACAAGGTTGCCCAGGGCCCCATCCAACCTGTCCTTGAACACCTCCAGGGTTGGGGGAGGTTGGGCTCCTCAGAGGTGTGTTTGCCACCTCTCTGGGCAGCCTGTTCCAGCACCTCACCACTCTTTCTGTGAAGAACTTTTCCCTTGCTATCTAACCTAAACATTCCCTCCTCTGGCTTAAATCCCTTCCCCCTTGTCCTACCACTATCTGCCCTTGTAAAAATCCAAACCCCCTCCTGTCTGTGTGCTCTCTTTAAGTACTGGAAAGCTGCAATGAGGTCCCCCCACAGCCTTCTCTTCTCCAGGCTGAACAAGCCCAGCTCCCTCAGCCTGTCCTCACAGGGGAGGTGTTCCATTCCCCTGATCATCTTCGTGGCCTCCTATGAATCCTCTCCAACAGCTCCACATCTTTCTTGAATTGGGGGCCCCAGATCTGGATGCAGTACTCCAGATGGGGCCTCCCAAGGGCAGAGTAGAGAGGGACAATCCCCTCCCTGTCCCTGCTGGCCACCCGTCTGCTGATGGAGCCCAGGAGACCTCTGGCCTTCCAAGCTGCAAGAGCACACTGCTGGCTCATGTTCAGTTTCTCATTCACCAGGACTCCCAGGTCCTTCTCAGCAAAGTGACTCTCAAGGAGCTCTTCTCCCAGCCTGTATCTATGTCTGGGATTCCTCTGGCCCAAGTGCAAGACCTCACACTTTGTAGTGTTAAATCGCATTACATTCACACGGGCCCACCTTTTTCAGAGTTTTCATTCTACTGTGGAAAGAAATGATACTCAAGAGTTGCAGAATCACAGGAAAAAAAAAAGGCTCAGAAGGGACCTCTGAAAGTCATCTAGTCCAATTTCCTCAAACTGGGTCCAGGTTCAAAACTTGACTTGGTTCCTTGGGGCTATGCCTTGAAAATTTCAAGAAGAGAGGTTCCAGAGCTTCTCTGGGCAACCTATTTCAATACTTAACCACTCCTGTTGTGAACGGTCTTAGACCTACTCAAAATTCCTCTTGATACAACTTGCAACTGTCACTGTGCAACTCTGACAACACCCAGCTCCATCTTTCCCATAGTCCCCATGTAAGTAGTGAAAGTGAAATCACGTCTCCCCCCTTAATACTCCCCAGGCTGAAACATATCCCATCCTTCCCCTGTGCACTGAGCACTCCCATCCCCCAACCAGCTCCAGGGACCTCCACTCCGCTTGCTGCAGAGGTGCCTGCACTCCTGTGTACAGAGGAACTCTGTACACAGGAGTGACTTCCCTGAGCAAGGGAAGTGACTTCACAAAGGTGAAGTCACTTCCCTTGCTCAGACCACCCAGAATGGAGGTATCTTGTTCTCCACACTGAACACCTTCCACAGCTCACCAATTAATCTAACTGGTTTTCCTTTGATACGTTTGAGCTGGTGCAATTTAGCTGTATTTGGGCTAAACAACAGGCAGGAGGGTCTGTCACATAGTTCACTCCAAGGCAGAAAAGTATGCTCATTGGTCACAATCGCTCTGCCTCTGTTGAGGAGAGGCTTATGGAACAGGAAAGTTCTATCTGAGCATTGGTGGAGCATGGAAATGGTATGTACTCAGATCTCAAGCAGAGAAAAGGATCAGGAAGCATTTTGGACCGTTTACCAGAGATTTTTCAAATATGCAAATGTAAATCATACTGATTATTCTGCTGGAAACTTGCTTTAAAACACCCATACAGGTTGACTGGAAATTGCATCATATACCTCTTCTGAATATAGGATAAAGGCACATTATCCCTGAAAGAAACAAAAACTTCTAATTGTGTTTATCTACATAATTTAGTAACCTAATTCTCCCAGCTGGCTATGGTTTGGTACCCACTCTCTGGCTCGGTCCACTTTGGTATCTTCACGAACACACTATCCCCTTTAAAGACACGTGAGATGTGTCTGGTCGGCACGCCGCTGCTACAAGAGCTATCACTGGGTGCAGAGACACGAACACATGCTCAAGAAACAGTAGTGCAGCAATGAGCAAAAGGCACACCATATTTTGTCAGCGGGAATGGTATGAAATAGCCACAAGAAAACACAACCATATTGTTCTAATTTAGGATAAAGTAGATAGGGTCTTATTTCGGAGCATGGAAATGTAATCTATCCCAGTCTCTCTTTCCCCGACGCCCCTTTCAAATAACAGCCTGCCTTGTCATCCACATTAAATTAACAGCTAAACATAGCTGACATCCAACCAGGATGTTACAAGGATTTAGCCTTCCAATGTGCACACATGCTTACAAAAGAAATTGTGGTAAAGAGATCAAGATCAAAATACTATTGCCCAGCATCCTTTCAAAATCAAGGGCAGGGGAAAAAGAAGAGGAATTTCTTCAGGATTTGAGAAGGATCAATATGATACCGATGATCCAAACAGCAGGATTCAAGAAGTTGTACACATGTGTTAGCTCACATTTTTTAGAATCATTGAATTGTCTTGGTTGGATCGTCAAGTCCAACCAACCTTTTTAGCTACAAAACCTCCCATTTCACCTGTCAGCCTTTCCTGGAACTTGACAGCACTGCACAATGAAACAATTGTGTAGCTTCTATCAACAGAAGACAGTGAGATCTCTTGGACAGTTTGCCTAAAGACTCTGTTGTGCCTAAACTCTTATGGGAATACAATTCAAAAAGGTTTATTTAATAAATTAAATTAAATACCTCCTATGGGAAGCAGAAGACATAACAGAATGAAAAACATTTCCTGTAGGAGGAGTATTTTTAGACTTTCAGCGAGAGGCAAATGAAAACTGAACAGAGCGCTGCCAACTGGTTTCTCACCATATTACTCTCAGTAGGGTGCAACTCAACTGAATTTACCCTTTGGAGAAAAAAAAAGAAAAAGTGCTCAAAACCCATCCTGCCCTATTACAACAGTGGCAGAAAACAAAGTGATAAGGCAAATAAAATCTGAAAATAGAAGTGTAAAAATTGTATTAGTCTTCCTCTTACAAAATTGGTCATAGATGTTCAATGGAGACCCATCACTGAAAATCAAATCAAGGAAGAATGTCCTTTGGAGACACATGACTCTGAGGCAGTGAAAAGAAATCCTTATAATACTATTAAGGAAGTAATATTTATTTGTTAGCAAAATCTGCATCATACTCTCTACATTGCTGAAAATCATTCTGTCCATTTATGAGATAAACCATTTATGAGAGCAAAAGGATTCATTGACTGGGACAATCCAAACAGTAGGCAACAGCTACAGTAAAGCAGCNTCCTTTTTATTGCTTGGCACAGAGGATAACTCAAGATATACATAGCAAGAACAAATAGAAATAGATGAAAGACAAGACCAACCTGAAAAGGTCCGAGTACATGGAACAAGAACCCATAAATGAAAAGGGGAGGAGAAAAACAGTAAGTCCCAGGAGGTCCTCAGCATCCACCATGAGAGTTTCTGCATGGGGCTGAGCGCTCTTCTGCATCCTCACTAAGTGCAAAGCTCAAAAATCTCTTTTTGAGTGTAAGTCAAACAGTCTTCATGGAGAAATGCTGTAAATCAGAAGGACTACTCATTGAGAAGATACAGACAGAGGCAAATAGGAAGATCCAGTTCTGGATTCACAACTTGAGAGGCTGATGCAAGCTGTTCCCATAGCCAGGGTTGTGAGGATGATGACCCAGGGATAAGAGCTTTAGGGTGGGAAGCTGGGTGTTTGTATTTACAGGACAGAGACGTGGTACCTAACCTACTTAGCCCCAAAAACATGAACATGTGGTACCCAACATCTGGTTCCAGCATGATGATGTGGTAAGCGTCAAACACTGGAAGCTCATCCGATCCTTCAAAAACACTCTCAACTCTCCCAGGGATTTAACAACTCTTTGCTGACAGCCAGAATTGAACAGACTTGAAGCAGCCAGTCTAGTACACATCTAGGAAAAGCTAAAAGTTGCACAGAAGCCTGTGCATAAATTTCCATTCGTATATATCATTGTTACAGGATAAGAATAGATTAAAAAAATAATAGAAACTATTCTGAGAAAATACAGCTTTAAAATCTGCACAAAACAACAGACAAATGTTTTAAGGAGAGATTAAAGAACTAAAATTCCTAGGATAGAATGACAACTAAAGGCTTTGCTTCCTATATGATACTCTGTTTTGACTAGTAGAACGCACCAAAATTAAACCACACACTGGAATATTCTGTCAGATCAAAGTCTGAGACCTCAGGACCTTGTAAAAGAGGACAATGGGTTGCAATGTCAAATTCTAGTGGAGTCTGAATCTTGCCTTTACCCCCTTATTTCCCTCACTTCCAGTCTCCACAAGCTGAATGAAACTTGGCCTCTTCTCCCACCACCCAGACGCCTGGTTCAGTTAAAAAACGGTATAACCCAGGATGCACAAAAGCTATGTTTTAATACATCAGCTTAATCCCAACAACCCTTACGTTCTAAACCGCTATGTCACATGGTCAGAAAATCAAATATGAGCAGCATTATATCATGCTCAGTGAGACTAAGATAGCACTGCCTTTGTAACATTACTTTTCCTTACCTTTTTACATGAAGATTTCAACTCTGCAACTCGGACGCTGACACAATCTAGTTACTATTACACCAGCACAAGTGTTCAGCTCTACTTGCTCAGAACTCCCTGCTGGCTTTCATTATGACATTTATATCTAGAAGGAAAAAAAAAATACCCCAACCTTGCTTAATACCTCTGTGCTTGCATCGCCACATCACCGCAGAAGGGCGAAGAGAGACTCCTGAAGCGTCCTCCACCTGCAAGTCATCACAGCTGCAGTTCTTGTCATACGAGAGAAGCTGCAACACTAAACGTGCTGCAACTCCATCACAAAGTCAAGACAGCAGTCTGGGTTGTTGATATTTTAGAGGCTGCTCAGAATTACTTTTCAGCCTTGTTTCTATTATTTTCACAAGTTCCTTTCCCATTACTTAAGCAATGCACACTCGGGGAGAATTCTGTCTGTCCTAGCTGTCAACTCCCATATTTTCCCCAAATGTCTTCAGACGTAATTTAGCTGGGAACGGGAAGAGAGCATTTGCCAAATTCAGAAACATTGGATATATTTAGTTATTTTCAGTGGCATTCCTCTTCGAACAAAATCCGCAACATTTCTACCCACCCAATTCTGCAATTATTGAACTCCTGCAGCATTGACTGGGATGGACTTAGGCTGAAAAGAATCTTTGTGTCTAGTGTTTTAGGGTGTTATATGGAAGAAAATAAAGCAGAACAGTTCAGTGGTAACCATCAGCACGCAAAGTTTTTTACTTTAAAAAACAAAAACATACATAGGTTTCAAGTATTTTATTAAAAAGTCCCTCTCAAAGGCAAAAATGCAAGTTGGCAATTTTGGGGACGGGGGGAGTGTCCAATTTGTAAATGTTTGGAGTAAGACCAAAACAACCCATGGTGACAAAAAGCCACCTAAACATTCTAGATCTCCATTTTGTTCTCTGGACAGTTCATCGGGGCTCATCTAAACCTGTCTTCTATCCACATAGTAAAATGTCTGAATTAGGTATCAAGGTGCTTAAGGATAACAGGCACTGAATTATACATCACTCTTCAGAGATTATTATGGCAAAAAGATTAACTAGCACTGATAGCAATTTAATATACTCCTTATGATACCTCCCCAAAGACAGACACATTTTCCAGCCAAAGGGGAAACAACTTTAGAGCATCTCATCACAAAAAGCCACACAATAAACACAGACAAGTGTAGAATATAGGACTGAATTAGTTTACTGGGGAGTACTGACCTTTAGATGATGTGAGCTATTGAAGTCTTCAGGTGGTAGAGCCTTATCCCCAGATTTGAGTGCAGCAGCTTTGCTTTTGCACCTGGAAGGTTTCGGCTTAACCCCTAGTTTGGCAAATGTGCTGTCACATCAACACTGCTCAAAGTGTGATGCCTAATGAAAACTGCGGGAAGGGCATCTTCTCTGAGGTATCTCACACTAAATCTTGTGAAAGTGATGCAGCACATGTATACTTCTGTTCCATGTCTTCTTCATGCACCATTAATGAATAGGAGAAAACTGCCTTCTTTCTCTTTTCTGTAGATGACCTACGAGTTTCAGAATATGCATCGATCACAGCTCATGAGTTGAAGAGAAGAAAAAAATAAAAACTCTCCCTCCTCTAAATTCAAAGAGAACAGGTTCTGTTCCTGCAAACTTGATCACGCAGTCAGTCCTGACTCTCTCCAGAACAACCTGTCCTGTTAACCTCGAAGAACATTCACTCAAAGCACCCGAAGATGGATAACCATATGGGAATGGGACCTCTCAGTTTGCCCAGTTTTTAAGAATTTTGCTTTGCTTGTTTTCTATGAAAGTATTTTTCATACATGTCCTTCCACCAATACAGTTTTGAAGCAATCACTGACTGTAAATAAGTAGAAAGATGCAACCTAACCTCTCAGGAAGTCTGAGAAAAAAGGCATTAAAAATAATTTGCCAACAACAGTCATGCTAGGGGAGAAACTTTGGCAAGCAAGTGGACAGAGAAAGATGGAATCTGGGACCACTTTCCTTATGAATTTGAACTCTTAAATTAGCAAGCAAGTGAATTTATGGACACTGAGTTCCCAAGGTACCTATCAGTTGAAACTGCTTTTGTGAGCGTTCACTACTTCCAATGGCCATGCCCTGAATTAACAGTCCATGTGATTCAAACAGATGTTATAAATCAATTTGACTGAAGTAACAGTGCTCTGATTTTGCAAATGGGAGACTCCAACATCCCTGCAGCCAGCCACAGCTTAACTGGCAAGCAGCTCAAAGCAGCTCAGGAGACACTAGCATGACTCCTGGCTTCTCCACCAAAACCTGGTGATGAGCCAAGGTGACCTTCTCTCCTGCAGCGTGGAAAACCCCTCACCCCGTTGTCCTTGATAGAAAGCTTCTCTGGGTGAGCGAGCAGGTTGATTGCAGGCTGCATGAGGAGGAGGAGGAAGAGAGGAAGGGCTGAGCCAACCACCCACCGCAACCTGCCGGCACTGAGCAACAAGTTGCAAAGTTGTGACAGTGCCTCCGGCTCCCCGATGACTCGGGACACAAGCAGGAAGACTGCAGATGTTATGCTACCATTACTTTAAAAACAGCTCTCCCAGCCCATGTAAGTGTAAGTGTGTAGATTTGGTTTATCGTAACAAAGAGATTTTTCTCGCATGCATTCACGTGATTTGCTGTATTTGTTACACCCATGCTGTAGCTTTTCCATTGATATTGTCCATAGGAGAGAAAAATAAGCAGGAATAACACAACCTGAGCCTTCTCACAGATCTGCTCAACATGAGCTATTCCAGACTTCTCAGCTGGAAAAAGTGTTCCGGTCAGCCAATGAGAAACACTTGTGTCCTTAACTTGTACAGGACTTATTCACAGATTTACACGTAAAAGTGTGAGTAAATTTTGGCAGAATCAAGGCATTAAGGTTAATATTTTACCTCCTTTTTTCCATTACATTTAGTTTACTCAGAGAATCATTCTTATAAAACACTTAATGAAAGAGTAATAGTCATGCCCAGGGACATGGTGGCGTCACCATCCTTGGAAGTATTTAAAAGGCATGTAGACGTTGTGCTTGACGACAAGGTCTAGAGGTGGACCTTTAATACTTTTATACCTGTCATTGTTGATAGTTATAACTAAGTTGTTACCTGTTTAAAAACTTGAAAATAGAAACTCTAAAACCATCAGGTATCAGGCTGCATGTCAACCCACATGCAACACGAGAAATCTGCAGTCATGACCCACCACGACAGCTTGGCTTCAGTTTCAGCATGCCCTCCTACTACATCACAGCCCCACCACTGGGACTGCTGCAATGACTACTGTGACGACACTGTGCCTGAGGGCTCACAGAGCATCCACTGTCTCACCGGAGGCTTTTTTTCCCTGATGCTGCAGCTCCCACAAACCTTTAAAATCATGACATTTAAGCTAACTTAAAATTTGAGCACCAACAGATGAAACACTGCAAAGGGTAACTTCTGATTACAAGGCTCTAAGAATCCATTTTTGAAAACCGCTGAAAACCTTCACTCTCATTCAACACCAGCCAACACCACGCCTGAAGCCGGCACCCAAGTGCCATCGCTGCTCTGTCCTGACTGGCAGATGCTGACAACTTTCATACCTCCTTACAGCTAACAGGTGGATGTGGGGGGCTCATATGGGGTGAGAGGCAGCCTTTGCCCTTAAAAAACCGCCTCTGGTAGTCTTGTGCAGTGATGGTGCTTAGTTTGCTTTTGGGTCCCAGGTCACTGGTGTAAGGTAGCGATTTTTCAAGGGCTTCTGCATCCCACAGAAACAATGGGGGAGGGAGGGCGTTTTTGTTGACAGATCTAGTTAGCGGTGGCTATTTATAATAAGGACATCTTAAGTGGCAACGGCGGTATAAGCAAAAGGCTGCCTTCCGACCCCTACCCGAAAGCTCCAGGAGGCACTACTGAACAGTCACGAGTAACACCTCATCGCCACAAACAAGGATGGAGAATCCACACCAAACAAAAAATTTCTTCTCCTGCTATGAAGGGCTGCGCGTAACCAGCTCGCAGAGCAGTCGCTATCAGAAACAATGCCACATTCCTTGAATGCATTCGTCCAGATGGTACGATATCCGCAGCCCAATACCGACTGCATCCAAGTCAAATGGATAAATATTTGCACTGCGAAGTTGGATTTGTCCTGGAATAGGATCGCTCCTCATGTGGTTCTTACACATGTGCGTTGACAAATAAATCACAGATCACTGGGTGTGAGCATTAAAAGTAATTTGTCTGTCTTGTTAGAAACCATCGCATACTTCAGTTTACGAGGTGTGAAACTGGGAGGGTAGGTTTTACATGCCCGGGACAACTATACGCGGAGCCCGTCGAGGGAACATCAAACGCCGCCGTCCGCCCCACCGACGCTGCAGACCCCTGCTCTAATACCCGTGTCCGCTTCCCACCGCGGCCTCGACGGCACCGCAGGCACCGCCCGTGGCCGTGGCCGGCCCTGCCGCGGACACGCACAATCACCGGGAGCGAGAAGCACCAGCAGCTGCGGGGCTCCGCGGGGACGCCCCTGCCTGGGGTGGGGTGGGGGGCGGCACACGCCGAGGGCGAGGGCGGCGCGACGGGTGCCCGTCCCTGGAGGTGGAGGGGGGG
>VXBZ01000396.1:199752-223825 GCA_013399135.1 Heliornis fulica | reverse complement strand
GGGGAGTTCATTGACCTCTTTTCCTTGCTCCACACAGAGCTGGCCCCCGAGCACGGCCCGCGCCCGGGGGACACGCTGGACCAGTGGGTCTCGGCCTTCCTGGTGTATGCCAGCGTGCTGTGTGAGAAGGACCCGGCGCGCTGCGGGGCCATGTTCAAGTACCTCGACACCATCCGCAAGCTGCACGCCACGTACGGGGGCACCTCGTGGAGGAGCTACGATGAGGACTTTCGGCGGCGGGCGGCCAAGGACCCTTCCCTGCCCTGGGGCGACGTTGACCTCGACCTCTGGATGAAGTGGATGGCACCCCTCAAGGCGCTTGTCAGCAGGCACCCGCGTGCTGAGGGCGAGACGCAGGCCACACCGGCCCCGCCGCCGCCATCCCAACCACAACCACCCTCCCAGAGCCCCAAGCAGGAGGAGAAAAGCCAGGTGTGATGGACCGGAGGCTGTGGTGGTGCGCTTCCCCTCAACCCAGGCCGGGAGCAGTGCCCCCTTGGAAGGGAAAGGGAGAAGGGGGCAGTTGAGGTGCTCTTGAGCTGGTCAGCAGCTGTGTCATGGTGCTGACCCTTTACCCGTGGTAATTGTAGGGCCGTGGCATCATCTTGTGGGGCATGGAGCCATGTGGGAGTCCAGCTGGCTGCTGTGGGAAGTGTGGGCATTGCTGGAGAGAAGGGTACTCTCAGTGAATAATTATTTGTGGCATTTATTGCTTTGGCCACGAGAAATTAGGAACCCCTCCTAATTCCCTCCCTGGTATATAAGTGTGTTTTTCCTGAAGACATTAGAAGAAAGGTGTGGCGTTTCTGTTTTCCTCTGAGTTGTCTTTAAAAAAGTTAACTTTTTCAGCAGTGTAGTTACCCATATGTTAAGACAGAGAAAGTACAGACTCTTGTTACTATGGGAGCATGTGGTAGCGTCAGGCTGTGTGGGAGGCCAGAAAAAAGGATGTGAATAAACTTCAATATGAATGGCCAGTGCTTTCCAATTCACTGTGATTTGGAGATTTAAACCGATCTGGGTCTTGGTAGATTTAGTCCAAACATACTGGTCTGTTTTGTGAGAAAAGATAGTGGGTGTGATAAAGAGTAGGAAAGAATGTGTACATTTAGATTTTATTTTCAGGATAGGCACAGGGTGTGACAGAATGGGCATAACTCCTGATGTACAGGGGCAGATCTACCCTTTTTGCTGCCTGAGCTGTGGCAGCAAGAGCTCCACGGGTGCAAAGGGCTGCCTGCCTATGTTAAGGGTTGTGCTGCCTCTCATAGCAGTGGCCGTAATCTGTCAGATCCCCAGCACAGAAAATGCTGAACCACGCTGAGTTTCACACCAGCTGAATGATGGTGGGGAGATCTATTACATTGCCACTATTTATTTCTAATCTTTTTTTAGGACCGTAGGAAAAACCTTTGTGTCCTTGAAGGGCTTTTCCTAGTTCTTCAGTTGCTGTGTTGCTGGGAATTGCCAGTGCAGTGGAGTGGCTGAATTTTTCATCTCTTAGCCTGATCTGGACAAGGAGGACCCTTTTTCAGGGCATTTGCAACCATTTGGCGTGTCATACAGTATCTGTCTGTCTATTGATCTGTCTTCTCTGGGCCAGTGTGTGACAAAGAAAGGGGGCAACTGTCATGAGGGACTATAGATGCACAGTTCCCGGTGCAGGCCTTGTGGCCTTTGTGCCTTCTGTGGTTTCTGCTTTAGATTTATACAACTTTTTGTGATATCTCTGTTTAGATTTCTCCATTCTCAAGAACGACGACTCAGTTCTTGTTTTGACACGGATCTTATGTCAGCACCAGATAAGCAGTGGGTCATAGATTTCATCTCATCCGAGACTGGATCTTCAGCTTGTCACGTTAACCGTGTAACTTCTTCCACAGCAGCCGGTGTCAGCTCTGCACCGTTCTCTGCTGTGGTACCGGAGGTCTTGAGCCCATTTGGTTTTGTGGAAATTTCCCAATTGATTTTTAGCAGTGGCATTGACGTATTGTGTTGGGTTTTTTTTCCCCTATAAATTGTGTAAAGAAAAACTTGTTTATATTAAACTGATATTTGTAAAGTTAATGTTTGTAAAAACAGCACTGCTTTAGCAGCACAGTGAAAGCAAAAGTAAAAGTTATGCAATAGTTGAGTGTGGGTTCAACCACCTTTCTAATATTAGAGCACATTTTAATTGTTAGCACATAACCTCCTATAACTGTTTAAAAGACAGAAATGCCCTTAATTGAAATAATGGTTAAATGTAGATGAGACCTAGGGTACAGCATGAGTTTACTATTTGCCAGAGAGCAGAAAGGAAACGTTGGCCTCTCAGAGATGAGTTGTGGGTTTCCTGTGCTCAACCCCACTCCTCAGCTCCTTGCAAGCTCTGATTATGTTATGTAAAACTACTTCAGAGAAGTAAGATGTGACTGCACATTTGGTCATAAGAATCAGATAATAAAAATGGAAGAGTATAGGCTTTTATAAACTTGGGGCTTTGAACAGAACCTAAGCTTTTCCACATTCATGCTGTCAAGAGGAAGAGGAGGTGTTTCACAAAGACCTTTTCTTCCAGATTGTTTGTGTGAACTGATTTTGTTGTCAGGATTTCAAGGGATAGCACTAGGCAGCCTGACTGGATTTCACTTCCTGCTTCAGTTAAAGGCTGCTTAAATTTCAGCTGATTTAGTGAGGGTATCCCCAGTTCTGCAGTCTCACAGAAGGTTAACCAGTAAAAACAAAGTCAAGGAAAACAAAGTGGTGTGTTAGAGGCTAGCTGTCCTTTTTAAGACACCAGTGAAGAGCTGTAACTTTGCTTTACACAGAAAGGTCAAAGTGAGACACTCTGGTTTTAGTATGAATGCAATTAATTGGCTTCTGTGTAGGGTAGCTGAGATTGATTCATGCAAATTCATGTTTGCATTAACTTCAGGCAATTCTCCATATTTTTTTTTCCAGACTCCATGAGAACAGAAGGTCGGTTGGGATGGCAATCAGACTAAGTGGGTGAGTTTTATATATAAACTGACTAACTTTGGATTTTGAATACTTGCAGATTTGTTAAATACAGAATTTCTTATTGGTGCCAACAGCCTGACTCCGTTGGTGTTTAAGTGGAGCTCTGGTATTCTAGTGCATTCTTTTACCTCTGCTTCTGTTGCGTTGCAAGCTGTGCTAGAGAAGACGTAGGAAATTCATTTTACCCAATCAGCAATTGTAACAATGGACTACAAACCTGCAGAGCAAGCCAGTTTGCTGGAAAACAGGAATTCCTGCAGCGCAACACTTGTCACAGACTATCCAAAGAGGGCAAAGATTCAGGAAGGTGAATAAATTGAACATTGGTTGAATGAGGTCAGGAACAGTCTCCCGGAGGAGAAACCTGCCCTAAAATACTACTTTGAAAGTATAAGCCAATTTAATGTTCAGATTAACCCTCCTCATTTGAGCAAACTTGTGTGCAATCCTGGATCTTTGCAGATCACAACCGGACACTTCAAAAACCTATGTACTATATTTGTTTTAAAAAAAAAAATAAATCATAACTTGTCTTGTCACAGCTGTTACTTTTACCATTTCACTGAGAATATCTGCAACATAAATGTGTATTTGACTTGAAAGAGTATCATACAGTTGGTATAATAACTCAGGTTGTCAACAGAATTATTCTGAGAGGCTAAATCTTGCCTCTGTTCTTCTCAAAAATGCATTCATCATTACTGTGATCAGCAGAAATAGCCTGATTGTGCATTACAAAATTCTTGATTAAATACAGTAATTGACCTAAACTATTACTCGCTTTTTTTATGTTTATAGAATACTTAGAATCCTGAGCATCAGACTAGACTTTTGTAGTCTGGTGTTCATGGTCTAGTCATTCTACATCTCAGTATTTTGTTTTCCTTTTCCCTTGCATACTAGGGAGTATGATCAAGGTAATACTATGATCCAGTAACGCGCATGATGGTAAGGGTATGCCTTTAGTTGTTTCAGGAAAAAAAGCTGCCGTTATCTGCTCTCCTTTGCCTTTGTTGGTAGTTTCAATAATATGCATAACATCAATTGTTTGTAAATTGATACTAAACTGTTTGTGAATTCACCTAAATAAATTTTTATATATAAATGCTGTTCTTAACCTTAGCTTTTTTTTCTCCCTCCTTTATTCTTGCATTGTTGCTTCCCTTTGGTAATCACTTTTCCCATCGCCTGACCTTTTACAGAATTTCTGGTTTTCGGTTATGAAAGCACAACTGAATCTTAACTATTGATAGAAAACTAATCGGCCTTTGAAACTGGCTTTCAGTGTTTTGTGTGTAGGCTTGATAATGTTGTAACTTTAGTTGTTGTAGTTTACCCATCTTTGCCAGTTTTTGAGACCACAATAGGTGTCAGGCCATGATCTGTCTGAAAATGAAAGAGCCACTGTACCAGTGTTTTACTGGCCTCCAAACTGGGAGGATCCAGTGAATGCTGATATGCATTCAGTACAGTAGAATATAGAGCACTTTTCCTGATGGAATTGCAAGTTACAAAAATATCTTTCACTTCTGAGAAGGTGCCTAAGCTCAATTATCGGATCACTTATGGCATTTTTCGCCTCCTTTTTTATTGAGGAATCAGAACTTGGTTACTTGCTGCACCTCTTCACTGTCGTTGCTACACAGGAACCACTGCAGGCATCTCCTCCTGAGGAATTGCTGTTACAGTGGCAAGGTTTGGGGAGGGGTGTGGGAAAGGGGGCAGGTGGAGCAAGGAAGGATGAGCAGATGGTGGTCTCCGTTCTGCTGATGAATTGCTCAAGTGTGGGTCTTAACCTGCTGACTCAGAGCAGCAGCAGCAGCTTTGTTTGTATTGTCCTCTCTGGGAGCAACATACCCAGCTGGAGTCTGAAGCACTTCCTCATGTTCTTCATGGAGTCGCCCTGCCAAGAATTTGTTGAGTGGGTTTGTTACTCTCCAGTCTTCGTTCAGTCTGGTGCCCTTCCTGATACTGTCACCTCCCAGTTTCCTGGTTGCTACTGGTTCTGGGTTGGACCACCCTGTCTTCTGTGTCTGCTGCAGACAATAACCTGGGCTCTGCCTTGTTCTGTGCTGTCAGTGGCTGCTTAAAAACTGCTTGATGCCTGCTTTCATAAAGAAACTTGATTTTAGATTGTTAGCAGCAGTTTTAAGATGTGGGATTTCCCACTTCTGCATGCCCATGCTTTTTCTTTTTCTTTTTCTTCCCCTTCCCCCCCCCCCCCCCCCCCCCCCCACTGCCNCCCCCGCTTCCTAAACTTGATCTTTAATGCTGTCTTTGAGCTGGTCAGTAACTTCATGGCAGTACTTGTGCATCCTTGCTTTGGTGTAGTCCTGGTTTACACTTGGACAGAGTTCCTTTTCTTCTAGCAGCTGGAGTAGTGCTGTGGTTTGGATTTAGGATGAGAATAATGCTGATAACACGCTGATGTTTTGGTTGTTGCCAGGCAGTGCTTGCACAGAGCCAAGGTCTTTTCCGTTTCTCACCCCACCCCACAGTGAGGAGGCTGGGGGTGCATGAGGGATTGGGAGGGGGACACAGCCAGGACAGCTGACCCTAGGGATATCCCGCACCATATGGTGTCATGCTCAGCGTATGTAATGTAGGGGTACCTGGCCAGAAGTACAGCTGTGGCTCAGGAACTAGCTAGGCACCAGTCAGGGGCAAGCTGTTGTGCTGTGCATCGCTTTTGCATGTTATTTTCTTTTTTCTGTCCTGTTAAACGGTCTTATCTTAGCCCATGAGTGTGAACTTTTTCATCTCTGTCCTCTGTCCTGCTGGGCTGGAGTGGGGCGAAGTGAGTAAATAGATTTGTGGTTGGTACAGCTGCTTGCCAGGTTACACCATGACGTTCCTTCTGGTGCCAAAAAAATAAGTGCCAAAATGGTCATGGTTTAAAGGCCAGCAACTAAGCACTGCACAGCCCCTCACTCACTCCTTCCCAATGCGATGGGGGAGAGAATCTGAAAAGTAAAAGCAAGAAGATGCCTGGGCTGATACAAAGACAGTTCAATGGGTAAAGCAAAACCCATGCACACAGGCAAACAGGGCAAGGAATTCATTCCCCAGTGCCCACGGGCAGACAGGTGTTCAGCCATACCCAGGACAGCAGAGCTACACCATGCCTAACAGTGACTTGGGAAGACAACATCGCTCTGAATATGTGTTCCCCCCCTTCCTTCTTCTTCCCCCAGCCTCTAAAACTGACCGTGACATATGGTATGGGATATCCCTGGGATCAGTTGAGGTCAGCTGTCCAGGCTGTGTCCCCTCCCAACCCCTCGTGCACCCCCAGCCTCCTCGCTGTGGGGTGGGCAGGGGTGAGAAGCAGCAGAGCCCTTGGCTCTGTGTGACAAAAACACCCCTGTGTTAGTGACGCTGTTTCCAGCACAAACCCAAACCAGAGCCCCGTAACAGCTACTGTGGAGAAGTCAACTCTGTCCCAGACCAAACCAGCACAGGTATTTACTGTTGCATGTGTACTGCTTCCCCTGTCTTTGCTGTGCTGTAAGAATCTGCATGAAATTTGCTTGTCTCTTAGTCTCTCATTAAAACTGTCAATGGGTTTCTTCACATCCCAACAGCTAGTGTCCATGTGGGTTTGTGTATGTCACTGACACCGGGTGTATTTTTACAGCTCCTGATACTGCCTTGTCTTGTTTAGTCAGTGTGCTGGCTGTGTTGGGAGCGTGGTGCAGAACTGCATAGTCTCTCTTCATCTCGGATTTATGAGTGGATTTCTTTGGGTGATCATAAGCTAAAATTGCTGTCGTTTACATGGTATGGCAGGCAGCGCAGAGGTGCTGAAGATGCCTGCTGTCTGAAAGCAGACTGAGGATAACCTAATGAAGTGATGCATGAAGGTGGACTGCATAGTCAGCAAAAGGCTTAGTGTGGAAATGAATCAAGATTGTTACACGCTCAGTTACTGTGATCTGCAGTGCCAATCGGTGACACGCAGGATTTGGCTTTTACTATTTCTGTAAGCCCTATTACTTGGCATGAGGGGTGTCTGATTTTCAGTGTCACTTCCATTTATTATGCTCGTCTCAAAAAAAAAAACTTGAGCATTTTCTACAAGGTTGCAATAAAACTTTTTGCCAAGACTGATGGAGTTTACAGTTGGGAGTACTTTTATAAAATGTGTGGGGATTTTTTTCTTTGGGGGACCAGCATCTTACAGAAAAATGTTTTCTGTCAGTTCATTAGAATTAAGTAGCACAGACTTTGGGGAGTTATTTCAGATAAGTTTACTATCCACTAAACTACTGTTTTCCCATCTTCCTCTTTCTCCCATCACCTCACCGTGGTGTTTTCTTCATAAAAATCTGGTGAACACAGCAAGCGTGTCCTGAGCCGTGGGATCGGGCAGGTTCTGACCAGACTGACTGGATGTAAGGTAGTTTTGCTAAACTGGTACAGTTGGCGTGAAGAAGTTGAGTATGCAACAAAGTGTGGTTGTGTGGAGCACATGTGGGAGACTCCCTGGCTGCCTGCAAGGCTTGTGGGTTTTTGAAAAGCCAGTGGCATTGGCAATAGGTCTTTGACTCACTCCTGTGATAAAACCAAAACCCAGAGGCTGGAATAACCATTGAGGGCAGGGATGTGAGTCAGTACTAACAGCCTAGATATTTGTGGAAGCGTTGCCTAGTTATCACATATTTTTAAGATCATATACTTAATAGGGACTGCACTGATTGATAGAATCTATGGGAGTGCTTTTGGCAGCTCTTTCTATAAAGAGATTATGTCACTGAAGATTCATCTGGGGAGATTACAAAACTGGATCTTTTCCCCTTTTTTGGGGGCATTCATGTTCAACTGTTACCCTATCATGAAGTTCAGTGTGCATTAGCCCAGCACAATACAGCATATAAATTATTGTCCATATGATATTTTGGGTCCAGCACTTTTTTTTTTTGTAATTTGGGTTTGAGGTGGGAGGGGTCATTGAGGGGTTTTTTTGGGTGGTTGTTTTGGGTTTTTTTCTCCTGGGAATTCTAAAATCCACTTGGCATCTTTGCAGTTTGGCAGTTTACTGGGCAATTGTCTAAATGGCAGCTTAGATTTAAAAAGCAGAACATGTTTACAATATCTTATGTATTTCTAAACTTGAAATTTCACAAAGTACTTTTACCTTTTTAGGTGGCTGTTGCTCTTTCTTTAGAGAGCAGTTTCTTCTTCCCAGTGTCTCAGCACAGTGTCTCTGTATTAGTATTTCCAGGGCAGCAGGGGAATATTTACATCCAAACAAAATCTGTTTTCTTAGAATTTTTTAATTGCAAACATTTGTGTCCATAAAAATCTTTTCCGCATAACTCAGTCACTATTAAGCTTAAATTTTAGGGTTTTATTCTATTTCTGTTCGAAGTAAAAAAACTCAGATCACATTCAGTTTCAGGATGTTGTTTTTGCAACCATATAATGTCAGCACTGCATCTTCACCTAAATCAGTGAATGTAGAAAATGCTACTTGCCACTTAAAATGGCAATACTAAGGACATAAAGTCAGGAGTGGCTGTTTACGAACAGAAATTTGGCATACACTGGCTTCCCATGTATTGCTGATTTTCAGAGTGTCCATAAGTGCTCTGTATTCTCCCAAAATAGGTGGTTACATAAAGTTCTGAGGTTGTGACATATGTCTTGATCTGCTTAGACAGTGGTAGGCAGTTAAAGGGCTGGGTTTGTGGGTGCTGGTTAGTTAGCTGGTGGGGCTGCTGGGTTGATAGGCTGCAAGGCAGCATGGTGGCAGAGGACCCAGGCTGTGCATTCCTCACATATAGATGTCCCTGGCAAAAAACAGAGACAAGAGTGCTTCTTGAAATGCATAATACAGGGCTAGGAGCTCATAGCTCCTCTGCCTGAACTTTCCACCCTCTGTGTGTGGGTTCTTGTATTTATCTTTCACCTTGCCTCCTCTGGGTTTGGGGTCTTTTTTTCCACTCCCTATCAGTCAAATGTCACTCATGACAGTGTTGGAAGGAAGAAATACCTGCAGTGTGTGCAGGTGGTCCCCTGCTATACACGTCTCCCATGGATGATCAATACAGCGCTCAGCGAAAAGGTCATCTTCCCCTTAAAGTTGGGGAATGAAGTTGATACAAGCACTGAACAGAGGTGCTGGGATTGCAGATGTTAGCCACCCCTGAATCTTGAGAATAAAATAAAGATCAGTTCAAGGTGGGGAAATCTAAGGGGGTGCCTTTGCTCCAGGGATATGCAGGTGTGCGTCTTGCTGCTCACAGTGTGACTGCAGGTAACGGGGTACTTCAAGCAGTAGGCTGCTCAGTGCTGTGGGTTGGGAGGAGAAAGTTTTCTTTTGCTTTATTTCCATGTTGTTTTCCTTGTCCTCTCTCCCTTCCCAACAGCCTCCTAAGCCAGATATGTGATGTTATCAAGTACTGGCGGGTAACCAGGGGATCTCACTGCCATTCCGTGTGATTGTTGGGAGCAACGAGTGAATTTACAGTGAGATCCATAAGATCACAGAGGTTTTCTAGGTGCAGCACAATAAATCTGGTGGAATTGATGGGCAAAAAAAAGTGACTTCAGAGGACCCAACCTGTCCTTTGCTTTCCTATTTAGGAAAAGAATGTTCAACCACCCTGCTTAATGTGGTATTGGCCAGTGAAAAAGCTATGGGCAGAGTATCTCAGGGAGATTTGGTACCAGAAAGTAACTGCGCATACTGTTACTACTGTAGGTGCTTTGTAGGCCAACATGAGTATAAAAAGGAACCCTGGTGAGCAAGCAAAGCTGTCCAGGATGCTGGTGATGCTGACCCACCAAGCATGAGGGCACTTCATGGATCTGGTTGCAGAGCTGTGCAGCTCAAGGAGGGAGCTTAAAAGATCACTTGTGCCTTAGTTTTTACAAATAAAAGAATTTTTTAAAAGACCCAAAAAGTACTTTCATTGTGTAACTGGAATGTGCAACAAACAGCAACACATAAGCTACGGTGAAAATGCTTGAGGAGAGTGGGTAGTAGCTGGTATTTCCTAAAACATGCATTTTCTATTTTAGATATTTCTATGCATGCAGATGAAAAGGAACAGAATTGACTCATCGGTGCAAAAAAGATAGAGAACAATGCGATTTACTGGCTTGTTAAGGTTACTTAAGAAGTTTTGTGGGTTTGTCAGCAAGCATTTAAAGGCAGGACAGTGGTTTTGGTCAGTCCTCAAACCGTTGCAAACAAACTTTTAGCATGTTACAGCACTTGTGAGCAGAACAAGTTGCTCGTGGCCCTGTGTTGCACGGAAATGTAAGTAATCTCAGTTGCTCCCCATGGGAAAGGAGAGGAACGGATAAACATATCTTTGCCTGCCTCTTGTGTGAGGCAGCTGTTAATGTGGAGAGCTTCCCGAATTGGAGAAGCTGAGAAGAAGTTGTTGGGTGACCTGGTTCCCTGCTGGTTCACAACTGAACTGCTGGACTCTGAGATGTGCAGTACCTTTTCACTTCTCTTGAGGTCTTCAGCACACAGTCTCTGAATGAGCAATTTCTGCAGAGCATGGAAATGAAGAAACTCATCTTTTTTTGTGTTCTCCCAGTGTTCCCGCAGCTTCAGCCTTGACACCTTGTTCTTTGAGGCTGCTGCAAGATGGAATCCCTGGAACCAAGAAACATGTGAGAGGGCTGACAGAGGTGTTTTCTTATGAGTGTAAGGAAAGCACAATGAGTGTTACTAAGCTTTCCTAAGTCCAGGAAATGATGGTTACAGCTCGGTTCATAGCTAATTGCAGTGGAGGACCAGAAAAGGTAAACCTACTTATTGCTATAGCTTGTGTCACCTGACAGCGTATCGCAGCACACCCTGTGTATCGAGGGGCATGGGATGAATTGGCTGTCGTCTGAGAAAATTATTCACAAAACATGTCCTGGTAAGATGGCTGACCCTCTGGCTTAATGTAGCAAGCCACAAGAAAGTGAAACATGTTTTACTTCTCTTTCAAAATGCAGAAGTGGCCTTCTTGAGACAGACGTGTTTCCTTGAGCACATTTGCCTGTTTGATGGAGTGAGCATTTCAAAAATAGTTTTCTAAGTGCTGGGTCTTGTCAAGACGGGAACCTGAAAGTATTTAAATGTTGCATCTAAATGGCTTTGCATGATGGTTGGCTCTGCACAAAACTGACAGTTACATTAACTTCTGTATTGCCATTTTAATGCCTGCGAAGTTCCACCACAAGTTCCCATGGGGCAGTCACTGGCCATGCTTTGAGTATAAACTGTTTAGAGCCCTCTGAGATATACTCATGCTTTATCTTCCACGTATGCTACTTTGCTTTTAGGCATGCTGAATTTTCCCTGTTGTCCTTGACTCTTTGCCAGGGCCCTCTGCAATTTCTCACCATTTCCTTTAAAGATGGACTACTCAGCCCATATAATTGTCAAATACCCAGCACGCCTTCAGATTCCTTTTACTTCCCACGTTTCTGAAACAGAACTGAGCTATCTGACCTTGGGTTCAACATTACACAAAAAAAAAAAAAAAAAATTAAAAATCTCAAAACACATTTTGTTGGAAGTGAAGCTGCTCCTACTGCAACTGTATAGAAATTACTCCTGTTTGTCTTCTCAACAGATGGGCCCCTTATATTCAGCATCACACCTGTGTACATTTATTTACTATCAACTTCATTTATTATCACCTTAATTTATAAAAGTATTTCCCATTAAGCAATTTTATTTTTGAAGATGTTATTTTAGCAAGTTGCAGCATCAGAAAAGTTGTTTGTTTTGGGCTTGTTTGTTTTTTTCCTGGAAGACAGCAATTTCTGCAAAACAGAAAAGGTACTGAGAACCCATCTCAATTATTTTAAGGTATTTTTGCTCCTTTATACTTCATGAAAGGGAAATGAATTAATCTAGGACTTTTAAAATAAATTTCTTTCTCTTCACTGCAAATCCTGGGAAGTACATTAAAATTATCTTGCCATGTGCTTGGTAAGCCACAAAGCTGTGTGTGCTAGCTTCTTGTCTTCTAAGTTAATGGAGATAGTCTACAACACAAGTGGGATTTTTCAAAGCATTATTAAATCAGAAATTTTAAATCACTCAGATCATTCCTTTTTTTTTTTCTTTATTTTTCTTAGAGGATTACTGAAGTGATTGTTCTGAGACTCTATTTATAGTACTATCTTTAGTTTCTATTTTCATGGTCAGCTTGGAGCCAGGGCTTGTTTTTATAAACTTGGCTTTTTTCTCGCACAGTGTAAAACTGGCTCATTTTTTTTTTTCCTAACATTTTGCAAATTGTCCCTTCAGAGTAGACTCTTCTAAATTAACTGATGCCTGTGCAGTTTTTCTCTACTTCTTACAAAACCAGAGCTCAAAGGAGTAATTATAGGTCTCGATTGCTGCTTTAAACTTGGAATTTCATCTGTATTTAACAGGAAGAAACTCTCATTTCAAGATAGTAGGCATTTTACCTGCTGATGTTACCTGTATTTTTGGGTGTGTGTGGACTGTAGAATCTAGTGATTAGGGATTTAGAAATTATAGGCTCCCATCAAGATGATTCTAGATGGTGGGATTTTTCCTTTGGACCCTGCCCTGGCTCTTCCCAAAGCATAACTCATACCAACCATCCCATGATCACGACATGCTGCCTCCTGAGAGGCATTTGGTGTAGCTAGGCTGGATGGTGCCCCTGTAATGCTGCGCTCCATTTCTCTCATCCAGGCTTTTAAACAGAATAATGGTAAGGCTTTCCAAAACCGATACGAAAAGAAATACCTGGAAAAATCCTCCAAGCTGCAGACAAGGAGACAAGGAGAGAAAGCTGAACATGTGGCACATGCCCAACTATGGCACTGGCATGGCAGAGTCCCTGCAGCTGCCGTGTCGTGATGGGGAAAGGGAGATGGTCGCAACTAAGCAGATCCTGGTGTTAGGTGCCGCAGAGGTGTAGCAGCATCCGGTGATGTAGGTCTGGCAAGTCCAAGCCCCTACATGGTTCTTCGTTGTCAAGTCTTAAATGAGTATCAGTGGCCTAAGCATAAATCAGTGGCTGCATGTGTCTTCTTGGCCGTGTTTGCCATTCAGAAATGTCTCTTGGAGCCGTCAGGCTTTTCACAGCTCTCTTTTCCAGGGAGGAAATTTGTCAGGGAGTCGGCCACCTCGGGTGCTGCACTACTGTGGATGTGCCACATACACTCACTGCAACAGCAGCCCCTGCCTGAAACTGGGGGAGGGGGGGACGTGAGGGGTGGGTAGCTGCTTACCTCAGCCACGCATCACAGATCTTGTTAGGTAAATTCAGGGCACTTCTTGTTGGACAGACCTAGGTGAGAGGAATGAGGACTGAAAAGCAGATCACAAATTGGTAAGACAGACAGTGACTTTTGATTGATCTCTTTGTGCACATCATTCTTGTAGCCCAGGAAAGTTTCCCACTGTCAGAAAAGTATCTGTTATGTTTTAAAACAGAATGTATGTTCACGTGCACAGGATGGGTATCCACTACTCATCACTATAAACATTTCTGGGTAATAAAAGTTCTTATCATCCTCGCAAGGCACTGGCAATCTTTACAGCTATTCTTTTTAGATCTCCCAGTAGGTGACAGAACAAATAATGAATGAGTACTCTGATTTTGACCAGCTTTTAGTAGATGGTATGTTTTCATAACACAGAACTGACTGCACAGATTGTCCTTCTGGCTGCAGAAACAAGTTCTAACACATTGCGGAGCTCTAAGTGGGAGAATTCATTTTGAGGACAACCATGTGTCCTGGGAAAAAGATGGAAGATAAACTAAATAAACATTTTGGAATGGTAATGGTGAGTTTGTAGCTGCCCAAAGTAGCAAGTAGGATTCAAGTGTACTTCTTCACATGCATGTGTAGTAGTTTGATATCTTAAATCAAGAGAAAGAGCACACAGAGACTATCCGTATTTCCCATTTACTGCTTGCATGCTCACATCCAACTGATGTTTGTGTTTTCAGTGTAAACAAGAATACTGTAATGAGTCCTGGCCAACCAATGGACCATATATTTATTGAAACAGTTAATTTGATATATTATTAACTTGATATATTGTTAATTCTAAACTTTTTTTTTCTTCCCATTACATTTGGATACAAAACTTTCAAGTTGAAAGCTTTGAAGGCTCTGCTGTTTGATTTTAACCCTACACACCCATCCTGCAGCTCACCAATAACTGCTAAATCTCAGCATAGCATCTAAAAACTGGGATGAGAAGTTCTGAGTTAAGAGCACTAGGGATGGATCCATCCTCCTTTGGGTTGTCCGCAGATCAGCTGAGGCTTTCACCAGCAGCGGAGGACTTACGGCTAATGTGAGTCAGCCCTCACAGTCACTTGGCCTCCTGCCAGCATCAGAGACCTGCCTGATGTAAGCAAGGGGTCGGGGTTAGAGCACCACTGAAATACACCTCTTCTTGGCATAAGGGTCCCTGCTGCAAAGCAGCGTAATTCAGAGTGGCCCTCAGGATCAGCTTGGCAGCAGCCCACAAGTGCTCTGCCATTCTCTGGGATGTGATGAACAAGCCCTTAGCTGAGCAATGCAAACCAGGCACATTTCCAAGTTGAGTCTGCTGAACAAACCCAGCTCCCTCAGCCTGTCCTCATAAGGGAGGACACCCCTCTGACCATCTTCATGGCCCTCCCTCTGAACCCTCTCCAACTGTCCCACATCTTTCATTGGGGGCCCCAGAAAAAAATCACCCCTGTGAACCTTTTTTCCCCTCTCATGATGGCCAGGGCCTTTACTGTGCACCCAGTTTTCTATGCCTGTCTCCTTGTGGTGTCTGCCAGAGCTTCCCTACACCTCATTTCCCTAACCAGCATCCTCCCCACCTCTCCCTTTGCCCAAGGCTCTGCCTATCCTCCCACCTGTTCTTTCCCCACCACACCTTTGAGTGCTGAGGATGGACCTCTTGTTCTCTGTCTGTCCACAGTTCACTCACACTGCTGTCCCCTCCCGCATTCCCATCCCAGACCCCCACTGGCATTATTGCCCCCTGCCTCTGCTCTGCTCCAGAGCCCCTGTCTGGACTTGGCCCTCAGACTAGGAGACTTCCTTGCTCCTGCTGCTGTTTCTTTTCCTTCTCACACATTGACACTCCTAACTCTGCAGCTTGGGACCTGGTTAAACACAGGGTGCTGATGTAGCAATAAATGAATAAACAAATAAACAGACCTTTAAGGCTCTATCGGCAAAGAAAAGGTATAAATACTCTCAGCCTCAGAGAAATCCCAAAGAGAAGGGGATACACTGTGGGAGTGACGAGAACAGATGAGGCAAGTGATACTGAAATCTGCAGCAATTTTTCTGTTACTCGGTACTGACATCAATGATCTTTTTCAGTGTGCCCCATATGCCTGTAATATCATCTAAACTGACTGAATTTTCCCCTTCCACTTTCCAGCCCTCTGGTCTCTGGCCTCCGTGCTCAAGAAATGAAACTAGAAACTCCTTCAAGCCCATTGCTTTTGCTCAACCATTGTAGTTTTTGTTAGGCAAGCTGTAATTCCCCTTCCTCTGAGAGCAGCACTTTCAGTTTCACATGCCTGAAAGCCAATTAGCAGGCTCTCTCCCCAGGAGAAACAAGCTATGTTGCCATTGCTCTCAAGTCTGCTCCCAAATGCTACTGGTCCCCACACAAATGCATATTCAGCATGCACGGTATAATAAAAGCACTGCCTAAGACTGGCTTGAGCAAATGCCAGACTCAAAGTAGTTTTGTGCTGTTGCAGCATAACCTTTGCAGAAAAAAAAACAACCAACAAACTTTGAGTTACCTTGACCAACTTAACTAATTGTCCTGTCATCATAGAGTGATGATTGTACCTGCTTTGTTGCTACTGTAGGCTCTAGCACATAGGATTTCCCGTATGTACAGTTGTCTCATTACAGGACCAGATGTAGGACAGAAAAAACAACAATAACTCATCCCCTCTGCAATCTCACAATCTACTGACACGGGTGCATCGCGGCTGCGCTGAGTCCCAGAGGAGCAGAGACTGCTGAACCCGCATGAAATGCCACAGACAGCTGCCAACCGGTTTTTCCGACTGTTAACTATTCCCACAGCCACCTACAGCCCTTTTATTTTGTCTCTTCGGCATGTCTCGTGCTGTGAATCTGCAGCCAGAAGCACAAGTACAAGCAGGTGAATGATTATCTGGAAAGATGAGGTATCGTGGTTTTTCAGGTGATGTGAAACCACCTCCTGGCCTCCATGGCCATCTTGATAAGGCCAACCGCACTCAGCTTGGCAGGTGCACACCTTTTGAAAGACAATGTAGCGAAACGTATCTCAGGAGTCAAACTACAGGAGAGAAAAGGTCCGAGACACGGCTTTGTGAGCAGGTTTTATTTTGTTCCTTCAGTCCCAAGCCTTAGCCTGGGTATGACTTTGGGAACAGGATCGTTGTCAAGAGAATTAGGAGTGCATTCAGATTTGCTGCTAGGAAAATTAATCTAGTACTGGATTGTGCTAAGAGAGCATCGTAATTAAGCCAGGCAAAAACTAAACCCAGACTGAAAAACTCCCATACTTGGAAGCCTTTGAAACCCCAAACTGCATCTAATTTTTGTAGTTTAAGCAGTCACCAGTGTTAGATGCCTTAGCTATAGGCATATATAGGTGCTTTATGTCAGGCTGAGGTAATCTTTGATCAGGGGCTGATCTCATGACAGGTATCACATCACATCACATCACATCACATCACATCACATCACATCACATCACATCACATCACATCACATGTTCCTTCTCTATTCTCCCCAGGGATAATAGTATATGAACAAACTAATAACTACACTGAAGATTTCTTTTTAAAAATATATCAGTTTAAAAATTAGTTAAGATGTGGTGCTGTGATATATAAAATGCTTTTTTTTAAAAAGTTAATGTACTGCTTCCTATTGGTGGGACAGTCGGTCACTTTTACATTTTATTAATGAGATTAAGTCAAAGCCATTTTCTTAAGAAATACAGCATTCATTTAAAACCCACTAAGTTATCCAGCTGGTTTCAGCCTGGAGGGAGTGAAGTAAATGAGAGACTGGTGTGGTCCAAAGCCCCTGACTTCAGTTTGACTGGACTTTGGATTAGGTTCTTCTGTAAAAGTGACATAATCATGGCAATGGATACAGAAGCTGTGCTACTGGGTCACCTGGCAGCACAAATTTGATGATACCAAACTTGAACACCTCTCGCATATGCTGAATCAGAGTCTGAAATATGTTATGTATGTCAATTTTGTGCCAGCTGCAGGAGGACAAATGCCTCTGCCCAAAGGTGTTATATTTATAAAATAACTTGTGTAATAACAATTCAGACAGGCTATGCAAGTCTCTAGGACAAGACATACCTCCTACCTACATTTTTTGAACCAGTATGAACAAGCAGAGTGAGTTTGTCTAGTACGCTGAGATTTGTGCCTGTTAGATACCATACGAGAGACCCTAAATCACCTTGTCAAACCGCAGCCTAAGCATATAACAAAGCAAGCTGTTTCATACAAAGTTTCAGTCTTTACAAGTACAGTCATGCAAAAAAATAAGTCTGCTCTGAAAATACACGTGTGGCCAGGAGAACCCTTTGAGTGCTCAAAATTACGTAATTATTTGAGAAGTTGCACAAAAAAGGGCATTAGTCCATGATTTCCACATCTTCGGTTGGGCCATAAACCTGGCAGTGCTTAACTAATACCCTAGATATAGGGTAGGATAGAAAGGATTTCTTTCCACCTTCAGCTGGAAACGTTAAACACGATGAAGTTTTCTGTGTGGTGGGATCCAAACACTGGTGCTCTGACACTTTTGCACAATCTGTGCAGCGGGGTTTCTCAAGAGATTCATCCACCAAGAGGGCCAGAGATTCTCAGCAGAACCAGAGGTTCACCTGAAAGTATCAAAAGGGCACATCCTAGGAGAGCTTTTTCCTGTCGTTAAAATAGGAAAGACTGTTCATTCCCTTACTTGGCGCCTTAACAGAAGCAGCCAAACATCAGGAAGAATGTTTACAAATGCCTCTGCAAAAATCAAGAACGCCTTTGCAAATCATCTGCAACAGAAATCGTCTCTTTGAGAAACATTGTCCTATTTATAATAACATTACCTGAGAACAGAATCGGGAGTTCCTGGGAATATTATTGTATGCTTAAATGACACCCGAAGCAACACAGAAGTGCTGGGCTGAAGCCAAAAATTTTGGAATCCTTATTTCTGGCTGCATTCCTCCCTGTTAATTAAAAGGGCTAATCGGTGTGTTACAGAAAGTTTTATTATCTTCTCACAAAAATTCTGATATTTAAATTTTCTTAACCTGAAGAGACATCCCAAGGAAGAGATGAGATTTGATTTCATAGTAGAGCAGAAAAGGTAATCACCTGACTCCAAAGAGGCCATAAGCTGTTGGCAGTAAATACCTAACAACTGAAACCTAAACTGTCAATCAGCTCAGTGCTGTGACTTTGCTCTGAAATCAAACCTGACTGTGAACCTGACTCAGGGTAGAACATCACTTAACTCATGGCACCCAAGCTATGGCAAGGCAGCACCAAGCCGGAGTGAAGACAGAACAGGCTCATACAGGTACCACAGCCATGCTAACAGTACACACGGCCTTCCCGTAAGGAGGAAAACTAACCACTGTACAAGAAAAAAACCTGACAAAGCAGCACTCCAGAGAAGACCCAGGAAAGTCCGGTGAAAGCTGTGGTAACCTGCCAGGTCCTGTCTACCTGCACGAGGAGGGGTCTCCAGGGGTGGCCCCTTGCTGGGAAGACTGGGCAGAGACGTGATGCCCACGGCAAGCCGCAGCATCCCCAGTGGGCTGCCCAGACAAAAGTACTCTCAGCTTGCCTCTTTGGAGATGAATGGGCTTCAGCTCCTCCCTGGAAGTAAACTGTAACAAATCAGTCTCTTTTGAATTGTAAACCCTTTTTTTTCTTCCTTGCCCACACTTAGATTTCATATCAATGTATTGTTAAAATGTGGGAGATGACCATAAAACAGTCAGATGAAGCATTTTCCTTACCCCCCACTGTGCTTGGCGTTAGAATGACACTTTACTGTAGAGTAAGGATTTCATTTGTTTATTCACTGAAATACAGTCAGAGCCTAACAGTGTTTGTGCTTATTTCTCAGCCTTTAAACAACCATGCCTTTTCCGTCAGTTTTTCTGGAACTTGACAGGTAAATTGTCTTTCAGTCTTCATTTTAAAGTTTATGCTTTATATATAGACCATATGATGCTTACATATTATGCTCAGACTATATGATGGTTGATAGGTCTAAGTCAGTTTTCTTGCGACTCCTTTTCAAAAGGTACTTTAAAAACTCTTCAGGAACTTGTTTCTAGCCCTTGGTATTCTTAGATATGTACAAGATATAAATCTGTGCCACTTTTAGTAGCCAAGGCTATTCGCTTAACAGCTCAGTATACATGATCCCAAGAAGTTTGGACATTGCATGAGTAGTCTAACATAAAAAAATTGTCTTCAATAAATAAAGTAGAAATATAAGAACAACAGTGTCATGTAAAGTGATTTAGTTTACATAGTGTTGTGATGTAACCCCAGCTGGCAGCTGAGCAGCATACAGCAGCATACCTCGCTCAGCCCTCCCCTCAGTCGGGATGGGGTCAAGAATCAGAAGAAAAAGGTAAAATTTGTGGGTTGAGATAAAGGATAGAAAAGAGAGAGGGAAAATAACAACAATACCTATAAAACAAAATACAAAGTAGGTGATACACAAAGCAATTTGCTCACCACTCTGCACCTGATGCCCATCCTGCCCTCGAGAACTGACCCCTCCTCCCCAACCCTATATATTACCCCATATACTTAGCATGACATCACAGTATTGAATATCCCTTTGGCTAGTTTGGGCCACCTGTCCTGCACATGTACCTTTGCAGCTTCTTGTGAAAATTAGCTCTATCCCAGCTGAAAAACAGGACAATGTTCATGCCTTATTCTGTACCATCTATGTCATGCCAAAATCCTGCACTGCCCAATTGATCACCACCACTTTTGTTGTCTTTGAGATATATATACTTGTATATATACACACACACACACATATGCAGGCATCATTCAGTCTATAGGCCTTCCCCCTAAAATGTCTGTTGAGATCATTTAGTCCATCGCTTTGGGCTCCATCTTCTCAGGGCAGGAGAGAAGGTGGGTGCTGTTGGATCACTGCATCTGGAGCTGATGTGATGTGGCTCATGCTCGCAGTATGCGGATTGAAGATGTTTCAAGGAAGTTGCTGGGTGCCTTCTTCAAGGAAAAACTAGGTTGGTTCTAGTTCCATCATCATGTAACTTTGCTAGGTTTCATCACAGTTTATCCTTCACTAATTTGGGTGATTCTTACTGTAATACCATTGTTATGGTATACAGCAATTGTAGTAGTGATGGCAGAGAATGGCAGTGTTAGTTATAAATTAACATCATACGATTTAATTTATTGACTTTTCTCACCTAAAATCAGATCCCCCTGAGGTACACATCAGACTGCCCCATCCTGTCTCATCACCCACCAAGTGCATCCAGGTCCCTGAGCAAAAGAAATCCCCCAGATGGGTTTGACCTTGATTGAAGCAGGATTAACCCAGACTGTCTTCCCCAACATATTCTTCATGTGTGCTAGAGGGTCCCACAACCCATTGCTGTCAGTGTAGTCATTAGTAGCCCATTGTATCAGTCAATTTTGCATGATAGGGGATGTGATACATCTACCCAATGCTATGCTCTTTGGCCCAGGTGTCTAAGAGGGTATTTCAGAAATGAGTCCCCCCATTTCTTTCTAGGGTGCCGTGTTGCCACAGGATGGTGTTCCTGGCAGTGGCATGTGGCAAAAGATATATTTCTAGCCATTTGGTGGCTGCTTCCACTATTGTAAGCACATGGCACTTGCCTTGGCAGGTTTGTGGGAGTGTGATGTAATTGATCTGATGGGCTTCCCCATATTTATGTTTCAGCCATTGTCTTCCACACCAGAGAGGCCTTACTTGTTTGGCTTGTTTAATCACAGTGCATGTATCAGATTTGTGGATAACCTGTGTGATCGTGTCCATGGCCAAGTCCACCCCTTGATCACAAGCCCATCTATATATTATTACTCCCAGTTCATTGAAGAGAACTCACTTAGGGTCAGGTAGACCAGGGCTGTGGGCGTTTCTCTGCCTTAGAAATCTGAATGCACCTCTCTGCATACGTGAGGAACTGCTGTGGTCACCAGCTATTAGACTAGGCCAGAACAACTAGTTTTACTCTAGAATGACTGGTTTTCCCCTTGACACTTTTCATTCTCTGTGAATAATTAAACAGTGACTGGAGCAGGGGCAGACCCAGGTCCAACCTCCTGGGGGAATGACCCAGCTACCAGCCTGCACAGTCATTCCTCATCACTTGGTCTGTTTCTCACAGTAGTGGTTACACACAGTGAAATGATATTAAGAGAAGCTGATTGTGGACTACTTTACGCATTAAACATTGGGTAGTATTCTAAGAAATGGGAGAAAGTCTCTGGCAATAAGGAAGTGGAGGAAACAAAAGCTTTGGTTTTACACTTCCAATTTTCAGGTTTGCATAGCCTTCCTTATAACTTAATGAGCAGAGATTGAGTGGGCAGGAGAGATGGGAAACAGGTGCACTATATTTCTGAATTGGTTTCTAAGTCATTCAGAACCAGGAAGCAAAGGAAGGACTGAGAGGGTTGGGGTTACTCCGAGGCATATTTCACAGAGATCGATACGACTCCACCAATTCTTTCCCACGCCATCTGCTGCTCACCCCCATTAGTCCTCAACTCATAAGCCTACCTATGCCCCCTACCTCATGCCAAATATCCTTCATTTTACAATCGCAGCCAGGGCTATTGTCTGTCCACAATAATGTGTCTCAGTTTGGGAAGAGAGGAAGAAAATGTGGGATGATACATAACTTCTTCCAGAACTCCACCACGCTTAGTTTTCCAAAAGCCATTAGTCAGATCCTCACTCTGATGATAGCAAAGGCCATTCATGGTTATTTCCCATGAAGCCAGGACAGCTACTCCAAACTAAAGGACTCCTTGGCAAACACATGTCATGCAGGGAACAGTGTGGAGGGCTTCACCATTTCAGAAAGAATTTTCTTTCTGAGTGCTCTGAAAAATGACATTCTGTTCCAAAGTAACTACATGCCAAGTTTCAAGCTGAGGTTATTTTGGGGTTATCCAAGCAAGCAAGAAAAGAAAATACATATCCCCTAAATGTTTTAACTACAGAAATTTATGTTCAGCATCTAAATAACTCAGGAGATGCCTAAAACACATTTGTGAATGATTAAAAAAGTCACTTAAAAGCATATGGATCAAATAAAGCATGAAAAATGTCAGGCTACTGGACAAATTATAAACACTTGAAAATGTGATTTTAAAACTTCAAAATCAGCCTTACCTCCACCATTATTTTTTTAATGAAAAGAATAAAAGTGGACTAAGAAGCCATTTCCTCAATACAGATTTTGCCACACCAGTTCATTTAGAAACAATACAGAAGTTCTCTTGTCAGATCAGATGAAAAACTACCAAGAATGCTGCACAGAAATATATCTCCATTGTGGCAGGCACTGTTACTTCTAAAGTGCATCTTCCAAAGGTTACCTTGGTAACGTTTTTACAGCAATGTTCCACAAATTGCATAGTCCAGACCCTGTTGTACTAGAAGCAGCTAAACCTTTCAAGGCTTCTAAATTGTATTTCAGTGGTGTTCTGTACCTAGACTTCTGAAACTTTGCTTTGCCTGACTCATTCGATGTACAGGTAGAGAAACAAAGTGAGGAACAGAAGGTATTGACTGGGTGACCTGGCAGAATAAAGGACTGTATTGTTCCTTGTTATCTTGGGTATTTATTCGTAAAGTCTCTCCCCTTCTTTATACTTTGGAATAAGAACACCATGAAATACAGACCTCAACAAAAGACTGGACGTATGAAAAGAAAGACTTTACTGTATCAGCATATCAACTGAAGGTATGCAGTGTGCTTGGCAGTATGAAGACATGCCTGTCTCTGCAAAAGGTAATGTCATAGTTCAAGAGAAGGTGCAATTCGCTTACCTGTACTCAACATCAACTTTTCTGACTCTGAACAAGTCCATAGATCAGATTTTTCTATCACCCATTATTCACCTGAAAGAATTGCCAGTTCCTACTCTTACAGCTACAGGAGAAAAAAATCTTGACCTCATGCATGTGCTCTGAGTCATGCAAAATCCTTTGCTTCCCTTTACATCCAAAAAACTTTAATGGGAACCTGTGCTCCAACCAAAAGAATGGGAGGTGTGGGGAGCTGAAGGCTACAAGAGGAGACCACAAGCTGTGGCATGGATAGGGTAGCAGTTGCTTCCATGGAGTGTCTTGTGTTGGGGGTCTTTCCTGAGCACTACTAGAAAGCCTCAGAGAAGTGCTCTCAAGCTTCTCATTCTTACAAGTCTTATGAGGAGCGGCTGAGGGAATTGGGACTGTTTCGTCTGGAGATGAGGAGGCTGAGGGAAGATCTCACTGCTCTCTACAGCTACCTAAAAGGAGGTCGTGGTGAGCTGGGGGTCAGCCCCTTCTTGCAGATAACTAGAGATAGGACAAGAGGGAATGGCTGCATGTTGTGCTAGGGAAACTTCAGAAAGTTTCTGTGCAACCTGTTCCAGTGCCTAACCACAAGAGTGGTTAGGCACTGGAACAGGTTGCACAGTGAGATGGTGGTGTCACCATCCCTTAGGGTGTTTAAGGGAAGGCTGGATGAAGTACTTACATACATAGTTTAGTGAGTAATATGGGTGGTAGTGGGACAGTTGGACTAGAAGATCTTGAAGGTCTTTTCCAACCTTAAAGATCCTATGATTCTATGATTTGGAAAGCTGAATGGGAATGAAAAAAGGACTTAGGAGAAAAAGCAGATGCAAATGCCATCACTGATTTTCCATGCCAGGCAGAGATATCAGACTTTTTTCAGGATCAGGCCAATGGGATCCTGGGGTGCAGTAGGAGGAGGGTAGCCAGCAGATCGAAGGAGGTGATCCTCCCCCTCTACTCTGCCCTG